>OX596133.1:115609-539757 GCA_951394315.1 Lactarius evosmus
CCTTTTGGCCCCAAACTACATCAGCCACCCCCCTTAGCAGAGTACTAGAAGGCTCTGCCCAATGTCCCTGATGGTGACTTTCCACCTACATGCACTCCATCTCTAGTTCCTGCCCAGCCAGAAGATATCAAGATTTACAGCCCCTCTATACTTAATGAGGAAGCTCTAAAACAACGTGATGAAAGCATGTGAGGCCATACTAGTGCCCCTGATATTTCCAGAAACCACTCTTTCTTCACCATCTTAAGGCAGACACATGTCATAGCTGAAAGTATAGACAATAACAATGAAGTTACATGCAATTACTACATCGACCAACAGTCTTGTCAGAACCAGGGGAGCAGCAAGGGGGTGACCCCATTATTGAGTTGCCATCCTGATCCTGTGAGGGTTATCTGGTTTTGACCACCTCACTTGTAAGATAGTCAGAAAAGATGGTATGATTGCCGCTCCTTCAGATAGGAGCCCAATGCCAAGATTGATTTGGAGCATGTTCTTGTCAATGTGGTACTCAGGGGGCATTTCCTGAGGTTGGGGGTTACTTATAACCCTAGGGGGGGTCAGTATTATTGAGAGAATTTGGCTCCATTTTGTCAGGAGCATTGATAAATCTAGGCAGGAGAGCCAGTGTTGATAGGGTCGCAAATACTTCCATGTGGTATCCCAAGCAACACAAGAGTATAATTTAACAAATGTAAGAGTACCAACACTAGATGGTGGTGGTATGAGGAAAAGGAGGATTGGGCCATCTTGTGCTTGGTCTGCTCCAAGTCAGCATGTGTGTGGTGCACTACCTATGGCTTGTGCAATGGCCCACTGGCAAGCTGGTCCTTAAGGTACTTCAAGTTGGACCCCATGATGGGATGCTTTGACAAGGAGTCCATATGAGATTGTGCATATCTCCATATAGTCCAGCACAACCCACATGGGCACCTGCATAGAAACCCATTTATTTATTTATATGAGGGAGGGATAGAGGGATAGAGGGAAGGAAACGCACATCCCCAAGCTATTGTCCATCCTTTGATCACACCTTGTCACACTCTATATTGAAAGGGTCAGATAAATATAATGTACTGTAGTTGAATATAGTATCTTAACAGGTCAAGCTTTAGGCTCTGAGTGAGTGTGGTAGTCTAGGTTAATATACACAAATGTCAAGTTGTCTACCTAACAGATAACTACATCTGGGAATGTTCAGTCATTGCATATAATGAGCCATACAATGTCTGATTTTGGTAGTGTCATCTTCTACCTAGGAGACTGTACACAGGACTGCTGCTTCTTTTTGTATGTTGAGCAGAAATGATACCTCCCTACTGAGTTCTCCAGTGCCACTGGTGTTTTCCATAGCTTAGCTTGCCCCTTGTAACAGGTCTGGTGTTGGGAGCAGCAAGTGACACCACTCCTGTTCCCTAGCCCCACAGACACACAGCTGCCCCCCCCCCCCTAGTGTGGAAGATGGAGATAGAGGTAGTTTGCAGTACTATGAAAGTCTTCAATCTTGGTAAGTGCCACCCTCTACCTATGCCTGAGATCCCATGCATGGTGGTTTGTCCCAAACATAGCAGGCTTGCTTCCTGGAGTTGCAACAAAGCAGGAACAGGATAAGGTTGGGGTTAGAAGCCTCTAAAATATCATGGAAATAGGCACCCCAGTCTACAGGAACGTATATCAGTCAACTGCATCCAAGTTTCCCAATGCATATGGGAGGGACAGTGGGTGAATGGAGGAAAGGCCTAAAGACACATACCCATGTACACAATATCAAATGTGACATATAGCATGTGGCCTGCCATGATCTCATTTTCCTAGTATATGCAGTGCCCATGCACATCATGGTCACAACTCCTGTACACATGGTACATGTACCTGTCAAATTTCTCATACTGCCATGCTTTGTCTAGGTGCCACTCATGGTTCATGTCGAAGACAGCCTGCAGGAAGTGGCTGTGCAACCGCCAGAAGTAAGCATATTCATTAAGCCCATACAGCCAAATTCCAGTGAACCCATCCTTGGGTGGGAAGAGCACACTGTTGGAGTTGCATGTGGCTTTGATATGTACAAGGTATTTATTGATTATGATAAGTGGAACAGCATAATAGTGGGGCATCACATATTTAAACTCTTTAATTTCATTGTCGTCAACATGCATGATCTCCACTGTCATCTAGGGACCATCATCATGTGGATTGTAGTCCACCCTGCAGTGTGGACCAAGCCTATGCTGTGGTGTTATAAATCCCTTGGGGAATCAAGACTTGGATTTATATCCTTCCTGATAAGGTACAGTCTTCTTCTTGACATACTTTCTTAGCAACATCTGTAAGGTTTTAGTCATTTGAGTAGTCTGGGAAAGTGGGTGATAGATGGGGAAAATGGTATATGAGATTTGAAAGATAGAAGACACCTATCTATCTTAAAGTGTGCTTTAGTGCCACAAGGCTGCCTTATGTGTCGCAAACTCTTTGCTGCATACTCTTTTTCCTTTCTTTAATCTTATCTTGTCCTTGATCTCATCTTCATCTTATCCTAAGCCCCTATCAGAGTGGACTTTGTTTATCTCACATTCACATGACACGTCTTCTCTTTCACACAATGTTATTTTCCTTCCATCACCTTCTATGACATTCCATCATTCTATCTATATTGACCAATGGCCTTAAGCCCTCTTATGCATAGACTATGCTTACCTACTAGGATGGACATGGAGTAGCTAGGTATATAAACCTGTACTTGTAGGCCTTAGCTCCTTAGCTTTGGCTTCATCAATTCATAGCTTAAACTCATCTTATCCATGTGATCCTCTCCTTGCCTTTATTGGCCCATTTACTGCTTGCCTTATTAGGGAGCCCTTTAAAGCTTTGTGACTTGTGCTATAACAAGGTTACCATGGATCTTAGGTGTCGTTGCACTCAGTGCTGAACCAACTCAGGTGCCCTTAGTCTTAGGCTGGGACTTGTTACAGAACATCTAGAGATCACACTCCACTGTAGCGTGACATTATAAGAGTGGCAATTTTTAACTGCCCACCCTTATATCAAGCTTCACTGGATACTTTATGAAAATCCAAAGAATATCATGAGGTTTGTGATGAATAGCATGCAGGTACTCACAGTGTTGTTAGAGAACTGTGGGTGTGAATGGAGAGTGCAGAGATAGCAAGTGTAGATCAGAGAGGATCAGGGTTTATCTAGCACACCAGTATGAGTGATAGAACTGATATCACAGGGAAGAGACTTTACCTAGCACACCAGTATGAGTGATAGAACTGATATCACAGGGAAGAGACTTTACCTAGCACACCAGTATGAGTGATAGAACTGGAGGCCAGGAGCATACATGGTACTCTACTTATACTACTACAGAGGGCGACACTGTCACAGTGGGTAACTAAGTATAAGGTGTCACTAGTACAATAGAGACAATAAAGGAACTAAAGGAGTTCCCTACCAAGAACAAAGGTGTCCTAGAACAATAGGGAGCCTGGAACAATGATATCATAGTGACATCAGAGATAATGATAACAATAAGAGAGTGAGTACAATAACAAGTCCAAAGTAGTCCATATGATGTCATTGTACAGTGATGTCATAGATAGGAATATGTACAGTATCTAGATGTCTAAGATCATAAGTCCATAATCTAATCTACCTACAGTGTCCTAAGTGCTAAGTAGTCTGTAGAGCCGCTAAGTGCGCCTAGCACTTATCAATAGTTTTGAGCATACACAAGGACTTGGGTGATGAAAGGATAATAAAGGGGCAAAATTGATTACATTCTTAAGAGTCACTTTTGAGTCTTTTAACTACAGATACAAGTATATTACTGAGTAAAGTAAGCCATAGACTAGTGAAGCTAATACAGCATCATTTTTCTATAGTAAGAAAACCTGAGGTGGTTGAGCTTGGTATAGTAAGTTATATATATATACATACATCATAACACAGCACAAATACATGTGCATATGATGATAAATGTTAGATATACCAATGGCCATTAATAGACTAAGACTAATAATAAGAAATAAACCTAGTGGTTACCACCTAAAGGTATGCCTAAGTTTGCCTCTGGCAGAACTAAATCCACCATCATATATAATTGCTACTACTGCTAACTGATCCCTAAGTCCATGACTAATTACTTCTTACTCTTATAGTTATAACCAATAAGTAAGAGATGACAACTCAATCATATGCTACTAAAGTCCAGTCTGCAACAATAAGCAACCTGGAAGACTAATTTTGGACTTAGCCTTTAGCTATATGATTAACTTAACCATGATTGATTGCCTGTTGATTTAATATGTTACAAGAAGACATTTTTAGATCAAGTGTGTAGTGATGATTGTAATATGGAGTGATATCACAGTAATACAAGGTGATGTAGTGACATATAAATTGAGTTGTTGCATGTGCTGTGCATGAGTAAAGGTGAGGTATATACAAGTTAAGAAATGTAAGATGTGAGAGGAATAAGACTTTAGATGGTTTTAAGAACAAGTTGAGTGGTATTCACAGTCCACTTTAGCAGTATAATCTATGCTACTTAGTTCCACAGTTTGTAACAAATAGTAGAGGCTGTTACACCCTAGCAGGGGCATGATCTGAGGTTCAAGGTTCAAGGTTTTGTACTAGTAATGAAGTAGAGACATCTATTGTCTATACTATGACACAACTAGGTACAGGGCAAGGGTCAAGCTCTAAGGCTTGACAACTTGGCAATAAAGGACCCTAGGTCCAAGGTGGGACACCTCTCTGTATCTGATCTTGCTGATACATCAAGTCAAGCAGAGTGTGGCATTGTTATAGTACAACTGCAAAGACTTTAAAGGGAGGTCTGGCTGGGTTAGAGCCTGAAGGGAGATGGTTCACAAGTAGAGGAAAAGTGTTCACACTCAAGGGAGCAAAGGCAAAGTTGTTAGATTGGAAACTAAGCCAAGTCTGGCTTACTATGGAGTATAGGAGCAGTTTATATACATAGGAGAAGATAAAGAGGCAAACATAGGACAAGATAGTAGCAAATAGCTAGATATGTATCAAACTGAGTCATAAGGCAATGCCACTAATAAAGGTGGACAGAAGGGGAAAGGAGATGGAGTGGGGACAGGTCATAGGACAAGACAAATGGATGAAACCTGGGAAAGTATAGTACAAAGAAGAGAAGGGACACACTAGTGAGGGAACTAAAGTGTCCAGATCATAATAGAGGCATTCTATAGTAATGATTGCCATATATATCACTATTCTTAGGGTAGCATCACTCTAAAATAAGCCCATTTGAAAGTTGGGAAGGAGAGCTTTCCAACAGTATAAATTTCATTTTAAATGGCCTAGTACTTGCTGAGATATGCATTGTTTTGTTGTTAAAGGTACAACAGTAATAGGCAGGGATGTGACACATGTGACACATGGGACATATGTGACAGGGACGCGTGACGCATACCGTGTGACACATGACAGTAACACATTTGGAAATAGAAATGTGATTATGTAATTTTTCATTGGATAAATGGTTCCAGAAATTTGGCTCAGGGGGGTTGGCTAAGTTACCTGAGTAGTATGCAGTCGGAAATGAACCTGCTCACTCTTGCTTGCCATAGTATTGCGGTGTGTAACCGTAGGGCCAAGAAGCTTCGCCGCGGAGTTTTTGCGTAGATCGACGACTCCGTAACCTTTCATGCTCCAGCTAAGTTACAAATGTGCTGGTAAAAAAGCCGGTCCTATTGTACCAAGATCGGTAGCTTGAGGCCGCCTGATAACAATGAAGAATATTTTTTTGGGGAAATGCCCGATGACTAAGCAGGACACGAGAGTAACTTACAACGGTTTCATCTTTACACGAAAGCGACTAAATCCCACCATGCATCATACCTCGCGGTAGGACCTAAGTTACCACAGGTTTGAGAATACAAATACAACAACAGTAACTGCGACGAGAACTACCGTAATGAACCAGAGAAACACCTGCACCCCTTGCGGGGAAGGAAATTCAAAGAGCGGACGGCGAGCGCACAGCGCCCGTCCAGAGCAGAGAGTGCGGGTGTTATTTTTTACCGAGAACCCTGAAAACCACATCACGTCAGCAGCTCCCACGCCACTGACTGAAGGGGCGGTGCAATGCGGCGCGGCGCGACCGGTGACACCGGGGTGTTGTGTGATGTCGGGAACAACTCAATGAACGGGGATCAGACAGGGGATGTTGGCGTCGAGGCAGGTGGACTCCGCGCTGAGCCACGCCCCCGGCCCTGAGCCGTTGGACGTGGAGGGCGGATGGCCGATGGAGGCACGGACGCAGAAGGTACCGCGACCGCCTTCTTCCGCGCCGGAGGTGGCTGCGTCATGATGTCCGCGCGGGGCCAGTTCCACAGTGGCGGGGGGCCACCGTCGGGCAGCAGTGTGGCCGAGGGAGCCGGCGCGAACTGAGGAGACATCTGTGAATGCGCGGTGCCTGGGGAGAGGGCCGCGCTGTTTTCAACCCCTCCCGTGGACGACGCGGCGGCGGCGGAAGCACCCCACACGGCTTGAATGTGCAGCGGGTAGAGCACCGTGACACGCGTGGGTGCCGCTGTGGTATGTTGCATAGCCGGTTGCGACGCTCGGCGTTCGAGGGAAGGGTCTCCAGGGTCCTGGGCGGGAACGTGCACGCGCTCGACCTTCTGGAGGAAGGAAAGCACCGTGCGCGCGGGGAGTTGGATAGGTCGTCGGGGTTGGGGCGCAGAGATTGGTGCTTGATGGTGAGGAGGTGGTGGTGAGCTCGGGCGGCTCCCGAGCTTATGGGGGTTTAAGTTGGAATACCATGGATAGGATCGTACTTGCGAGTTCCAGACAGTATAGTCCTGTTTGTAATGGAGCATAGCGGAGACCACAAGGGAGACAAGGTAGATGAACACTGAAAGTGGTATATTAAAAGTGGCGACCACAACAGAGGGTGGTGGTCCTCACAGTTGATGGTACAATTCCAGGAGAAAGCCATTATGAGCTTCGTAGAGGTACAAGAGTCGCCGTCGATAAGTTTGGCTGTAAAAGGCTAGGTCATCAGACTGTCTCTTCATAAATCACAGATGACCTTGCCTCGAGGGGTGCACATGTCACGCGGAAGGAAGGCGGTTACAAAGATGGCACCGACTAAAGCATAGAACAGACTTGAGTAGCTGTCGTACGATGAATGAAGGTGACGCGCACTTAGGTGTAATAGCCATAGGAAGTCAATCCAAAGACATTCCGCCCAGACACGGCCGGCGATAGCTCGCTGAGAGAAGACGTCAACGAAAACCCTGGGACCAGTTAGTCACGCGATAGGTAAATGAGATGGCAAAATCGAACGACTCACATAGGGATGACTAGCAGCAAACTGAAAGCACCGAGAAAGATCATGTAGATATCCACCTGCTGTTGGGCTAGGATTGGTGAGTAAGGTGTTGTTCTGGTTGGATGAGTCACCTTACTGTGAAGATTGATATTCCTTGCGATGGACAGATTCCAAGCAGCTGCACTGCAGATGATTGCATTGGAGGCGATGGTGATGGCTTGAGGTAATTAGTAGGGGCGAGATAAGGATGGTGAGAGGACACACCGAAGAGGTAATAGCGGTATGAGTACAGAAGGAAAGAGAAAGCCATTGTGTTTTCCAGGTGATGGTGCTTTGGTTGTAAAGAGAGTGAGGGCCTGCAACCTTGTGCAGTAAGACGAAGACTGAGTCGAGCCAATGCCAGTGGCAAGTCAGCAACTGACCCGCCTAACACCGCGGGTGCGAAGTGTGCCAGCCTGGCAATGCTTATGTCACATCTTCACACGGCCAGCACAATTAAAAAATCTTCGTCGCCTTCGAGTCAGTCCTTCCGCTTATGGCTGACATCTCCTCTCACACTTTCGTAATACGGGCCGCAGGCCAAGCAGATATCACAGCTCGTGCTGTTCGGCGCATTTTCGTCAATAGCGATGCCATCAAGATGTCAAAACTGTATGCTGGTGACGTTGTCGCACTCGCTGCTGCCGAATCAGCCGACTCTGTCCAGCCGCACTCGTCGGAACAGCGAAAGGTTTGTATGCGCGTTCGCCATAAATACGCATATGCCAGACTCTTATCTAGAGTCAACGTCAACTTTATGCGGTGGGGGAAATATGGCCGTCATTAGAATTGGCCAGTGATGGTGAGAACATCAGGGGAATACTCAATCCGTTTCTTACCTGTGCTGGCAGTGGTGGAGGCCACAACTACTCTGTTGCTCACCGCTCGAATTTCGGAGGGCTCCAAGGTCGTGATATTTCCTCTGAGCGCGCAAAATGCTACAAGGCGCTTTACGTGGCTGCCCTCCCTCCAGGCTGCGCAGCATGCCGACACTGTGCAGCTCCGTGAGATCGATATTAATGGTGCGCCGCTGATCATGCCAATCTCCGGGTCTCAAAAAAAACTGGAGAAGGGAAAGCAACGTAACTGGCTTACGCTGCTTGTACGCGAGTCTTTGGGTGCGCCGCCATCACCCCCCTACGCGCGGTCTGTCACCATTACTGAGTTGATTTGGATAGTGGCAGTCAAGTATGTGTTGTCCACACAAATCGTACGAGTTCAGTACGAGGGTAGAGAGCGACTTTTCGCTGTTATCTCCGCGTCTGAGGCAACACAAGGCAGGCGGGATCGAGTATCTGATATCTCAGAAAGCCTCGGCGCGCTTATCTTGAGCGATGTCCCTTCACTCTACATAGTAGACTGGGACACAACCATTACGATAGAGGATAGAATCCCGGCCCCCGAACCAAATCCACCACTTGTAATCGGACTTTTGCCCGCCATATCGGTCCATCTGACGAGGATCACAGCTCGACGTCGGCGTATCAGAACAACGAATGAGTGCTGATGCGTACGCATCAGTCGGTGGTCTAGAAGAGCAGATCGCGCAAATTCGCGACCTCATTGAAATCCCTCTCTGCCGCCCAGAGTTATTCCGCCATTTCGGTAAGCATTCTGATGTGAGACTCCTCATCTTCCAAGTTCATCCGATAGTAGGCCTTAGGCCCCCGCGTGGATTGCTGCTTCACGGCCCACCTGGAACTGGCAAAACTCACCTCGCGCGCGCAATCTCAGCTTCCACAGGCTCGTCCGTACTCACGGTCAACGGGCCCGAGTTGACTTCCGCATATCACGGCGAAACAGAGGCGAGTTTGCGACGAGTTTTCGCTGCCGCACGCGCCTGCGCGCCTTGCATCATCATACTCGATGAAGTCGATGCGATATGTCCGCGCCGTGCTGACGATGCTGGCGCGGAGGTCGAGAAACGCGTCGTCGCTACGCTGCTGACCGAGATGGATGGCGTTAATGGTGCAGACGATGTGCGCGTCGTTGTTGTAGCGACCACGAACCGCCCGAACGCTATTGACCCTGCCCTGCGCCGCCCCGGCCGCTTCGACCGCGAGATTGAGATAGGTCTGTTCTATTCTCTCGTTCGTGGAGTAGGTGAGGGGTTGCTGAAAGAGACGCGTGTAGGCGTTCCTGACCTCAATGCGCGTATCGCGATATTGAACGTGCTGCTGACAAAGGCGCCACACACCATCACGCCGGACGAACTTCACGCAGTGGCATCACGCGCACACGGCTACGTTGGCGCGGACCTAGCGGCCGTCGTCCGCGAAGCGGGTACCCTCGCGATCAAGCGGTTCCTGGCCATGGGTCCTGAACCTACACCGGTGTCCGCGTACCTCAAGGCCACGGACCTCGCCGCGGCCCTCCCAACCGTGCGCCCTTCCGCGCTGCGCGCACACGCCATAACCGCGGCGCCGGTCCGGTTCTCCGACATCGGTGGGCAGGCGAGCGTGATTGCCCGCCTGCGCGAATGCGTTGAGTGGCCACTCGTGCACCGCGACGCGCTTGCGCGGCTTGGGGTGCGCGCACCAAAGGGCGTGCTACTGTGTGGGCCCCCTGGGTGCAGCAAGACGGTGCTCGCGCGTGCCACGGCCGCGGAGAGTGGCGTAAATTTTGTTGCCGTACGCGGGCCGGAGGTGAGTCTTCTACGATTTGTTCATCAGTCGCGTGTAGAGGATGGCGTTCATGAAGCTTGATGTCTGATGCTCCACAGTTATTGAATAAGTACGTCGGCGAATCAGAGCGCGCAGTGAGAGATATCTTTCGCAAGGCCCGCAGTGTGGCTCCATCCATCATTTTCTTTGTGCGTTTATCTCTTGCTTCGCAGTTGGATTCGCAGCTTCATGTGATTGTCTGGGGTGTAGGACGAAATAGACGCACTGGCGACTTCGCGCTCCTCGACTGTTCCTGATTCCGAGAGTGGCACGCATGAGGGCGTCTTGCTTAGTCTGTTGAATGAGATGGATGGCGTGGAGGAGCTGGTCGGTGTGACCGTTATTGGCGCTACAAATCGGCCGGAGGCGCTGGTGAGTGCAGTTTTACCTACAGTACTTCACGAAGCTCCGCGGCAACGCCCATCATTTTGATATCCGTCTAACCCTCGGGTCAGGATTCGGCGTTGATGCGTCCTGGAAGACTCGATCGCATCTTATATGTGGGTCCGCCGGATTTTGCTGGCCGCATCGACATTCTCCGCATTCGTACGCGTAACATGTCCGTTGATCCCTCTCTCGACCTCGATGCGCTTGCTGCTCTTGTTTGTCCAACTCCCCACCTCCCTTTCTTCAGTTGGACTACCCCTCACAGTTGGTGCGTTGACAGACAGGCGGGTGTTCTGGCGCAGAAATTGCGGCTATGTGCCAGGAAGCCGCCTTGATCGCAATGCGAGAGGACATCAACACGCCATATGTGAGCTCCCGCCTTTCTTTATCCATGGCCCTTGTTTTTGAGTCATGTAGGTACCGCATCATGCTTTCGTTGCAGCCGCGAAAGCCCTCAAGCGACAGATCACCCCTGAGGTGCTTCAAAAGTTCGAGCGCTGGAGGGACGAGCACAGCGTGAGCACGGTGGCGTAAGCCCCGCAGTTCGCCGTGCCTCCCACGACTCGGGGAGGGGGCAGCGCGCTCGCGACTGGGAGACGAACCCGCATCCGCAGACGGGTCCGAAAGAGTGCATTTCCGTGCACGGCGCAGTTTGTTCCATGTGTACCAAGTGGAGATATATCGCTCGCTGTCATGCGTGCATTTCTCATTATGAGCTCGCGAGGCGCAGGCGATGCGGAATTATTACTTATCATTCCTTCCAAGACAATACAGAGACTCAACACGGGCGTTCCGTCCGCCGCGCGCCTTTGTCTCGGTCCGATTTCCGATTTCCTCAGTCTCTCAGTATCTGTGAGAATGTTTTGGGCGCCGTGCCTTCTCGCGAGCGAGGAATGGAGGGTAATTCGGTTTTGTTCGCTTCAGCGCTTACGGTCCCTCCCGGAGGTCTCTTCCTTACGCCGGCTCAGCGTCCGGATAGCGTCGCATAACCCTCTTATATGTGAAAAGGATCGCCAGCGCGGCTCCACTTTGCCCCGCCCTTCTTCTCCGCCCGCCCGCTCGCCCCCAATATGCTGCGATGCATAATTATCCTCCTTGCCTCCTATGCCGCGCTTGCATCGTCGAGGGTTATCGATCATGACGTACTGCAGTGTACGACAAAAGCATTCACGTCTCCCTGGTCCGAGAAGTTCAACAATCTCGTTGGGCTTACCCCAAATTACCCCCCGGGGACATTCGTCGCTGTAGACTGCACCCAAATACCGGACATGCGGTGCGACGCCATTCCAAAGAATGCAAAGTGAGACGTCTCTGCATTTTGGGAGCTGTTACTCACTCGATATACCCTCCTTCCCCCCTCCTATTTTTTTCTACGCAGGTGGTACGTCGCGTGACTCGTAATTCTTCACACGTGGACTCACGCTGTTATCCCGTTTCTCCCAGTAAGAGGAAGTATTGCGTGTGCTGCGAGGAAGTTATTACGGGTGAGCTACACTTCCCATGTACCTTGCGCGCTGATCGAATTGACACCGTTGCAGGATATATCCCTGGACCTGTAGGAGTTGGTTGTAAACGAGTTTTCTCCTGAAGCGAGTTCCGACCGAACATGAAGCGATATTCCCTCAAAGGATTCCCCAAACAATTCACAATTGAAATAGATAAGCTGTGAGGCCGAGGGCCTCGTAAGGCGGTCGCCTGACCGCACGCAGATGCCCGACATACGTACGCTCTCCGCCACGGTGATGTCTCTCAAAGTGTGATCATTGGTCATCTGCCCACAGCGGAGTTGGCCCAGATTGCTCTTATTCAATTGATTTGATTTAACCATATGATCCCGATTTTAACGTCGCGTTCTCCATATGGACACGACCTAATACACTGGAGCGATGTCCTAGGCTCTTTTCTACGGTATTTCCTGGTCCCGGGGGTAAGTCAAGGTTCGCTTGGGGTGATGAGGGCCAAAGGCCAGTCTCGAGCTATCTCGACTCGGGCAGCCCGATGTATGATTCCAAGCCATGCCGTAATTCGTTGAAGGCCACTCGTACACCTCGTACACTTTCGAAAGCCAAAGTATGTCTTGGCCCGCAGTGCTCACTTTTAAAGCTCATCCCACTGAAATCCTCAAGTCATTCGGATGCGTCCCCACCAACACTCCGTGACCTGTCCTTGACTAACTGGAGACTAGTCTTCAACGCGGTCTGCCCCCCAGTTCTGACTTATGGCCGCCAGCTGTGGTTTGGAAAGGGTCCAAAAAAGCTCACAGAAATAGTACAACGTGTCCAAAGCGAGGGCACCTTAAAGCTGATATCGGGTGCCTTGAGGACAGCCCCAAGCGAGGCGCCCCTGCAAATCACGAAGATGCCGCCAATGAGGCTCTACCTCTAAAAACTAACGTACACCTTTGCCTTGGCTATACAGGCTACCCCAGGCATCCCAACTCTTGCGGTGGCTCGACACAGGGTGGTATGTCCAGAGGCAGGAGGACCTCCCACTGGCAGTACCTAAACCTCATGTCCGGTCGGATCAAACCGCATTCCTTGGCATCGGAGATCCTTGCCGCGGGGGTCCCTTTAGTTGGCCCCCGCGCCGACGTTGTAGCGGTTCCCACCCGGGCGGAGCGATTGGACTTCATGAGGGTCATAAACCCACAAACGAGAAAGGCTTGGACACGCAACCTAACATGTGGCACAGAAGGAATGAGTATTGCGACAAGTCCACGTCGCCGCCAAGGTCACAAACATAGGCCGTAGTGACGGCAACGAGGATGGCGGAGCAGCGGCCCCTTTCAGTGCAGGGAAGAGCGAGCTGACAGGTCTATCATGGACCTACGGCACAGGGATCTGATAGTCTGATGCAGACGCCTTCGGGTGGCAAATATTGCAGAGGTACTGGCAATCTACCATACTGGAGAGGTCCCCCTACCAGACAGCATCTTCATACTGTGCCAAAGTGCTCCAGCGCTCCAGGCAGTCAAAAGCCTACGCTCTAAGGTTGCCCAAACACACACTCTTATGTTCCACCAATTGCTGACCACACTTCGTTAACACCATAGGGACAAGAGGGTTATACTTGTGTGGGCTCTGGCTATCTTCGGAAGCGCCTATAGACCAAAAATGGAGCAGGGCAGTCACAAGGGCAGAAGGGGTTGATTAATGTCGAATATTGTGACCACTAAGTTAACTTGGCTGTTATCACAGATTATATAATATGACAATTGAATAATTTGTAGACCAGTCTTATGTATCAGACACAATTAAAATTTAAATATTTGTCCCTTAAGAGAGCTCTGATTATTTCCGAATGTATGTAAACTTAATTATTATTTTCCAGCAGCTGATATATTAAATAAGATGTTAGGATACAGCCCAGACGGACAACCCAAGGCTAGACCCAACAACTAGATAATTGTTATATTCCCGTAAGTAAACAGTTATCTAATAATAACATTCTGCGAGATAGGAGCGTATGCTCTACTCTAGATCTGCACCACCACACCCACTCGCGTGTCCCCAATATATGAGTTCCTGCTGCACTTTATTCTTACACATACATTCGGAAATAATCAGAGCCCTCTAAAGCAAAGGATGAATATTTAATTGCTCAAGTGTTTTTATTTATAATTGTCTGATACATGAGCCTACAAATTATTCAATTGTCATATTATAATACTTATGACAACAACCAAGTTAACTTAGTGGTCACAATACTGGACATTAATCGATCCCTCAGCCGACTATAAGACTCCGCTTATCCGCCCCTGCCAGCCGTGAGTATAAGCTTACATGACCCTTCACGAGAGCAGGTGTTGAGCAGAAAATTTGACAGAAATCACAGAAGGGGCATCGCGAAAAACTAGGCAGCGGACTTAGAAAAGGAAACCGATCCAAGCTCTTAAGTGGATGGCCACTCGAGTCGAGCGGTCGACCTCAACAGTTATTTATTCTCCAGAGAATTCTTTACATAGGACAGCCTTTCTCCGCGTGGTTCACACATACGAGTAGCGTAAATGCAGATTACACTCGGGCTCCCAAGCTTTGTCTATTCTTGACCTTGTGGAATGCCACCTAGCCTGAGACCGACATGTGCAACGCAGCGTACTAGGTCTGCAGTGTCAATTAAACACGACCCCGCGCCTTTCTTGCTAAAAATAGTCACAGACCTTTTCCACGTCAGTGGTGTGAATGTTGCTATTTTGGTTGGCAGGAAGTGTTCCCCTGGGAGCTGGGAATTCACTGACTTGTTTGAAGGGACATCCAGGTCCGTGAGTGCGTGAACGCTCTTAGGATTCCCAGACCCGCTGAGAGAAGGCTGGCGCCTATAAATAACAGGTACTAGCACTAAAAGGGTCAACTGACTGGCACCACAATATGTGCGTACATTGCTGTCAATCTGACCTGACAGTCGATGGATCAGGCCTACGATCAGGGCGCTTGCGGCGGAGATCCCCGGGATGCGACCATGCCAGCTCGGGCAGGATGGTCTCAAGTATTTCCCTCGCCTCAGATTGGTGACCTTCTTTTCCTCGAATGGTGTCTTGATAAGTAATAAGAAATCAAGTTCCTTGATAAGGATAGCCGGAAGTTTCTCACGTGTCGACAAGAGGGAGTTGAAGAGCACAGAACAAAAATAAGCGAGGTCCCTGAATAGTCATAATTCTCTTGCACACACATGTGATCACACCCTGCGAAACCGCGCCTTGTTGACCAATCTCTCTAGCGCCCCTCCCGACGCGACTTGGAACTCAGACAAGCCTGAGCTCGCCATCACCCCACCCTTCTTCACAAGACGTCCCTGACTGCGCACGGCGGCACGCATCCGACGCTCCGCCTCCGGGTCGTCGTCGCCGCTCTCGTCGCCGCGCTCTCTCGGCCGCCGACTCGGGGTCTGTTTCTTCGTGCTGACTGCACCCCGCCCCTTTGCGCGCCCACTCACCGTGCTCGGGGCCTCGCGCAGCGCGAACGACTTGGCGAGGTGCCCGAGGTGCAGGTGCCGTATGTGGAAAATGTGTTTCTCGTCCGCAGGGTGGGTCGCGTACGCCCGGAGATGCGAGGCAAAAGCCGCGCGCGCCATTTCCACGTTCTAGTGCGCGTAGCCCAAACGGTCAGTTACGTCGAGCGAGCCGCGTCCACGCTACCCGTAGAGGTCACGTACCTCTTTCCGCCGCAGGCACCACCGCTCAAACGCAAGCTGGACCTCAGTTGCGCGGTCTTCGTACTCCTTCCTCTGCCCGCCGAATCCCGTCTGCAGAATCTCTTCCACAGCCACGGCTTCGAAGTGGCCCGCCCCGCCCTTGGTGGTCTCGCCGTCCATGCGGGTTTGCACCCATTCGACCCATTGCGCCTCGCTCGGTGCGACGATCGCCCACGCCTGACCTCCACGTCCCGCGCGCGCAGTACGGCCAACCCGATGAACGTATTCCGTAGCGCCGCCCTCAGTTGGGAGATCGCATTGCACGACGGCGCGCACCCGCGGCAAATCAAGACCACGAGCGGCAACGCTGGTGCAAAGCAAAATCGACGCTAGATGGCTGGATTCAGGCGCTTTCTGCGCGGCGGAGAATGCACGCAGAGACGAGAGGCGAGTGGCTAGAGGAAGAGAGCCGTGTAGTCGGAAAATCGATGTCTCTGGGAGCAACGGGGAATGAACTCCCACAGGATCGTCCTCACCCTCGGCCCGTGCTGCCGCCTCGTCGTCCGAGTCAATATTGCCACCATCGCTTTCCAAGTCGCACCCCCCAAGCAAACGCCAGTGGAAGTCCACCGAGTCAGTGCAGCTGAAGAAGACAATAATCTTAAAACCCCGCCGACCACCTGCCTGAGAAAGTAGCGACCGAAGCAGGGCAACGAGCGTAACTAGACGTAATTTAAGCGGAACGATGATGTACTTCTGCGACAGCTGCGATGGCGGCGTAAACTTTGGTTCTGCAACAGGTGTTGCGGCATCCTCGACATTTTCTGCATTTTGATCGGGTCGATCTGCTTCAGTTGCCTTGACAATGATTGGGTTCCGTAGGGCTGTTCCGGCCAGAACCTGGACGTCCTCGCGTAGCGTCGCCGAGCAAAGAATGGTACGTCGCTTGACATCCCAGTCCCATCCGCGAATTTCCATGCTCCGACCCTCTTTCATGGCCTGTAGCGCGAGCTTCCGGCTACCCTCCAGACACGCAAGAATGCCCTTGATTGTGTCTGCAAACCCAAGCTCCATGAGCCGGTCGGCTTCGTCAAGCACGAGCCAGCGACACTTGCTGACACCAAACGAGGACGTGTTTTGAAGGTGGTCGAGCAGCCGGCCTGGCGTCGCGACCAGGATGGGTATGCCCTTGCGAAGGCGAGCTTTCTCGTGCCCACGCGTAGCCCCGCCTGTCAGGAGCCCCGAGACTAGCCAGCGAGTAAGTCGCGTGTCATTCGTCTCGTCATCGGGTGCTGCATCTAGCGGACGCAGACGCAGCTTCAGCAGCACATCGAGGACGTCCGATATCTGCTTTGCAAGCTCACGCGTAGGAGCGACAATGATCGCGAGGGTGCCAATCGAGCGGTCGATATATGAGTTCGTACTCAAGGGAAGGAGGTCATGCAGAATCGGGAGGAGGTACGAGAGCGTCTTTCCGGAACCCGTCTGGGACTGGATGAATGCATCCCGTAGAGAGGCAGAGCCGTCTCGTGGTAACAGTGCCAAGAGTGATGCACGCTGTATTGAAGTAGGTTTTGAAATATCCATTTTGGTTGTTAGGTGCGTTGTGATGAGGGGACTCAGGCCGAGCCCGGTAAATGTTGAGGAATCGGTAAGAGGAGCATTGCTCGGCTTGCTGGGGCCCTTTAGTACAGACGTAGTTGGCCTCTCTACTTTTGGATTGGAAGAGAACAGCGAAGATATGATCTGCGTGGGTTGGCGAGGCTTAGGGTGTCCTTGTACTGTAGGTGCGGGCGTAACCGGTAGGTTGCCCGAGTCTTTTCGAGGCCGCTTCGGCGGTCGCTTGTCTTCGTCTACACTCTGCCGGGCATTTGCGTGAGAGGTACTTTGAGTGCGCGCCTTGCGCTTTTCGACCCTCTTTGACTTTAGCCTGGGGGTAGTAAGCACGGCTCATCGTGCCCAGATTACACCCAACGCACCTATCAGTCCATCGACCACCTTTTTTCGTGGACAACTTCCTGGTAGACGGCCCCTCTCCAAGTGCAAGATTCAGAACCAAAGCATCGTCCATGCTCGGAAGGCCCTCGATGAGGGTGCATTGTGCTGTGCTAGTCAACGGCCGACGCAAAACTGGGACAGCACGTGTCATTGATTATATAATCCAGATAAGAGTGAGTGGTTGAACCAAGGGTTCAACTTCATCTGGTCTCAAGTTGGGCTTGGGATACAGTATTCACTGTGTTTTGTTAGAGCACAGATGTACCTTCCTGATTTCCCAGATTTTTACTCTACCCCTCGAGCAGGGTTTCCATCAGTCACTTCAAAACAAGGTCCTTGTGGAGTGTTCCGTCGTACTTATTAAATAAGTCAGACACCCACTTCTCCAGCGTAAGCACGTAGAGTTCACGGTCATGTTCCACCCTACATTCCTCTTGATAACATCACCTCGGAACGCGCTCCAAGGTCAAAGTTCTGCCCCGATTGTTGTAGTGAGCCAGGGGCAACCTGGGCCGCAACCGACTGCTCGGGCGACTGGCGCTGGTACTCGATTGGAAGGGGAACGTACATCAATGATCTATGAAGGGCTTGGCGATCTTTTTTTGATCTATGGGCTTGGCGATCCAGTAGTTAATGCGAGATGTGTGGCTCGCCTATGCTAAAACGTAAGCGTCTTGCGCTTTACAACCTTCTTTGACTTTCGGCACGATGTAGAAAGCAGGGTTCATCGAGCCCAGATCACCGACATACATATCAGTCACCAACCACTCAGCCTCGTAGACAGTCAAGCTGATCAACGGCCAACCCAGTGATTATGTAATCTGTCATGACGACTTCAATACATTGATCTCATAGTACAGTAAGTTGGCTGGTCCAACTTCAAGTTGCGCCCGGAGATATCTACTCCACCATGCTTCTAAAAAGCGCCCTCTTGGCTTTACTTTTTTTTTCTAAGAGAAGGGTTTTTAATCTGTCACCAGCTTCAAAACGAGATTCGTTTTTGTTTCACCAAATAGGGCAGGCCCTTATGCTATCTGGTCGGGACGGAATGTGCTCACATGGCACCAGGGACTACTGTGACCGAATTCGAGGATTCTTACTCACAGCGCGTCCCAATATTTACCTGGTTAATCACCAACCACATGGCCACTCTATCGTTATCAACGTATCGGACAAGCTCTTCCATAATATGCGAGTCTTCCACATTGCTCAGAACCTTCTCCGCATGAAGACCTGACTATACTAATGATGGTTGTTACAGCTCACCGAGGACTCCGTTCTCGACTTCTTCCGGACCTGCCCATGTTTTGCTGTAGTCAGATGTGCCACAGCATCCTAAAGCCCGTTCTTGGGTCCTTTCGCAGCCCCGTCCGGCGCAGTTTATTCGTTTCATTATTATGGTCACCCACTAAAACGCCCTACACGCTAGAAACGATAGGCTTTCCGTCCCACGCCCCAGATTTGGTTGCGCGAGAAGCATACGGTTGCAACAACGGCCCGAACTCTTGTGCGAGCGAAGCTACGACATCCGCCAATGCCGATAGGCGGAATTACTCTTATGACGGCACTAATGTATTCTAGTGGTATTTGTATTATAATGCGCCGCCATTCTTTGCGCATGCATTCAATGAAAATTCCCCAAGGATCCGCTGATTGTGTCATGAATCAGTTTTCTGTTACACAAGGGGCCAATAATTCGGGCGCGTCACAACGGTAACGTTTCACACGTCCTGCATTTGTTGACGTTGACCAGAAGTAGATCGAGCTAAAAATAACTTTGAAGCGTGCCTCTTGTGCCTATTCCCGCGGCCGGATAAGTGGCAAAGACTCGAGTCTTGTGTGGGCCCTGATTATTATAAGCTTGCTTCGTCAGCCTATGGCCGATCTTCTGTTGACCCTCACCCGACTCCGGACTTTCGGGTTCTCCTTCCATCCTGGATTGCGTTTTCAGGCGTTTCCTTGTAGTTCATCGACACAGTATATGAGAGGGATTCATCTCATCGGTCGTGGACCACCATTGAGCTGGCACAGAAGCCCACCGACTACCTAGCACACCTTTCTTCAGCCAGAGCGACAGTGCAATTAGTGCCCTATCCCCAAACTCGGGGTCACCCCCCGGAAACGGACGATGATAAAACCCAGTTCTCTTAACGAAACGTTCCGATAATGTCACCAGCTTAGAGCACAAGGGTCAGCATCCCACATTCCGTGTCTGAGACTGACAACCTTCTCCGCTTTTTCGGTCGATATACCCCAGCTTTCTCTCATGCCACGAGATGCGCATTCTTATTCTTGCTTCGTTCGCCGGATGGGGATACCTCACATGGAGAAGCTATGCTTCTGTTCCTACACACACCCATTCACCTTAGATCACGAACCCGCTCTCCGTGCCATGTGCTATCCTAAACACGCGCCTCACAATTTCCCTCGGGCAGCGTCGTACCGTACTTTATGGGAATTTGTTGGTCCTCACCGCCCTCCGGGCTAGAGTCTTCCAAGCTATAAAAGCCCATTAACGTCCCCATGATTTCGCTGTGATTCAGTTGCGATTCACTCCTACCTCCTCAAATTCACCCTCTCGTCTCAACTCGCCATGTTCCCGACTGCGTCTCTCACTGCTTTCCTCTTGCTGGTCGTTAGCGTCGCGGCGAACCCTATCGTTGTTCGCAAAGCACCTGTCACATTGCCCTTCGCTCGACACCTCAACATCACTGGCGCCCATGACCTCGTCAAAAAGGATCAAGCCCGCGCAAAAAACCTAATTTCCGTCAGCAAAGCAAAACAAAGCGGAACCTCGAGCGCTGGCGCAGTCGTCAGCGTTGGTGTGACCAATGTCGCCGTCGTTTACGAGGCCAGCGTCGGCGTTGGTAACCCCCCCACCACCTGTGAGTGACACCGCTTTGTCTACGGCCCACATTCTGAAACCCGCGTTTAGACAATCTCCTCATTGACACGGGAAGTTCGAATACCTGGTTAGGAGCCGGAAAGGCCTATGTTCGGACTAGCACCAGTGTGCAGACTGGTGACAGTGTGGTAACTATTGCATCTTCGAACCGGTAGTCCAGCGTCAGCTGATCCCAATCCTCCAGAGCGTGACTTATGGATCTGGGTCTTTCTCTGGTGGGTTTTTCTCCATGAACCTCATCTTTTCTATATCCCTATCCCTCCCCCTCCCTTAGGAACCGAGTTCTTGGATACTGTGACGATTGGCCCTGGGCTCGTTATTCCCCAGCAGTCCATAGGTGTCGCTTCGACCTCCACTGGCTTCGATGGTTTCGACGGAATCCTCGGGTGAGTGCTATGCCCATCGCTTTGAATCCGCGCTGACCTTCATGCTAGGATCGGACCTGTCGACTTGACGGTCGGCACCTTGTCTCCACACACAAGTACCTCCATCCCCACAGTCACGGACAAGCTCTTCAGCCAGGGAACTATCACATCTGACCTCGTTTCCGTGTCTTTTAACCCCACGACCACGACATCAACCAAGAATGGCGAGTTGACCTTCGGTGGCACTGACTCCACTAAGTTCACTGGAACACTCACGTTCATGTAAGCGCGCGCAGTCACCGATTCTAAGAAGTCCACGCTTACACGGAATTTGACAGCCCTGGTACGGGAACTTTCCCCGCCAGCGAATTTTGGGGCATCAACGAGTCCATCCGTTACGGCGCTTCTACCACCATTCTATCGACCACCGCTGGTATCGTCGACACTGGAACCACCCTCATCCTCATCGCCACTGGTAAGCACCCTATTGCTCTTAACCAGATGCTGTGCACAAACCAATGACACTCGCGCAGACGCATTCAACCGCTACAGAACAGCGACTGGTGCCGTCAACGATGCCGCCACGGGCTTGCTGAAGATCACTTCGACTCAGTTCAACAACCTCCAGTCGCTCTTCTTCACAACCGGAGGCAGGGCATTCGAGCTCACCGCGAACGCGCAGATCTGGCCACGCTCACTCAATACGTTCATTGGCGGCACTTCGACCGGCATATACCTAATCGTCAACGATATCGGCTCTCCCACGGGATCGGGTCTCGACTTTATCAACGGCTACACTTTCCTTGAGCGGTTCTATTCCGTCTATGATACTACCAACAACCGCGTGGGCTTCGCCACGACCCCGTTCACCACGGCTACAACCAATTGAAGAGGGTAATTTGGAGTGGCGGTCGTAACGCCAGATCTGCAGTATCTATACGGGGTTGCGAAAAGGTCAATCTTTATTGTTCTATTAACATCAGTGGTAGTCTGCTTTGGTTATCCATGGATATCTTGTGTCTTTCTACCTTTGTATAAATTTAACTATGAGGTGTGCACAGACCCACTCCACCTGAATTTATTGAAGTGGTACTACGCCTTAAAGCATAAAGGGTGAGGTTGGACAGGCAAAGTCGCCGCGTCTGCAGTCAGATTCACTACACTGGCAACTCTGTGTAAGAGGCGTGGGAAAGCGGGACTAAGTATAGGTGAGCAACCTCAGCGTTTTTCAAGAAATGGCTGGGGTATAGGGATGTACTCTAGGGATGTACTCTAGAATTAAGAAGTATTAAGAGAAGAGTAGAATTTTTTTCTTATGAGTAAAAATGTAAACCGCGGTCGAGCAATGGGCTGGGCTGGAATCCGCACCTCCGACCAGCGTACTTCCAACCTCTAACTCCAATTGAACACTGACTCTATCACCGTGCGATAGAACTTCCGAAGCAAGCGCGCATAGATATGACGTCGGGTGATTGCAGTACTCTTACGCAGACATTCTGTTTGGGGTGCATGCAGAAACGCATTCCACGTGAGTAAAATTGAACCCCACTACTACCCGAACTCTTCGAAGCAAACCCGTTGAGGCATGCCAGGTGATGAACTTACGCATAAATACTACAACTGAACCTTATCTGACGGCGGGTGTCTCAATTTCGTCAAGCATACCACGTATGTATTTTGAAGGAAGGCGCCGTGGGATAGACCACGTTCAATCAAAGCCTCTGACAACGTGCGAAGCAACGGGGGCCATTCCATGGTGACTGTGTGATGATATTTCGCACTGGGAACTGCAGTCACTGTACACTGATTCGGCTGCCAGCGATAAGGATGAACGTTGTGCCAGCGGATGTCGGGGCACTTCCAGGTGGACGCTTGGAGGGGGAAACCACGGAAGGGTCCTCGGTCGGTACGTTTTCGGGTGACCGGAAGTGAGGGGACCTATAGGACCTGGCGTACCAGTGGCTGACTGGTGGATGTATGCCAATGACCGATGTGTGACGGCGCGTTCTGGGGAGTCTTTGAGACTCGCTCAGGCTGGGGCTCAGGTTTCGTGTTCTTGAAGGGCTTTGAAGCATCTCTCATCTATCCTCGCGGGCTCCTGTCACTATCGCCATGCCATGCCATGGCGGGCGCGCTCAGGCCGGGTGACAGTCGGCGTCGAGTAACCTATGTGACGCATCTCGTCTCTGCCTCAGCTCTCGAATTCCAACCGGAACTCTCGGGCATAAATGGCAATCAATGCCAACCCTTGTTCTCTTTCCTTGGTTGCCCTCCCAAGACACCGACCCTACTAGGCGTCCTTCTCAGCCCCGAACCTTTCCGCTCTTTTTGCCGTCTCTCCCTCTCCCTCCCCGTCCCGACAATGAAGTCTACGTTTGGCATTTTCTCCTTTATCGCCCTCGCGGGGGTCGCGTTTACCCGCCCTCTGCCACGCGATGGTGCACCGAGCGGTGCGTGGGTGATCATATCCTGAGCGTCCCGCCGGAGAAGTTGATCGTGACGTCTCCACTCAGACGTCGATATTCTAAACTTTGCGCTCACTCTGGAGCACCTCGAGAATGCGTTCTACACGGAGGGACTCTCCCGATTCACACAGAAGGATTTTGTAGACGCCGGCTTTCCCGACTGGTCATATGGCCGTTTCAAGCAGATTGCCGCCCACGAGGCTGCTCACGCCCACTTTTTGGAGGCGACCCTTGGCGACAAGGCCACTAAACCCTGCACGTATAAATTGTACGTAACTACTCCATGGGCGGACGCTGATGGCTAACGCCGGCCCTCTAGCCCCTACGATAGTCCAAAGTCCTTTGTCGAGCTTAGCCGTGTTCTCGAGTCCGTCGGTAAGTATCTCATCCGCGGGCTTACTTCCATTGTCTCACGCCATCCATTTGACAAGGCGACTCGGCATACATCGGCGCATCCAAGTTCTTTGAGAACAAGGTGCGTTCGCGGTTGGCAGTGGGCCTGGGTCTCAGCTAGTGATCGCCGGGTTCCAGGACTACCTCCTTGCCGCAGCGACGGTGCTCTCAACCGAAGCGCGCCACTCGGCGTGGGTCGACTCCGCGATCAGGAAAGGAAGCGCATGGGGCGCTCCATTCGACGTAGGCTGAGCGCCCGGTTGATTCTGCCCGACCCCGGCCCGCTGACGTCGTTGACTCACGCAGACCCCCCTTGGTCTGAGCCAAGCTTTCACGATCGCATCTGGCTTCATCACCTCTTGCCCTCCCACGAACCCCAAACCCCCCGCCACCGCGTTTGCGGCGCTCACGCTTCCCGACCCCGCTAGCGCATGGCCGGGCTCGACGACGCCGATCTCGTTCACCCTGCCCGGCAACCTCGACCGTGCCACGAAGCTATACGGCGCATTCCTGAGCGGTCAGGAGGCGCTCATAGTGCCTCTGTCTGACGATGGGAAGAGCGTCAGCATCCCCGATACCCTGCGTGGCACGGTCTATCTCCTGGTCACGACGGACGCGGACGGTGTGGACGACAGCAAGACGATCGCGGGCCCCGCGCTGCTAGAGTTTCCGTTCAACGCGAATTCAGACCTGCAGAGGCTGACGCTGTAGTGGGCTGTAATGCCTGGCATTGCATACGGATTATATAACAGAGACTCTGCACAATGACGACTTATGCTCTTTTCACCTTGGTGACCTAGTCACATTACATACCAATTATCATCTGGGTTGCATTACAAAACGTGTCCATCCCAAGTTGTACGCGATGTTTCCCCCTCCGCCCAAAGCGGGGGTTGGCGTTTAGACTTTACGGTTACCTTCGGCATACGCGTTCGCTTCGGATTGCCGCGTTTGAGCAAGCCAGAAAGAAAAGATCACATAAATTTCTAAATCCCACTAGAAATAACCCTCCGTAACGCAAAGAGCTCCACTTCTATGGGCATACAGAATATGAGCTGACATACATCAATGACGGCCGACGTTTCTCAAATGGGGTGAATCAAAGACAGGTTTGCGACGAAGTCCAACGCGTCCTTGCGATAGTTGTCATCACCAAGGACGATGGGGAAATACTTGGAGTCTTGGATGATGATTGTCCTGGGGCGACGAGGGTCCCACCGCGGCCAGGGGACCCCGAGACCGGCCTTGCTGTTGGGGTCGAGGTCGTTGACAAACTGAATCACGTAATCTCTGAGTTCTCCCAGCACGACGTCACTGGCCAAAATCGAGCTCAAGAGATCCGTCGCATGCGCCTGGGGGGAGAAAAACAAAAATGAGAAGCCAGCTACCAGAAGTTGGAGAGGGCAGCTACCGATCCGATGAATGGCACGTCCTTTCCGCGCTTAAAGACTGCAGATCGCGTGCCGAGTCATTGAACGGCCGAGATCCCACTTGTATGCTAATCAGATACGTACCAAACGCCCACGATGGCTGCTTGCTGGCCCTGTGCTTCAACAACAGCCGACGCGGGCTGTGGAAGACGAAATCGCCTTGAAGAGCCGCAACGCGCTTGAACTGCGGACCTAGTGATCACCCTTAACTTAGACTATGATCGCGACTGCTCGTTCGAGAACCCGTACTAAAACCGTTCTTGAACCCAGTGTCAAAGGGAGAGCCGGCCCTCAGGTCGTCCGGGTAGTACTTCAGAAGGAGGTCGACCTCGCTGTCCTTTGCCCGGGGCATCATGTGACGTTTCAGGTAGTCCTTAACGTGAGCGGTCGTGCTATGAGAGTCGTCAGGCCATACGAGGGTCAACGAGTAAGGGTTGTACTTACGTGAGGTTGGACGCGGAAAATGAGAACAAGGTGGCCTCATCGTCGCAGTTTCCTGGAGTATACATGAGCGTCGTATCAGTGTGGCATAAGAAACACACCTGTAATCATAGGCACATTAGACACGTGGCCACGCACTACAGCGTGTTGAGGAGGCTCCGTCAGGAAGATGCCATCGACCCGTGGTAACCAAGCCAGTACAAGTCCCTAGGAGTTACGAAAAAAAACATCCGATCACGCCAAGATAGGGTAATATGTGCCAATACCTGATATGCCATGAAGTCCGGCGACTCATCCATGGCATGCTTGAACGTAGTATACGGAGCCCGACGGAGGCACGCAAGAGTATCCGTGACGTTCCCACAGCCTGTTTTCTCAACCATAAAGTCGTAGTACACTTGACCGTTCTCGATGTTGCCGACAGGGATGGGCCCTCCGGACTGCATGATTGCGCCACGGAACAACCCCCCTTGGTCCCCTTTGTTCGCTAGCATGTGCAACGACACCGAGATGGCACCCGCGCTCTCCCCCCAGCTGTACGTGGCCCGGTCAATAGCGTCCTAGGATCACACCATGGGTTGTCGCTCACATGGTTACTTTTGAAGGGTCGCCGCCGAACTCTGATATGTACGTCTGTACCCACTTCAAGGCGAGGCGCTCTACAAGCACATGAACGAACGAGTTCTAGTCAGAGAACTGTTGACTTACGATCCTGAAGGCCTAGATTGCCGACCCCTGCTTCCTTCACCTCCTTTCCGGGCAAGAAACCGAATGCTGCCAGAACGAAAGATGAGCCCGAAAACACAAGCCCCCGGAAGTCGTCCGGAAACATACCAGAAAGACTAGAAATACGGTATCAGAACCGTGATTCAGAAAATGAGCAATAGAAGCTCACCGGTAATTGATGCTGACGAAAATGATAGGCTGGTTGAGATCAATTGACCTAGAGACGACAGAACCACCATCGTATCTGCGGAGACGGTTTTTGTACGATGTTGTCGATGAGGCGAGATGGGGACATACGAAGAGGGTCCACCGATTTCGAAACCGCCACCAAATATCCACTGAAATCGAAACCGGATGAATGTCGTATAAACAGGCAAGTACGACGATACATACGACGACGACGGGGAGCTTGGATTGAGCCGTGGCATCGGAAGGTTTCACAACATTTATGGTTAGGCCTTGGAGATTGGTTCAGCTCGACGTGACAAGGAGAAGTGGTGTATGATATACAATCCTCGTCATCGGGCACAAGACCCTGATACATTTGGCTCAAAGCCTTGTTGACAACTTTGGCTATCTCCAACTCCTTTTGGACCGTACGAGGGAGAGAGAACCTTTGCTGTGGGCAGGACTTGCCGAATTCTTGAGCGTAATAAAGGCCATTGTATGGCGGAAGGGCCACCGGTTGGCGTAACCGCCGCTCACCCTCTCTGGATTTTGTCGGCGTAAGAACTGAGATGCTGGAGAGCGAATGACAAAGAATTCTTACGGTGGATGTGCAAACGGAATCCCCAGGAACTGGTGCGTGCGACCCTTTCCGATGCCAACGAAGACCGCATCGTCGAGACGGACCTCTGGTGGACGCACTGCAGACTCTACGTCGCCGTGGGTATGGTCCGAGGGTAAATAAGGGCTCGAGTCCTGTACTGCGAAGGGTTTTCCCGGCGAAGCAAGTGCCAAAAGCGCCTGGGAAACCGACAAGGCCAAAGAGGCGTATTTCAGTAGCATCGAGAAAACAATGGCGTCCTGTAGACGGGGTGGCCTGGCTGGGTGTCGCTTCGCGAGAGGAATCTTATGTACGTCCTGGTTGACAGGAGCATGGAGAGTTTGCGCACGCATAGGGTCTCAATGATGTGGACGTCGATTGATAGAGCCATGGTATGTAGTATTGTCGGAAGCGGTGTTCGTGACCACCGGCAGGTAGAAATGACCGCCGAAAACGACTGGCGCGGTTCGCCATACCCTTCATATGCCACATCTCCAGAGTACAATAACCCTCCTCTATAGCCTGGGTCGAATTCCAAATGCATTCGTCTTGATTAGACATTGTAGGGAAGCCGCAGAAAAGGGAGCGATCCCCCTCCCCCATAAGACCCAGGCGTGTTCGAACATGTCGACTACAGTGATGAGCACCAACGGGTAATGAAGTGAACCTTGCTGCCCGCCGGTTTAAATGAAAGTATCTAGCGGATGCGATAGCAACAACATTTGATGGAAAGAATGAGAGAGCTCTCTATCGCATGCACACAAGGATGGAAGCGACCTGATGCCGACGCATCAGGGAAAATACCAGTCAATATCGATCACAAAAGTTATATGCGCAAGAATGGGAACTAGTGGACCAACAAAGGAGGTTGTGTCCCTGTTGTTGTTATTCGGGAAGAGGAACCTCCGAACGATGGCGGCCCGGGAGGAACAGAACAGCATTGCTGTATGTACCGCGCTCATGACGTCTACTCCGTGTGACCGTACCATTCGTTCCGAACGAGATCTACCTGCAGTGGGCCTGCTCGGAGATTTCACGAGATAAACACTGGAACGGACTCTACTCAAATGCGTATGCAGTTGCCCGATGTTCTGCGTTTTTGTGTCTCAACGTGCCATGCGAGTCTGTTCGCTTGATCAATACGCTATGATGGCTGCACTCACCTCGTCTGTCCCGCTGTCTCCCGTTCTCACAATCGAGCATCCTATATCACTATCACATTCTCTCCAATCCATTCCCGTTTTCTCATGGCAATGGCCCGTTTTCGACACGATGGCGCTGATGCCAACCTTGTCGGACACTAGCGTCTTGAAATCCAGACACCCCTTGATTTAAATCACGTCATCATAGCCACGCCCGTCTCCTTGGCCTCCTAGTTTTCTATGTCTTGTTCCCGGTTCCGGCACCTGTGAGTTACCAACTGGTAACCCTCTAAGGGGCCATTGTTACCCGAATTTGCGACGAGCCGGCCTTTGAAAAGTACAAGCCAAAAGACACAACAAGGGCACAGGTCCACTCAGGAAATTTCTCGGGTCATGAAAATCCCCCCAGATAAGATCCTTAATGATCCGTCTCCCACACCACCGATCACCACACCAGCGGACACCTTCTACTGGTGAAGGGGGATCTGAGCGCTACTGCGACGAGGCAGTTCCAACCACAGCAGAACCAAAGGAATGAAGTATTTAGAGGGCCACACATGGCTAATTATTTTTGAATCCATTTCCATGCACCTTGAGGTACAGAACCCTATGTAGCACTTCACTGAATAATTCCGTGTGTAACCCGATATTCTTTCTTCTTCTCTCCCCCTGCATTAACACACACGACTATATCAAAGCAGGGTGGCGACGCTTGGCCTGGCCGCGTGAATGCCACCCACGGTGCTAGCTATGGTCGCCTTTGCTAAACATGCAAACAGTGCCTCTGTGGGATGACCGGAACTCGATAAAATTGAAACACTCCTCCGCAATTCCTCTCGAGAAATCAGCTGTTCACATCCCACAATCACTCACACAGACAACCTCCCGACCACAATGGTCTTTCCCGGCCCCTACCCCAGCCCTCCTGAACTCCATCCGTTCGCAACCCTGCTAGACATTCCCAAAGAGGACGACTCAATGACACAGCGGGCCCAAGTCACTGGTTATATCCAACCCGAGCCAATGGACGGAATCAATTCCAACTTCGGAAGTCTGGACGCGCTCTTCTCTTGGGAGCAAGGTGGCATTCTCCTCGAGCAGACTCCAGACTCTCAACTTGGGGCAGTCTTGTGAGTGTATTCGTCCCAATGATGAAAGAACGTACCGACATCTATCACAGGGTCTTGACTGGACCACCATAGTAGTTGGGGACGTGCCTGGAAATAGCACCATCCTCGACTATCTCGCCGTGACTGCCTCCATCCCTGCACCGCCCCCGTTGCCCGCTAATATCGACTATATGAACGATTTTCTCTTTGACCTACCTGTAAGCACGCACAAACGGTAGTTAGCTGATAATAACATTCACTTTATAATGTCACAGGAGTCCCACATAATGCCACAGGAGTGGGACCCCACCCTCTCACTCACCCCCAGGTATGTCTCCGCCTGTTCCCCTTCCATGACATCTTGTACTCACCAGCCCAAAGCGCTCACAGATATCAGTTCAGTCACGTCTCCACAGAGCGACAGCACTGGGGACCAGCTACTCCCCAACTTCACCTACAAGGCAGCAGCCTCACAGTTCGTGAGCACAATGCACCAACGCAAGGGGATTTGCTTACCATGTTTTCCTACAGATTCCTTCATTTGCCACCCCTCTGTCAGACCTCGATTTCGTCAACGTCTTCCAGCCGGAACAAGCCACCTGCATGCCCCCCACTTGGCTCATCGGGGACAGCTTCGACTTCACCGGGCAGACGCAGCTGGGTTACGCCTCGACCCCCAACCTTATGTACGAGAACATGTACGTACCCTTTACTTCTGGCCTGTTCACCAGAGAAATATCTCACCCTTGTGATGTCAATATTCACCCTCACTTAGCCATATTGAGACCAGCCTCGATGTGGAAATGCCCACTGATGTGTCATCGACAACGGAGATCACAGGCACAGAGGGTGTAGTGGTCTCAGAGATGGTCCTCGGGAAGCAAAGTAGGAAGAGGTGCGGAATCTATCGTAATCGCTCTGCAGGGCTGGATGATGACGATAGCAGTAGCTACAAGTCACCCCAGAAGAGGGGAAAGTGGTCCAAACACGGGGTCCCGGAGGCAGAGTGGTTCACGAAGAGGACCCGCCGTACACCTGCCACCAGGACCCAACAAAGTATTAATCGCAAATCCAAGGTGGCGGGACGCGGAGCGGGGAGGCTCGCGTCCATGATAGCATGGGGAGTTTACGATCGACCCTTGTTGGGACCTCGTGCCCTGCAGGGGTCGGTGGGAGCCGTTGTGCAGGGACAGTCACCTTGGATCGAGGAGAGAGAGAGCAGGAGGAAATGCGGGACGACATGGGCAGCACTTTGCCGCATTAGACCGAACCACAAAATCCAGAGATGGTCGAAGACCTGGACGGCCTCCACGCCATTCCAAGGACATTGAGTGCGTGGCAGCAGTTGTTGCTCCATAGCACTCAGGCCAACTTGGAGCGTGGGGCCGTCGGCGTCATCAAGTGCGGGTTGTCCCATAGAGCATTTTAAAATCTGGACGTGCTTTTGCCGCCACTGCAGGGACTGCGAGGAGCACTGAAATCAAGTGCTGCGAGCAGTACGGGATCTATTTCGGTCGCCAAGACTCGAAGAAGCGCCACCATAGATTCCAACCTTTCCTTTGTTCGTTCGGTAATGGTCCTAACTAGAATGTTTTTGGTCTCGTTTTGTTTCTTCTGTACTGCAAGGAATCCCCAGATAAATTTCAAACGAGTATATCAGCCACGTACAGTGTTTGTCCCTTTTCCCAAATCAGACTATTTACGCAATGGATGGCGAATATCGTGGATGACATTGGACTCCCTCGGATGCCTGCGAATTCCAAACATTTAGTACTGGTCCATTGGCTCCCGAATGTAGGACATATGGGACAATGCAGTACAGATCGGAACACCTTTTGAACGTGCCTCGCATGGGCCTCTGTCAAATCACATTCAAGTACGAGAGTCATTATATGTACCAGTACCCGGACAGTATACCAAATTTTTCCCCACATAAATGACCCATTAGTCACACTACATGCGAGAGAGAATGGATGATTTAGAAGAAAGGTAATAGCAAGTACGCATCGCTTTCGGACACATGCGTATCAGAGGCAAGATCGATTGGGGGAGCAATATGGGCATGGCGGAACATCATCCACCCCATCGTGGTTTCCGTCCTCTGCCTAAAAAATGCTTGTGGATCTGATGTGCGGACAAACGCTTACTGCACAATTGATTACGCCAGTACAAAAAAAGAAATTTGAGGCATGTGTAGTGTACGGCATTGGGCGGCGCTCACCCAGAATCAACTCAGACAAGAAAAAGGAAAAAAAAATAAGTTCCCGCTGCGTGCATGCTTTACAAATAGCCCCAAGCTGTTGAAACCAACTACAGCAGCAGGAAGGAAGTCATTTTGAATGTGGACTGGCATCATCGGGGATGTAATTGCCCTTTTTTTGTGAGGCGGCTCTCAAGTAAGTAGCTTATGGCTATATAACTGCACACAATTATATCCTGGGAGCACAATTTAATTTACCAGGGAATTTTGCAATGGGCCACCAGCACGTTCGGGTCGGATACAATACCCGTGTGTAACTGCAAACTTTCAAGGCGTGTACGCCTTGCACGCGAGCAAGATTTTAGAGTCGAGAACCGATGTCAACGCACATAACTTACCAGATAAGTCACAACTTTCCTCACTGAGGTCAGTCTTCCCCATTGAGGTCTATGATATCAGGTCGCTTCCGGGAGGGGTGCAAGTGACTTCAGACCCGCCCGGGGGTGCGGGGACCTCGGGCTTTGTCAGGGAGCTGGGGACCTCGAGCTGCCTCAAGGCCTTAGCCCTCTTCCGGCTCTGGCGGGAGCGGCGCTTCTTCTCTTTTGGTTTGGGTGGAGCCCCATGGTAGCGATGCATAGCAGGAGCTTGTCGGGGGTGTGTTGACTCCGGAAGTGGCCTAGCCACGATGTCCTCCTGAAGCCATTTAACTTCTTTGCTGAGGCCACCGTCCTGAGGCATCCATGCAGGCATCTGCATCTTCCTCTTCCTCTTCAGGTTAGGTGGTATGTGTCGAAGAGAAGCCCCTGTGGTCATCTTGGAATGGGGCGAAGTCGAACAGGTTTCGCAGTCCTGGTTGTCTTGGTTTGGGCGATGCTGCACGCTATGACCGGAAAAGAAGCAAGATAACAAGTGGAGTTTTCCCGCAAATTTAAAAGGCCGTCGGCTAAAGTGGACTCAGAACCAGTTTCCACAGACACACAATCCGATCGGCCACAATGATTTTGGATCGAAATTAAGGCAAACTAGGCAGTCGGTCCGGGGCATAGGGCGCCAACCAAGAGGTGTCAGTTCATTCAGGACATCCCAAAGGTTGCCAACTCGGATTCAGGACCAGCAAGCAGCTTTATGGTCAGATCAAATCTCTCCCTTACAGCCGTTTTCTAAACGATGGAGTGCTTTCCCAAAACTTGAACGAGTTGGGTAGCGGGGTTTCGGGAACTCCCATCGGCAGAAATGCCGGGGCTTACCTTTTTTTTTTGAAATAAGTTTTGAAATAATAATAATAAATACTGACCAAAAAAGGCAAATATAGCGACTAGAGCACTTATTTTTTGCTTATCAGAATTTGAATAATCAGCTATCTTCATTCGCTGACCCTCCTCATTATTTTGGGAGGGCACTCCATCATTCTGAAAACGGCTGTATGACCGAACCGAAAACAGGAACGCATCGCCTAGACATCTGACCCCGATAACCCCGATTTTTCCATCCATGTATCTATGCGGTACATCTATTAACGGACAAGGAGGCGTCACGTTTCGCATCTCGGACGACAACTACAGACCCCCTGTTTGTGAATCAATCGAATTCAAGTGGTAAACTGCCATGCAATGCAGCGTATGCGTCACGGTGGTCCGCTTCAAGTTTATCGATCCCCGAGTTTGAGATCAACCCGACATAAATATCGGGTTACTCCAACTAATTTGTAGATACTCAATTCAAAGACGGTTTCCGTCGACAAGAACGAAGCTTCTGTTGCTGCAGCACCTAGCTTACCCCCACCGCAAAGTTTCTGTCTTGTGATTTCAGCCGTCGGGACTTGCGTAGCCTTAGTCCATCGACCCACCAGCTTTGTCTCCCTGGTTTTCCCCCCCGAAACTGTCCTCTGGGCACGTCGGGTGTCGTCTGTCCTCAGCCTACCATCCACTGAGAGGCGGAAGGCATCCTTTGGCATGGGGATTCTTGCTTGGCTTAGTCTTCTTGGCACAAACGATATTCACATCTACGTTGGGATCTGCCTATCTGGTCAGGCTTGGACTATAGTTTACGAGAATGGCGTGACGATTGCTCTTCAAGTACGGCCTTTCCGACGAGCTAGTTTCATCATTCTATTATTAGCTGCCGATGTTCCAGAGCGTGGATAATACTGTACTAGAACATCGTGCGATGAACTACGCTGACTTAAGAGACCACAAGGAAGGTCTCACCCCGAACCAATTGGAATCGTGCGTACACCCTACTGTCCTAGATTGGCGTTGAGCCGTGGTGCTGATCTGCTAGCTGCTGTGTGTGAAACTAGTATAAAGAAGTCCCATTTCGACTTTTGCTTTTGTTTTTCCCTTTTCCTTGGGAGTGGGCAGCGTCAGCCAAGCAAGGTACAATGGAGCGCTATCAGCGCGTCGGTTCTAGAGCGCGCCAAATACTGGATCCTACGCGCACGCGCGCGGGCTCAGTGCTCATCTGTGACTCTTTGGTTTTGATTTAGCTATCGTATGATCGTGGGGTGGATAGAGCGGGACGTGCTCTCGCACCGATTGGTGTAGGCGGACCGGCCAAAAAATATATGTCCGCGGTGTGATCTTTTTTGGGACTTCTGATGCAGGGAAGCGATGTCCCACGCGCCCCTACAGGCCAAGATAAGAACGGATCAACGTGCCCTCTAGTGTGGAAGTTGCGAAGTCAGCTCTTTTTGATTCTTTATGCGCTGCAAGTTTTCAGGTGAAGAGCATCACTGGCACAGTGGTATCACCACGTCTGTGGGCTCGGAGCGTCACGGCACCAGGATTCGTAATATATATGTGCGGCGATATGCAGGTCGATAGCCGATATGCCAGTGAGATTCTAGCGCAAGACGTGACGCGTGAGGCCGCGTGAGGAGCCGTACAATGAATATGAATCTGGCACTTCGCCCCAATTTTACAGACAAAGCTAAGTCCGTACTCATTTGGCTACGTTACACACAAACGGGTAAAACTTCAAAATGAACGATATTGCTTGTAAGCTACTATTCTGTGTCCGTGAACTTGGTCCATATGCGAAAGAGGAATTGCCACCAAAAAGCGCTGCGAAGTAAAAAATGCATTAAAGTCCGCACAACCCACGACACCCACGCGAGGCAGCAGTTGGAAGTCCATGTGTCACTGCAATTTGAGGGTCACGTTCTTGATCTCAAACATTGCGTACGGCCCGGCCTGAAGAACGATTCCCTCGCCGTCAGCGTACCGCACCACGAAAACGCAAAACCTAAAAAGGACTGCCACTTACGCCAACGAGCGACAGGTGGGTCACGGAGAGCTGCGCCATGTGATTGGTCTTGAAAAAGCTCGGTACATTCACGGTGAAGTTCTGCTGCGGCCCGTCCTGCGGGGTTGGGACCGTCGGGAACTGAGGTTCGTAGGGACCCGCGTAGAGGGTGGTGCCGAGGACTTCGGATGTGTCGGGGCAGGGACCGTTTTTGGGACACTGCAGCAGCGAGATCACAATTGCAACCTCCTGGGAGCCCGTCAGGGTGTCCTGCCAGTGTAGGCTTTATTTTAGCGCCGATCCAAGCACGGTAGAATTCGGCCGGATTCTTACGGGACGGACGACTTGCACCGTGAGTTGCCCACCAGGCTTGATATGCGTGTAGTGGTGTGGATACCCTATCACGATATTCTGCGCGAATGCACAGACGGCGAACGACGCGAGAGTCAGGAACGACGCAAGCTTCATTGGATCCAACTGGGCGGGAAGGTTTGGTGGACGCAGGAGGAGGAGCAGGCAGCCGGAAGAGGCAGGAAGGTGCAGGTCGCGGAGTGTTTTATACGATATTGGATAGGGCTAGAGCATCCCGTGACTCTTCTCCAAACTCATTACTCGCAAGATGGAGTCCGTTCGGCGCCTCGGGAATCATACCCGCGATAGGCACGATCGCTTGAGAGAACACCCGAGCGCCACAATCCGAGATAGCCAAGGCGAGAAAGGGTCAGGAGGGCAGTTGCAATCCACGGTTGCGCGGAATTGGCAAGCCGAGTGAGGCACAAACATTGGGTACGTATTGTGCTGTGTGCTTTCGTAGCACACGCCACAAAAACCTGCGACCATATGAGTTCGTTGGCAACGCGCCGGCAGTAGCAATATAGGCGCCCAGGTGTTCACATTACGTATACCGCACCTCCCTGCTCCACCAAACTCGTGCCAGTCTGCCAGCACTGTTTTAAAATTATCCCTCATACTGACCCACTGAGTCCGCAACGGGGTTACATGGGGATATGGCTTCGCATAGTCATATGAGGTTTCCCCTTCGTTCCACCAAGCAACTCGGTGCTGCATACCCTAAAGTGGTACACGGAAAGTTGATCAAGAACTCTCTGGAACCGTGTTTGGAAGATGTTTCATCCGTTATCCTGAGCTTCGAACTCTGTTCCCTTAACGATCACGGTATAAATTCAGAGTTCATTTGGTCAAGCGGCAGAACTGGAAGCAGCCAGCATTGAAACGCGACCGAAGAACCAGAGAGTAATCCCTGCCTACAATCGCTAGCCTAGATGCACTTGCGTACATGTGGTCACCTCCGATTAGTATGGTCATCTCCGGTTAGTATGGTCCGCATAGTCATTTAACTGGCTGCTCGAACCCTTAGAAGACGGTCGCGTGGTTGCACCGCCGTACCCTTTCAAGGCGGCGCACTGGGACGCTAAAAATACAGATGGTCTGAACATGTGTATAAACATCACTTGGTGGCCGAATGAGCGCGGCTTCTGTGTCGTCATATTGCCGGATTAGCGCCTTATTAGTGATTTTGGTACACCGACCATCGTCACTCGACTCGATAGGTCCTTTGCTCAAGCAAAAGTACATGGTCTCTCCGGGGTGTATACACCTATGCCCCATTCCCTTCTGTCTTAACTTAGCCATTTCATAATACTGCAAGTAGGGGGCTAGGGATCGCCTAAATCGGTTTTCACCCAACTGATGTCCAATCACTGTGAGGATAGGTAGCTTTTAGCCCATGCAAACACCCACCACTGTGCGGTTTCACTTTCACGAAGCTCGCAATAACCAAAGAAGTCGTGTAGGTTGGAAACTTTGACCCGCAATTGGACCCGCAACGCAAGATCCACACCACAGAGCGACATGGGATAGCACACTATAGCGGCGGTGACGCTTATGACGCCTCACTCCTTGTCTGGACAACACTCTGACGCTCCCAAGTTAAATTCGAAGCGTGACAGGTATTTGCATGAGTTGAGCTGTCAAGACGCTGATGGTGTTGGAGAAGCAAGTGAAACACGTGATCATGCGAGCATGATCATGGGGTCCCACGATCGTGATCACTTCGCGTGTCGCAGTCAAGGATCAAACCCCTCAAGGCGCGCCCGAACCATACCGCTCATCTTCAGCGAACATTTTAGCTGCTCCAAACAGTTACACCGCCAATTAGAAACCGTGTATCATCATGTCGGGTGCAGCCCACCCTACTCATGAGCTGCATCGCGGCGACATTCCTTATGAAGCCCCATTCGTCCGATCTGCCTCACCAAACGACTCGCTGACAACGGCGTATGGGGCAGATGAGACGAGCTTATCAGATATAGAGCTCTCCGAAGATTCATTTTCGACCAAAGTGCTTGGTGAATTACACATTCATGAGAAACGGGAAGATGAAGAGCGCGCCGAAACGCGGCCGCTGATTATGCCACGGCCTCGTCGTGGCATGGCCTCTAACGGAGACGAGAAAGGTGGGGATGATCCGTTGTGACCATGTGCCATAAGTCGTGACAGTTATAACTGATTTGGCTATATATAAAGCAATGTTTGATCAGGTTATGCGTTCTTTACGGTGGCACGTCGAACAACTTGAGGACCAAGATACGATCGAGACTGTGGTGCAGCGGCGGACAAAGGCTGTCCAAGAAACAGAGCCATCGGCTAGTGAAGTAGACATGATAATGGAGAACATGATGGAACCACAGGGCAGGCCACGTTCGAGTCCAAACGCTATGAACGTCGACGATTCTCTGCCACGTCGGTCTGTGGATATACGATTCGGCTTTTCCGGACAGGGACAGTAGATCAATGAAACCCCTTTTGTCACTACGGACACGTGATCAGATATGAAGTCGCGACAAGCACTACGCGTTATTTGTTCTTGTTTGCGGTGTGTTCATTTCCCGGTGCGTGTCTGGGCGTTTCTTGTACCCCCCGAGTTGCTCCCAACCTCCTCTCACTGTCGTTGTCAGTGTCTTCTCCGCTGACAACGCTTGGGTGCATCTTGTGGTCTTCGTGTACAATTATTCTCGTCTTCCATTCACGATGTCTTCAGAACACCCCCCTTCCAACGCCACTGATATCTTTTCCCTTTCTGATCGGGTTCTCGCCGAAAAGCTTCAGTTTGTCAAAGAGGTACGTTCTATCCCCCTCGGAGCCGAACCGCTGTTGATGACTACGACGCATATAACCTCTTAGATTGGTTTTGGAAATTGGGGAAGCGTTTGGTTATGCCGACCGAGAGTATCAGATGGTGCCGACGACATTAGGCTGGCGGTGAAACTTGTACACCGATCGAAGACGACGACGACCGCGGCCCGTGTTCGGTCATTGTTTGTAACTTTCTGTACAACATCATTGCGCGTCACTAACGGTCTTCCACGCAGGTGGAATGAGATGAAGGTGGTCAGAACGTTCAAGGATGATCCCCACCCTTCGATCGTACCCTTCCACTCTTTCATTATCACTCCCTCTTACGCGCTCATTACGATGTGGGTATATGCTACTATTCGTGTCACCTCTCGAGATAATGTCCGCACTCGTACTGATATGGTGTATCATTTAAGGGAGTACCTTCCGGAACTTGTACCTGTTGAGGTTCCAGAGCACAAAGCTAAGGAGTGGTTTCGCTCACTCCTGTCTGGTGTCCAATTCCTCCACTCTCGGGGAGTAGTTCATAACGATATCAAGTGAGTCGTGCGCCCACGAACCAGTCTCGAACAAGAGCTAATGGAGATGCGACTTAGACCTGCGAACATTCTCTTATCAGAACAACAAGTACCTGTTTTGGTTGATTTTGGGTTTGCGGAAAAGTATGACCTGCAGGGCACAAAGGCGTTCTGCTCAAACCTCACATACGGCACTCCCGAGGTATGTGCGCTAGTTTTGCTCTTGCATATCCACCAACTCGAGGCTGTTTCCAGTACCTATCTCCCGAACGTGCGAGAGGCCTTGCACACGACACTCGCAAGGCAGACATTTGGTCTCTTGGTGTGACATTCTTCGAGATTCTCGTCGGGCGCACACCATTCGAGCAGACGGAAGGTGAACAGTTTGCGACGAAAGCCGCATTAGAGGATTACTGGGCACGAACTGTGAGGTTCCTCCACTGTCCTCTGTTGCTTCACTAAGGCTGTCGGGGTAGATGCGCGGAAAGTGGTTGGGCAGTTGGAAGATATCCAAAGGCGTTGAGAAGATGTTGCATCGGATGATTCAACCAAACGCCGATGTTCGATGCACTGCGCCCGAGGTCCTAGGTGATCCATACTGGGATGCTTCGCTACCTGTTCCCAAAAAAGCGACGAGTAGCCCAGATAATTCAAGGCCACGTAATGTCACACCGCTCAAGTCCAAAGGTCAACCACCTGGACGCAGCCGCATAGAGAAGCGGGACGAGGACAAAGAGAACACCCCCGTAATTATGCCGAACTCGAAGAAGGATCCCGGCAGGCAGCGGGTACTCTCGGGAACGGGTGGTAAGTTCCCTTTTTCTTCTGAGTTGGAGATATTTAACAATATTTACCCAGTCCTTGGCTTGGCGAAGAGACGCCCTGATGTCAATACTCACATGCTTACACCACTACGTCAGAAAGAAAACGTGTCCGCGCTCAAGCAGAGGTCCTCGAAAGGACAAGATAAGGAAAACGCTGCTGTCCAACAGAGACCTACTTTACGGAAGCAGCCCACATCGCGGAGTATAACTCGCAAGCCTTCCACTTTAGGGGACCGCACAGTTCAGACGCGGAACGCCGAAAACTCACGAGTGGGTACCCTCGATAAGAGCGTTAGTGAGATGGATAAGAGCACCGGAAGTGTTCGTAATCGCATGCGCGAATGGGAACTCGAGAGAGCGAGGCTGCGGGAGATGGAGCGTGTTGGTGAGTCGGACAATCAACAAGAGGAAGAACGTCCAGTACCCGTTCGCAAACCGTCAAGGCTCCGGAACAATGCCTCGCCTCTCCAAGAGTCACCTAGTTCGTTCTTCCTCCTGAAGTAGGCGTGCATCGTGTTGTGACCGTCGTTTCTACAGACATGTCACCTTCGCCCACGAGATCAGATGACCTATTCGCGCAGAATATGTCTGCGAAACTCTTCAAACCAATCAAAGAGTCGACCGTGCTACCCACACCACTGCCACCCTTGCCAGGTACGCTTTGCTGACTACGATGGCATCGTACCCGTGACCTTGTCTATGGTAGCAGATGAAGCAGAGTTACCGATGCGCGAACCGTTTGCTCGAAACGCGTCAGCGAACGAGTCGAGTTTTAGCCTCCTCAAGCAGAGCCTGAAGGTCCCACTAGGTATTTCCGACATCCACAACCGACATGGCGGAACCTCTGATTATTGGGCATTTCTAGGCAAGACGGTTGAGATATACAAGTCCTCTATTGGCCTCATTGGGCGTCGTCAGAGTGCAGCGAATTCAAGCTCCCCGCAAGAGTTGAGCGAGCGGCCGTCTTGGGAGAGGGAGATTCTTCACGAAGGTATGGTCCGAAATGTGTCGTTATTATTTGGTCACGAAGCATCTCGTAATAGCAAACTCGTCATTGCCTGCTGTGCAACAAGCTGTCCGAAACCGGCGAGTTGGCGCAGACAGTCGGGCAGATCGCATGACTATCTGGCTTCAGAGTGTCGAGAGTATGTCTGCTATCTGCCACTTGCATGCTTGGCAAATCCACTTACACCATCCACTGCAGAGGTCGTCGCCGACGCGAGGCAAAATTTCGCATCCTCGAATATCAGTTTGCTTCCTCCACTTCCTGTTGCTCCCGGACCCCAGACTCGCCGGCCGTCTCGTGACCGCTCTAATGAGAACTCATACGACTCCACGAGGCCTTCCCGCAGGGCCCTTGCTGCCAATCAAATCTTCCACCCCGAGGACTCCAGTGTGGACCAGAGCGGCTTTTCGTCGGCAACCCCCGTGCGGAACGATGGTCAGGTGGCGGCTCTTTCAGATACATCCCTAGCTCTCCAGTCAGATGGCCCTAGTCGTTCCGCCTTTTCGTTTGACAGCCCACGACCAACCCGCCGTGCTACAGTACTTGGACGCTCACCGGAGAAATCACGCAGCCTAGACATTGACGTCGACATGACTCCGTCGAAACGCAAAGAAAAGTCCAAATCGGCAAACGATTTGAAGCGCCTTATACGTCCCATCTCCAGAGTGCAATTGGAATTGGATAAACGTAAGTAGTTACGACTGCACATCCTTTCCTTCAGCGCTCATTTAATTGCGCAGTTGCTGCCAAGTCCAGAAGTTTCTCCACAGCCCTTGACCGGAACCTCTTTACCCCGGATCCCATCCAAGCAGATCCAGATACGTCCGAGAGCTCAAGCGGACATGCCTCGCCCCAGAGCCCTGGCCGTGACAGCCTCACCGACTCGCCATTCGTTGTGCAACCGTATCCTACTCGCAAGCAACTCGTACGCTCTCCAGTCGCGGACTCTCCAACCCAGCGCCATGTCGAAGGCGTTTATGACCGCTTCCTCATGGCCACCAGCGGGGTGAAGCGCGTTGGTAAAGGCTATCAATCATGTCAAGTAAATCCAGTTTCAACGAGCGTGGCGTCGTCGGCATCGTCGAGGAGTCCGGGGAAATTCTTCCATTCAACACGTCGACCAATGCCCCCACCCGTATCCAGTGAAGACAAATTCACTGGATCTAGTGCTGATGAGCTCGGCGTGATACGGCCTGGGAGTACAGGCACTGATAACTCCGGCCTCCGAGAGGACCGCGCGGGTGCAGCAAAAGCAGTCAGTCGCGCGCTCAAGGCACTCGTCACTGGGAAGACAGTGGTGAGAAAAGCATCACACTTGCAATGATCAACAAACCCCCAAGCGAACACCTGTCCCTGGCGACCACCTTCCCACCCTAGCTCCCACTTATCATCCATTTCTACCCGTCGTCCTATCTTCATCTCTTTTTGTCTTTCATATCTTGTATCCCACTTTCTCATCAGTTGTTCATACCATCACGACACGGCTTGCATCACATTATTTACTATTTCCCATGGTTTTTCTCCCTTGTCTTCTCTCTCCTCCATCGTTCCTGCGCCGCCCTGTTTCTCTGTGGATATGTTCTCCCTTTGCTATATATTGCTATCGCCCACGTAGCTAAGATGTCACTCACGAGCCGGATCTTATGTGTTTTCCACGTTCCCCTCACGCCGCTACACGTCCCCTTTCCACCGACCCTCACGCTCTCCGATGTTCTATTCAGCATGTATATAGTCCATCACGAACATTCTAATGAATTACAACGCTTCTTTTGAGTTCAAGAGCCTTAGACGAGTCGCATAAGTTGAATCTCCGCCCGCAATGCTGAGTCTCTTTTCCTCAGCAGGATCCCGAAGTACCCTAGACTCCAAGACTGCCGCGAAAGCGTACAAGAAACGGACCAAGCAAGATCTTGCCTCTCATCACACCTCTGCTCACATACAATTCTCTCGACGCCATTCTGACTGTGCTTCAAACTTCAAAGCCTTGGTCGATCGGTTCAATCGATCTCGGAACGGGGATGAGAAGCTGAAAGGTGGCTCAGTCCATCCAATACGAAATAAGTGACCGCTCAGAGAACGTTGATAGTTCACTATGTGTTTTCTGTGAAGACCGACATCTACTAGGCCAATACCCATTCCATGAGGGTGTTGGCCTGGTAGATATTATTGGTCATTCTGCCAAGGACTTATGCTCAGATACCGATTCGTCGGACGCTCTCACCTACCAAGGTCGTCATATTCTGAGTGATTTAGTTTGTTCCCTCCCTGCACGCTGTTGCAAAGCTGGAGTCTCATAGACGGGTAGGTGTATTCCACTGGAGCCCAAGTCGTTCTTGTCGATGTCTTTGGGCTCGTAGAAGACTTCTACAGACGACTTGGGACTTACCCCGACGTTCAGATTACAAGGGAATCAGAGTCGAACGAGTGAGATCATCGTTGCGATTCGTCACCCCTGACTAGGCCTGACTCATCGGCCCCGAGATCTATCTGAGGAAGCTCGTGGGGATAGAGCCCAACGGACGGATATCGAGTAAACGTAAACTCAAGGAACTTGGAGCCAATGTGAAAGGGGTTGGGGGTAGCATGAGAAGGATTGATAGTGCAGGACCGCAACGCGTCGATGTCCATGTCAAAACGTTAAGGACTCGACTCGACCTTGTAGTAATCTTCAACGGGTAGTCGGGACTGTCAGTGGTACGAGCTGCTCGGCATCCGTGCCTCCTTCCCTCCTTCCTCCTCACTGAGCCGCCCGTCCCCAGTCGCCTAGCAAGACAGCAAACGCACAGATTGTGGCTGGTGTGATCTCGCTGCTGAATGACTTTCGGCTTGAGACTGGCAGGCACCCGCTCGGCTTCCTCACCTACTGGGCGTACGGCGAGGGGCCACAACGACGCCACTTCTGGCTCCTACACGGGCTGCAACACCGACGGATTTTCTGCTATCCCCAGATGGGATCCTGTAGGTCCCATTGTACCCGGTGCCATGATCTCCGACGTGGGGTGACCCTGGGCTGCATAGGTCACAGGTCTTGGGACGCCAGGCTTCGACAAACTGGAGGGAATTCTTGATGATTTAGAATTAACATGCGCCGACCCCAACGAGCTGACGACCAACCACGGCGGTGGCGCCAGACATACGCAATTTCGTATGTACTGTGGTAATATGCAGGTTGGACTATGCTCGTGGATGCAGTATGTAGCCAGCAAACGGATCCGAAACCCGACCTCACGAGTCTATATCCACGTGTCTTTACGAGGTCACGTGCACCTTGCCTAGGCACAGTGAAAACTACTACGAGTCGCGCATCTTCGATTTTACTGTCCCCTTTCAAGTACTCACTACGCACATCTGTCGTTTTGCTTAACAGTCGATGTACCCTCTTCTGGCCAAAATTTTGGCAGCTACGGGCTAAGGCATTCTTGGCGTCCGTCACAGCTCTTCTTCAGAGGTCTCGGGGGCAATGAACAGCGGCACTTCGGGTCTTCCTTTCCTTGATCGTATTTTCTGCAACAAAAACACCGTTTCCACACTATTACGTTGTCTTTTCAACTAGCCAATTGACGCCAGTGAGAGTGAGCTGGCGAAACGATGGTCGGAAAGTCCATCGAGCTTGTTGATGCCTCGTCGACCTCCGTGACCTCCGTAACCTGCTTCATAAGGAGATACCAGTGAGTGTCTGTGGTTGATTGATTGGCGATGTGGAGTCCGGGCGTGCTGCTGATAACGACGACGCGAATAGTATACGGTAAGAAGATCGAGATTGCGGCGAAGAAGATCGTCTCAGGAATGAGGGTCGTTCCAAGTGCGATGATCGCGTACCCGAAGTCATTGGAGAGCTACTACAAATACCAGAACATAGAGAAGATTGCGCAGATATCGCAGAATGTTAACGGCAGAGTTGCGAAGCTGTGAAATTGGACCGTTTGTTGTTTCAGATGTACCATTTATGCCCACCCCGCGGGTTGCTCAACCATCACGATATAGTATCTTCTCTGCGACTTTGAACGCTGTTTTTCATAGAATTGGGCAACCCCTCGGAGATGACCTACAGTACCTGGGGCCTGGGCGCTGGGCCTGGGTAAGAATCAGTTACATTCTTAGGTAGGGTTGTGCAGTCCTGGCCCACCTCGGATCTATTGGGGGACTCACTACGGCATTTCGACGGCTCGGCGCTCACCTACTACACCAAACTGCTACTCAGATGACTGGATTATGTGACGAGACACGGAGCATCGCAGAAAACCTTAAAAAAAGGAAGGTATTGGTTGCTCTTTGGTAGTATTAAAGCAACCAGCGACTCTTGTTTCCAACAAACATGGGTAACAGACACTCTAAGCCCCGCCCTCAGCTCTCAGAAATCGACGCCGGCACTACTATGCCTCACCGTCAAGTCCCAGGGATCAAGTTCCGAGTCCTCATTATAGGACGTGCAAACGCTGGCAAGACATCCCTCTTGCAGAGAGTGTGCGACACTACGGACAGTCCAGTTATTCACCGTCTAAGGTACTACCGGACAATGAAGGTGTGTGGTCTGACCTTTTGTAAGACTGCAGGTCTGGTCTCACTGCCCCCACAGGTTCAACTTGATATTACCATGGACGTTAGTGACACTCTTACTTCGCTTCGAGCATTCCTGATCCCTGAGCTAGCGTGGCGAGCACAGCATCCACGACGAAATCACATTCTCTAATCATGACGGATACGTCTTTCATGATTCCCGCGGATTCGAGTCTGGTAGCATTAAGGAACTGAGGATCGTGCAGAAATTCATTCGAGAAAGGTCCAGTAAAAGGGAACTGCGAAATAGATTGCACGCCATATGGTTTGGACCCTTGCGTATTCGCGATTGCTACCGCTGATGGTCGTGCTTTGAGGTACTGCGTCCCAATGGACAACCAACGACCAGAGTTGGATCTCAAATTTTTCCAAGACATTTGTCCTGATAAGAGTGGTGCGTCATCGTGGACATCCGTGACTGGTTTTAACTCAATAATTTCAAGTCCCAGTCATTGCGGTATTTACCAAACACGACCAGTTTATGATGAACGTCAAATTCTATGTGGAGGACTATGGGAACCCGGGCGACAGTGTAGCTGATGTAGCGAAGAGACAATTCGAAGAGCACTACCTGCGTCATCTCGGTGAGGGTGCGAGGTTTGTACGATTGGAAAGTCCGTTCAGTGTCAAGTGTGCAGGCCACGTGCTAATGCTCTTGTGAAAGGGATGCACAAACCAGAAACGCGCTGTCACGCTCTTATTGAAGAGACGGTCGAAGCATTGAACGGCGATGTGGTCGCCTTGATGCTTTTGGGTGTGCAGAAGAGTAATTTGGAACTAAGCGTCAGCTTGGCGGTCAAGCGGTGTGTTTTCCCATAAAGCATTAAAGAGGGATACAATCTCACAGGACATTGAAGGGTGCATCGCATTAAGCTCGAAAAACAAAAAACAAGAGATGTCATCAAGACTTGCCTCTTTGCGTTTCCCCAAATCTGGGCAAGTACTTTTACTTGGTATTTAAGGTCCTTCCCTCTTCATGCTGAGTGTGGCATACTCTGCAGACCGTGAGTGCAAATTCTTTATCAGCGTAGCTCAGCCCTACTGATGTGGCCGCCGGGTCTGGGTCACTAGAGTGTGAGTGACCGCCATCCCTGTTTATTTAGGTTTACTGACCAAGCCCGCCGTCGGCTCTGCAGAGAGTGGGTCACTTCCGTCCCTGGCACACTTTGAAACCTGCTGACCAAGTCCGCCCTTGGATCCACAGGACGTTAGTCGCTGTTCTACCTGACACACTCTGAAGCTCGCTAACCAAGCCCGCTCTCGGCTCTACAGATTGTGAGTTGCTGCTGTACCTGGCGTGCTTTAAAGCCCGCTGAACAAACCCACCCTTGGCTCTGCAGTTTGTGAGCTGCTACTTTCCCTGGCACGCCTTGAAGTCCGCTGACCGGGCCTGCCCTCGGCTCTGCAGAGTGTGAGCCACTGCTTTCCCTGGCAAGCTTTGAAGCCTGCTGACCAAGCCTGCCCTCGGTCCTACAGGACGTGAGTCGCTGCAGTCTTTGGCAGACTTTGAAGCCTGCTGACCAAGCTCACCCTCGACTCTGCAGGACGTGAGTCACTGCTGTCCCTGACACACTTTGAAAACCACTGATCATGCCTACCCTCGGCTCTGCAGAGAGTGAGTCGCTGCTTTCCTTGGCACAATCTGAAGCCCACTGACAAACCACTCCTATGGCCCTGCAGGATGTGAGTTGTTGCTTCCCCTGGTATGCCTCGAAGCCTACCAACCAAGCTCGTCCTCGACTCTGCAGTTTGTGAGCCTTTGCTATCCCTGGAAAGAATTGAAACCCGCTGATCGGGTCTGCACTTGGCTCTGCAGAGTGTGAGTCGCTTCTGTCCCTCTGGCACGGTTTGAAGTCCGCTGACCAAGCCCACCCTTGGCCCTGCAGGACGTGAGTCACTGCTATCCCTCTGGCATGCTTTGAAGCCCTCTGATCAAGCCCGCCCTCGGCTCTGCAGGCTGTGAGTCGCTGTTGTCCCTCTGGCACGCTTTGAAGCCCTCTGACCAAGCCCGCCCTCGGCTCTGCAGAATGTGAGTCGCTGCTTTCCCTGGCATGCTTTGAAGCCCACTGACCAAGCTCGCCCTCTGCTCTGCAGGAGGTGAGTCGCTGCTGTCCCTCTGGCACGCTTTGAAGCCCTCTGACAAAGCCCGCCCTCGGCTCTGCAGGGTGTGAGTCGCCGCTGTCCCTCTGGCACGCTTTGAAGCCCTCTGACCGATCCCGCCCTCGGCTCTGCAGGGTGTGAGTCGCTGCTGTCCCTCTGGCACGCTTTGAAGCCCTCTGACCAAGCCCGCCCTTGACTCTGCAGAATGTGAGTCGCTGCTGTCCCTCTGGCACGCTTTGAAGCCCTCTGACCAATCCCACCCTCGGCTCTGCAGGAGGTGAGTCGCCGCTGTCCCTCTGGCACGCTTTGAAGCCCTCTGACCAATCCCACCCTCGGCTCTGCAGGCTGTGAGTCGCCGCTGTCCCTCTGGCACGCTTTGAAGCCCTCTGACCAATCCCACCCTTGGCTCTACAGATTGTGAGTCGCTGCCTTCCCTGTGCACGCTTTGAAGCCCTCTGATCAAGCCCACCCTCGGCTCTGCAGGCTGTGAGTCGCCGCTGTCCCTCTGGCACGCTTTGAAGCCCTCTGACCAATCCCACCCTCGGCTCTGCAGGCTGTGAGTCGCCGCTGTCCCTCTGGCACGCTTTGAAGCCCTCTGACCAATCCCACCCTTGGCTCTACAGATTGTGAGTCGCTGCCTTCCCTGTGCACGCTTTGAAGCCCTCTGATCAAGCCCACCCTCGGCTCTGCAGGGTGTGAGTCGCTGCTGTCCCTCTGGCACGCTTTGAAGCTCTCTGACCAAGCCTGCCCTTGGCTCTGCAGGGTGTGAGTCGCTGCTGTCCCTCTGGCACGTTTTGAAGCCCTCTGATCAAGCCCGCCCTTGGCTCTACAGATTGTGAGTCGCTGCTTTCCCTGGCATGCCTTGAAGCCCTCTGACCAAGCCAACCCTTGGCTCTGCAGGCTGTGAGTCACTGTTGTCTCTATGGCACGCTTTGTAGTCTGCTGACCAAGCTCACCCTGGGCTCTGCAGGTGGTGAATCGCTGGTTTTGCTGGCACACTTTGAAGTCTGCTGACCAAGCCTTCCCTGCTCTGCAGCGAGTGAGCCGCTTCTGTCCCTGTTTGAAGCCCACTGACCAACCCCGCCCTTGGCTCTGCAGGATGTGTGTCACTGCTTTCCCTGGCACGCTTTTGAGCCAGCTGACCAAGCCTGCCCCCTCGACTCTACAGAGAGTGAGTCGCTGCTGTCCCTGGCAAGCTTTGAACCCTGCTGACCCAGTCCACCCCTGGCCCTGCAGTACGTAAGTCGCTGCTATCCCTGGCACACCATGAAGCCCGCTAACCAACCCCACCCTCGGCTCTGCAGGGTGTGAGTCGCTGCTGCCCCTGTTTGAGGCCCACTGACCAAGCCCACCCTCGGCTTTGTAGGATGTGGGCCACTGCATTCCCTGGCATGCTTTGAAGCCCTCTGACCAACCCTGCCCTCGGTTCTACAGGACGTGAGTCGCTGCTGTCCCTGGCACGCCCTGGGCCCTCTGACCGAGCCCTCCCTTGGCTCTGTAGGATGTGGGTCACTGCTTTCCCTGGCACACTTTGAAGCCTGCTGACCAGGGCCGCCCTCGATTCTGAAGGATGTGAGTCGCTGCTCTCCCTGGTATGCTTTGAAGCCCTCTGAACAAGCCCATCCCCGACTCTTCAGTTGGTGAGCCACTGATGTCCTTGGTATGCTTTAAAACCTGCTAACCAAGCCCGCCCTCGACTCTGCAGGACGTGAGTCGCTGCTGTCCCTGACACTCTTTGAAGCCCACTAACCAGGCCCACCCTGGCTCTGCAGTTGGTGAGTCGCCACTTTCCCCGGTCCCCTTTAAGGCCTGCTGACCAAGCTTCCCCTTGGCTCCGCAGAGAGTGAGTCACTGCTTTCCCTGGCAAGCTTTGAAGCCTGCTAACCAACCCCACCCTCGGCTCTGCAGTTGGTGAGCCCCTGCTGTACTTGGCACGCTTTGAAGCCCATTAACCAAGCCCATCCTTGACTCTGCAGGATGTGAGTCGCTGCTTTCCCTAGCACGCATTGAAGCCCCTGACCGAGCCCTCCCTTGGCTCTGCAGAGAGTGAGTCACTGTTGCCCCTGGCACAATTGGTGCCGCCTAACTGAGCCTGCCCTCGGCTTTGCAGTTGGTGAGCCGTTGCTGTCCCAAGCACGCTTTGAAGTCCGCTGACCAAGCCCACCTTGGCTCTGCAGAATGTTAGTCCCTACTGTCCCTCTGGCACACTTTGAATCCTGCTGATTAAGCCTGCCTTCGGCTCTACAGTTTGTGAGTTGCTGCTTTTCCTGGCATGCTTTGAAGCCCACTGACCAACCCGCCCTCGGCTCTTCAGAGCGTTAGTCGCTACCTCCTGGCGCACTTTGAAGCTTACTGACCGAGCCCACCCTTGGCTCTGCAGGATGTGAGTCGCTGATGTCCTGGCATTCTTTGGGGCCCGTTGACCAAAGCCGCCCTCGACTCTGCAGAAAGTGAGCCGTTGATAGCCCTGGCACGCTTTTGATCCCACTGAGCAAGTCCACCCTTGGCTCTGCAGGAAGTGAGTCCCTGTTGTCCTTGGCGTGCTTTGGAGCCCACTGACCGAGATCCACCCTTGGCTCTTCAGTTGGTGAGTCGCTGCTGCCCCTGGCACACTTTGTGCCCCAATAACCAAGCCTGCTATCGGCTATGTAGAAGGTGCATTCGTCATCCGATTACTTTTGCAGATGTAAAGGATGTCCACCTTTTTCTTTCTAGGATGTAAGTGCCTTTCCTTTTTCTCTTTTCATATCTATCAATTCTATATATCCTCGAACGTTTAGATTGTAAGCATTTTATTATCTTACTCAGTCGTGATTTTTACTCTGCCATCAGACATCGCATGTTATGTCTCTTTCAATTATTGCAACGGTATTGTTTCCTTATCATGATTATCTGTTTTTTGTGCTTATCATATCATTCTTAGCATACTCCCACTGGCAATCGCAACTATTATTTAAGACTGGGTATTTGTGTTTTTCAATTCTTATAGCACATTTAACATTCGAAGCAGCAATCATCCTCATTCTGAAACGCGCCACTGCTTTGTGCCATTCTGGCATCTCAGCAAAACTGGCTCTTACTCAGGCAGAGTCGGAGTTTCAGACAGAACATATTGCGACAAAGATTGAAGAGCATTTCACTGCATCTTATCAAGAGTACACCATTCAGCAGTTTATAGGCTTTATTATGGATACAAATATTGGTTTGTTGGCTTTTTTTTCTACCAAGATAGTTGCTTATACAGTCTTTAAAGCTACCTAAACAGCTGAACAAGGAAAGACGAAGGGCTATCTGTGACACGATTATATTTTGGAGCCATTGAGGAAGATCTATAGCCTGAAATTATTAGTGCTTTGGGATGCGTGATACATGATGTGTTATAAAGCTGCTTTTGTTCTTGACCCCAAGGAGTGTAACGCTCCAATGTTCTGAAGACAGCTGTAAATACTTTGTAGAGTGAGACGCCTCAGATGTTTCTCCAAAGACGATGAGACGAATTGCGCATTCCCGCCGCGCTCCTACAAGGATGACTATTACTCATTACAGCGGTAGGGTTGATCATGCCGACGGAGTACTATATCAACTTCGACGCACGGTTGTTGAGGCCAATGACGACGCGCATAATGAGAGAGGAACTACAACGAGCAAAAGCGGGGCGCTCAGCTTCTACTAATTGGGGGCATCGTGCCGCGAGCAACTTTCAGGTCCCTAAACCCAAGATAACGCCAGAACCTCGCATCACTGGGGGGAAATGAAGTTCAGACTATGGTAGTTATACAGACAATAAGTACATAGATTACGAATGAGCTCGACGAGAACAATCCAGGGGTTACAAATGCAAAGGGACCATAGACAGCTTGTAAAAAGAGACTCTACGCACGACATCGCGTCGCGTGTCCAGCCCGGAAGAGACACATCAGTGCTCCTGGCCCAGGTCCTGGCCGGGGGGCGAGCGGCAGCGGGGGGTCAGTGGGGTCCTGTTCCTCCTCCATCCTGTGCCGGTGACGCCGGCGCGCAAAGCGCAGGTAGCGCGAGAAGCGCGGTGGCTGCGAGGCGCGACGTTCGGTCGGCTCGCCGCCAGCCAGCCAGCATCGTCTCCAGCGCTTGGAAATCTACGGAAATAAAAAGTCTCATCAGCAGAGAGGGGGCCCGGGTAAGGATAGTTGGGGGGTTTTTTTCTAACCGTCACGGTGTCGGCAGATCGGACACGAACTCGAGAGTTCGAGCAGCCACGGGTCAACGCACGCCTGATGGAAGACGTGCTTGCCTTCACACACACGGTAGCACCCGCACGTCGGGGGATCCCGTCATCGAAATCGACGAATTCGAATGCAGAGTGTGACAACAGATTTAAAACACACCTGTTGCAGTGTCACCGGCAAAACAAAACTGGGCCGTGGCGCCTTAGGTTTGCCGGAGAAGCAGTAAAGAGCGCAGGGTGTGACTTGGCTACAGTATCTGTGTCGATCAAGACCCCTAAGGTAATATTAACATATTGACTTCCATTACAGGTGTCCAATGAGGATGTAGCGTTGCGCGCAAATGGCGGTGATTAAGATCAATATAGGAGGTAACGACCCCCTGAGTGATATGTAAGAAAGCAGCGAATAGGAAGCTGGATAAGGTTGAGTGAAATATAGACGATGGTGTTCGGTGTTCACGCAGTTGAGGCAGGTGCAGCAGGCTGAGTGCGGGGAGAAAATAGGTTACAAAGTTTGAGACATAACAACGTGGGGTTAAGGTGGCTGTTCCGGCGACAAGACAACCCGATCGTTGCCAAGGAGTGCCGAGGAACTTCACCACAGGTGGGTGGACAGAGGAACGCAGGACCCGACAATGTGTTGACCGAGCCACGCTACATACTACATACTGTACTAGACACAGTCTTTAAGCCAGTCACCAGTCAATGCGGTTATGAATGGTGAATGAACAACGTCGATTTCCATAGACGGATAATAAATCCCACGATGTGCAGTCGTGTGGCTTTGTCGATACTCTCTGTCTCGGGGTTGACTCTCCGTTCTGTCACCACCCTTGTCCTCATCCTCTTCGTTGTCGTCCGAGTCGCTTTTGACGTTCCTGCGCAACGTTTTCTTCATCTCAACTGCTTCGCATCCGGCCTGCTGGTCAAGATCGCTGTTTCTCATCGTGATCCACGGGCAGAGCGCTCCTTTCCGTCTTCACTTCCCCCTTTCGCTTTCTCTCCCACTCACGCTCCCAGGGTAGTCCGGCGCTTTTCATTCTTTTCCTTTCTTTTCCTTTACCGCCATCACCACCCTCTCTCTTTAACTTGTTGATGTCTAGCTACTGCCGCCCGTCAAGCCCTTCCACTCTATGACATCTCGCTCCTCCTTTGCGTCAAAGCGCCGTCCTTTATCTGCGATCTTCCTTGGTGCTGCCCCAGCACCCTCACCCTCAGACCTTCCAGACCTTCCAGAGCCTCCCAGCCCCGGGGCATCATCAACACATTCCGGCCTTCCTTCCCCACCTGCCACCAATTCTACAGGAAGCGGTAGTGCAGGTGATAGTCGTGAATTCCTCGACCGGCCTTCCCATCCTCTTACTTCCTCCGCCCTGACAATGCGCAACGAGAAGTCACTCAACTCCAGATCCAGTCGAGCATCGTCCCCCGTTGGCAGCAGTGAGGTTAGGAAGGGCGAGGACGACGAAGAGGAGGACAACACCGCTAGACTCAGTTTCAGCCGCCGCCGCGGGACGTCCCAGCCCAATGACCACGTTATGACGCTAAACCGTGTTATGAGCCTAACACAACGGAATCGTCTGGTGGGTCTTTCCTTCATCCGAAATTTCTACCACGTTGGACATCTCTCCCATTAACTCACCTCAATTATACCGCATACAGGCCCTCAATAAACTCTCTTCCATGCGCCTCAATACACCTTCCCCACCTCAATCTTCTCGTTCCTCTCGTTCTCCCAATCCTCCTGTCAGTACATCCGCGTTGGCTTCGGCTTCGGCTTCTACCAGCACCCGTTCTCGATCAGTCGAACCCGCTGCCCTATCTGGATCAGAAACGGAACGCGAACCTGCCACCCACCATTCAAATTCGTCCGACGACCAATCCGTTACACCGCCGTCATCTGTCTCCCATGTCTATTCGGCCTTGGATGAACGGCTCAGACGCATTTCGCTCCCCGCTTCGCCTTCCAAGGGAAAAGTTGCCTCATCTACCCGCAGCTTCTCCCCCGGTCCGTCACAAAGGACACCCAAAAAGCGAGTCTCGATTATGTCCATGCCTGACCCCGAAGTACATGAACACGATCCCCATGACGTCACCTCCGCCGCTTTGGCGGCGGTGGCCTCGTTACGGCGGAGCCCGGGAAGCAGTGGAAAGAAAAATAGACAACCCCTTCCCAGGGAATTCCGGGAACCTCGACGAACTAGCTCGGATGGCAGGGTGAGTCACTATTGTAGCGTATCCGCATAACAACTAATGACGTCCATCATACGTTTCAGACCTCCAAAGAGCCGACTACACCCCAAAAATTAGCACGGGAGCGGTATAGCTCACTTGTCTGCGATACGTCTCCGTCAAGAACGTCCACGCGGCGCACTTTCCAAAATCCGAACTCCTCTCAACGCTCTTCCCAAGCCAACCAAATATCCAACATGCGAAAGCACCAAACTCGCTGGATGTCCGAAGATCTCCGTACCACCTCTGCGCGATCTATCGTCGACGACAACGAAGATGATGACCTACAGGGCTCCAGCAACCGTATTGGGAATCGACAAACTGTCCGTGGGGGGAGTATGGAAACCTCGCTTGGCACGCGTTTAGTCGGCGGTAGCTTGCGGGCTGCAGGGATGAGCGTTAAGACGGGTACAGACGTTTTCCGCGAGCCCGAAGAGTCATCTACGTTAGCCCGCCGAGCCACCTCTATCCGCACAGGATCGATTCAGGAACAAGAATCAGCCGCCAGTGCTAGTCGAGAGAGCGGGCCATCGCGCGCTTCCATAATACACGATCCCCGCACTCCCGCCAATGCCTCCTCTCAATACTCCTTAGAACGCGGTGCGCATTCCGGCCCTCGGTCGAGACCATCAACATCAATGGCAGACTTCCTCCCTTTCAACGAGGATTTACTCCCGCCTAAGACAGCACCGCCTGGACTTCGCACGTACAAGTCCGTGTATGCGCCTGACCGCGACCGGGAAGGGATTGGTTCACGACTGGCTTTCTCCACTATCCCCCAAGAACGGACTTACGGCTCGCCGCGCACACGCCCCCGCGAGTTCCCTGCACAGCCCCTGGATGAGCAGGCGGTGGAGCACCTACGGCTTATGGATGAATCGCTTACCATGTTCGAAGCACTGCTATCGCGTCTCCCGCCCATGGGCGACACTACCACCGCGACGGTACCGGAAGTCTTTCGGAACGCTCAAGCGGTAGTGCGCTTCTCGGAGCAAGTTAACGGGATGCTCCGCGCGGCCACGAATCGCGCGCTCGAACGGCTCATCGACTCAGAGGTATCAGATACCAATGCAGCCAGCGAGGTCGACATGATCGGGTTGTGGAAGGACGTAGGGGGAGACTTCCGTGATATGTTGAGAGTGAGCGACGAACTTGTGCGAACCACGACTGGATTCTTGCTCGGCGTCGGCAAGGTATTGCGCGAATCTGCCACTGTTGGCGCGAGCAATGGTGTTGGCAACAACTTGCAGCACCTCCGCGGGGCGAGTGAGGACCTCTCGCAGAGATCAGGCACTGATGGTCGCTCCTCTACAAGCGCAGGCACAGGGACGGGTAGCGGCAGGGGCAGCGGAAGTGGCGATGGCTTCGGGGGGCGGAGGAGCACCGAATCAAGGCGCAGTTGGGATCCTGCAAGAGTTGAGAAGGACAAGAGTGATCTACTACGCCGCGCCTCAAGCCGCCTGGATGTCGGCGCGCTTTCGGGCCAACGTGCTTCGTCCTCAATGCTACTCAAAGAGCGAGAACCTCCTGCTCGGGATCGCACTGTAGATCCAGAAGGTGGTCCGCGGCCCGCGACGTCATCTGCTCGTAGGCTCTACACCTCAGCGTTTCAAAGGGAGAGCACTCCTGCCTCGGCCAAACCTGAGTTGGTCACGATCGAGTCACAGAGGTCCCTACACATCGAGGACGATTACGAACCTTCGCCTACTCCCGCGCCGCGCCCCCGCCAGTCTTTGGATGAGAGTGTGCGCAAGCTCCCTCAGCTGACCGTCCCCGCCCCACTCCCCACGCTCCCGTCCGAAATGCGTGCGGCTGCTGAGCAACAAGCTCAGACAGATAAATCGACATCAACGGCGCGACGGAAGATCTCGGCCGCCTCAACGGTCACTATGCGCGGCAACACTGGCGCTAACCCCGGCTTGACCATCACCACGCCGAGCGCGGCTCCGACGACGGCGGTAACAACATTACCGGTCTCGCGCACCGACTCAGGCCAATCATCTACGCCTGTGTCTTCTGGTGCTGGCGCGAGCGCAAGCCGACACGCGCACTCGAACACCGTGACATTTTCGCGCCCACTGACGGTGAGCGTAAATGCATTGAGCGGGCTGCAGCGGCAGCGCCCGTCGTCGAGTGAAGCGCCGCCATTGTCAGCGGGTCTGACGCCTGTCACGCCACTGAGCGCGGGCGCGTCATCGCCGTGGTCGACGCGCTCGGGCTCAGAGACGGAGCGTCCACAGACACAGTCGCGGTTCACGCTTGGCCTCGGGAGGCGCACGCTCGGCTCAAAGTCCCATTTGTCGCTGGATGCGCCACCACCTCTTGCGCAAGTTACCAAGGCTGCAGCAGCAACAGCCGGTAGTGCTGGTGGTGTGCAGACGCTCGCGCGGGCAACCACCAGGGAACGCCGCCGTACACTCACTGAGATCTTTTCCTGATCTCCTCGTCTTTTTCTTTACTGTTTTCTCTAACGTTATTTTTATGTCCGGTCGTGCATCCCCGCCCGCTTCTGGACTTTCCCTCCTTTTTTTCAATTTCCCATCTTCCCTGGCCTTCCGATTGCCCCTTTCCCCTTTATTCACACCTTGTGGTTTCCGATCCCCTACCTTTCCCCTGGTTATGTTAATTCCTCTCTGTCTGTTCTTCTAGCCCCTTTATGGCCTCACGTCGCACGCACTCATGCATCACGAATGAACGAACCGAAGTAGCATTGTCTCTATACCTTGCACGCCTCTCCCCTTGCCCGTTTCCGCTTCCTTCTCAAACCTTTGTTCTTCTCTCTGTGATATACCAGTCAACCTCAGGTTGTGCCCACGAACCTAATAGCCTCCGCGTTAGCAGCTAGCAGCTACTTAGACCCTGTCTGGTCGTGGTTAATGAGATGATCATGTTTTCATGCAGAGTGCCCTTTTAAGCTTCGACTTGTCTCGGCAATCTAGTACGTCCTCGGGTAAATACTATCGTTTCGGTACCACTGCACTTTTTTCTGTGTAGCCTCAACGACACATCGTAGACACACCGGCATGTACATAGTCATAGAACCATCTGTACTATATCTCAGGATTAAATTTCTTGTTTTTTCTTTGAGTCCTTCAACGTGCGGCAGACATTCAAGTTTGACTATAACTTTGCACTCATTTGTCACGCAATGTCACACCACCGGCAGCTTTCGGCAGGTGGAAGACTATTGATTCAATTACCGGCACTTCCCGGAAATGATAGCCTGCTCAGAAGAGGAGCTCGAAAAACATCACGCTTGTGTCACCCTTGAGTGGATTTTCTGCCCACAATTCGATCGCCTTGAGATCTTGTCCTTGGAATTGCTACGAATGTCCATTGTAGTTGTTTCTACCATCCTAGCTCAAAAATTTGATGTGGCAGCATGGAGATCGGAAGATCTGTGTAGCGCCAGTACCATCTCCAGACCACTAGGCCAACTTTTTGACATTGTTGTTGTCGCACACCTGCACGGATCCTCAGATTTATTTATGATCCCATTGCTACAGAACCTACAAAATGTACTGTATTTTTTTTGGGAGAAAAAGACATTGGGAATGTACTGATCTACTCAGATCATTGAAAAGTGCAGATGTGCAAACACGTGCAACGGTACCGACACGATAGTACGGATTCCTTAAGCGGCAGCTGCAGCATGGAACTCCTGCCTCCCCTCTTCCTGCCTTGGGCGTAGCTCCAGCTATAATCCCCTATGTATCTCCTACGACGTTAGTCAGGTCCGAAGGCATGCCACTTCGGGGCGGGCATGCGTTTTGAGCTGCGCGTGGAGCTGCTCTTGCCCTGATGCATCAGGCCTCGCTCGCGCGTCATGCTACGATTGAACCGATTTCCCCCCCCCCCCCAGCATTGTGTCTCAACGTGTAAGCAGACTGATCGCACGTCCGACGTCCGCAAACGCCAAGTGAAGTTTTTTTTTTGCGAGAAGAAGAGCGTTGACAACAAAGGAGGGGACGGTTGGCGCAAGGCGCAACCTCAGCGCGAGGTCGGACGCATCAGATGGCCCCCGGGGTTGCTACCGCCCTCGATCGCGGTATCATGCCGGGCACCACGGCGAGATGATGGGCGCCACGAAGTAAAAAATCGCAGCAAAAAGCACCCTCGGTTGTTATTCACGGGTCAATCCAGAGTCAGTCAGGGTGCAACCCTCTATATTATGGACGTCACCTGGGGGGCGTGGAGAATGCCCATGGGACTAGGCGGAACGACAGTTATCCCCTTGTGAAGTGGAAAAAATGGTGCAGAAAAGAAATTACAGACAACGGTCCTTGCGACCGCGTATGTGTATGTATATTCCAGCAAAGGCAATCGGCCGGGTCTAGTTTGTGGCGAAATCGAATGTGATGCATGTGATGTCTTCTTCCTTCTACGATTTACTATAGGGGGTATCTCTGCGTAGAGAGGCTTCTTATAACTGTAGTATGGTTCGCGTTACGACCAATCTAAGGTCTCTGACTTGCGTCCCTGAATAAGAAAAAAAAAGATGGCTTCTAAGGTGAATGGATTGACTCTCCCTACCTCTCAAAGATCTCAAAGATCTCAACCCCCGGGCGGCTCGTTTCACTCTCCTCTCCTCATCTCTCTGGGACATACCGATCACCTCAGGCGCTTCCCACGCGCACGCATCCAATAACCTACATATTACTGTAACAACTAGCAGTCAATAATATAGTCTGGTCGTGGCCGATGAGATCATGTGTAAGTTTTGGATCGCCCAGGCTATCTAGTGAGGGAACTGTAACAACAACGACATCTCTAAGATCGTCGAGAGGCACCACCGAAAGAACAGGCGGGTCACAAAGCTGCCAGAAGGAAACTCGCTCCAGACCCCGTACTCCCTCTAGTCAAGGTCTAGGTCAATGAGACTTTGAGCCCAGCCTCGAGCAGCAACGTTTCGAGCTGTGCGCGGAGCGTCTGCAAGTCTTCGGCAGATGATCTTTGCCCCTGCGCCTCGTTCGCGCCACCGCCGCCGCCGGCGTGCGGCGCCGTAGCCTCCTCGTCGGGCGGGACGAGATCCGCGAAGCGGACAGCTGCGAGCCTGTCCACGATCTCCCGGATCTGTATCCGCGCCAGCTCGGACGCAGGTCCAGGAGCGCGGCGGGCCAGGTGGAGGAGAAGGGCGGCGGAGAGCCCGCGGAGGACGCCGAGCTCGCGTCCGCGCGGCGCGCCGGTGCGCGCGAAACCCGCGTCGAAGCCCTCTTGCAGCGCGGCTTCTTTGCCAGCGGATATGCCGTCGCGGTAGCCTGCCTATACACACGGCGGTGATGCGGTGATTACTAATTGGTGCTTCTCTCTCTTACGGTTGTGAAGCTTGTGGAGAGGGAGGACCACTCTGCTTCGGCGTGATGTAAGGGCGCGTCGTCGTTGTCCTCGACCCAAGGAGACTCCGAGGAGTCCTCGTCTTGGGAAGATTGCATTGCTTTTCACGAGAAGGTGTGGCGTTTTTCCCGAATACGGTCAGATACACGGCTACTGCACCCGCTAATTAGAAAATTTCGATATTCAAACTCAGACACCCATAACCATGCATGCATAAGCATTGCGCCGGTAATCTTGAGCCGTATCGTATCTAAGAGACCTGCAAGTGTATTAGCCGGTTTGATGGGATGGTCAACCGTACTAGAAAATGTATCTATGCCAGCACAAAGCGATTCCTGATTGACTTGACTCCGGCCCTTCCTACTCAGTGGCGCAAGGTCTCGCTGGTGTGGCCGCTCGATAGCAAACCATTTAGGCAGTCAGCACTTCGCGCGCCTGACGAACCCCACACCCGCTTTCCCACGCCGGGCGCAACGGCCCACTCGATCGGAACGCAACACACCTTCACAACGCCGTTTACAGTTCAAAAAAAAAAAAAAAAAAAAAAAACCCCCCCCCATCAATACGCACCAGGTGCAGTGTACCCAGGGGGCGTGCTGTTAGAGCCACCCCCGGTATCGAAGGGCAACAATGTCCGAGAATCGGCGGTCACCACACCTACACTCCCACCCAACTTCAGTTCCTTTCTTGCAGGCGACAGCTGCGAAGCCGCCGGCGCGCTCGATGGAAGGCTAGCCCGATCGCCACCGTCAACAATAGGGCGGCCGATGGAAATGAGACGGCTGGCCAAGTTCAAGTTTAATTAGATAGCGAACTTTCCTTACTACGGGCTCAATTGGCTCGCGGAAATCGCTGAGGATAGATAGCCTTGCGAGTGCGCAAACTGGTGCGTTAAGGAATATAATAACCTGGCACTGGCAGGAGACGAAGAAAAGTGTCAGGATGAAACGAAATTGCTTGAACAAGTAGAATATAACCTTACTGACTGAATACGGTCGGTCTAATCCGGCCAAAATATTATTATTATTTTATTTTGGCCAACGCCACACGACATCGACATGCATGACAACGCGCGCCAAACAACTTAGGGAGCTTGATTTGACGTTCAGCGCGAAGTTTCGGCGGGTGCAGTACTGTATTAAAAACCGTGACATCGCACACAGTGGGGAATCAGAATTCGTTTTTGAACCTGAATTTAACAAGCAAGTCGTCTTGAGGACCTTCGCTGCCTCTACAGTAGAATCGGAAGCACGCATGTGAAGGCGCTAGAGTAGAGTAAACCGACCCATCTCGATTCCATCTGTAGCTACAGTGTGATCCAAAACCAGGCTTGACTTTGCGTCAATAACGATAACAGTCATTTCTGTGTGAGATTTTGAAAATCCTTCGGGCAAGCGCTGCCGAAGCCGATTTGAATAAGGGTCCACGATTCTGGATCAGAGCTGAAACAAGCGACGACCGCATCTTTCGGGCGAGATCATGTATGTAACTCTATTCAGTTCGCAGGGTAATCCTTTGTCCTCGCACCTTCTGCCCTTGTCTCTCCCACTGACGGCCTCTCGATCACCCCAGTCCCGGTTGACACCTCAGAAACCCTCTTGAGCTTGAAGCTTGAAGGGTTACACGTCGTCGACCCCCTCCTCTGCGACATCCCACTCATAGTGTTGTCGCTGGTAGGTTCGGACATATCGATCTGCTCCACTCGGCAGCGTCGGTGCCGTCCTCTATCTACATCTATGGGAGAGCAGTCGATTACACCGCAGCTATTGGCGTCCGGCCTGAATACACTATTTCTGTGCGTCCCTATTTCATTTTTGGAGGTCATGTCCTGACCGAGAGGCTTTTACTTGTCCGTGCTGGCGGCATCTAGGGCGCGTTACACCCTCATAGGTGAGTGCATTCTTCCCTCGTGCCGTCAGAATTGACAGCCGAGTTCATTTCTAGCTGCCTGTGCGTTCCCATCGAGGTTCGGTGTCCCGCTGGTGTATCCTGATGATTATCTCCTAGACGTCGTCTGCTTCTATGATTGGATCATATCGTTCGTTGATTCTTGACCTTTGATTCGCCTTTTTTGAGATTCGGAAGGAGAGTACTAATTTTGACTTCGGTGTTTAGGCTGGACCAGGAAGTCGCCTTGGTAAGCAATACGCCTTCGTCTTCATGTGCCGAGGAGTTGATTACTGTAATTGTTGACTTGCAGATATACCCTTCTCCGTGGAATGTTGTGAAAAGCACATATATATTTTGCCGCTATTACCCGCTGGTTATCGCACCCTTCCACTTCTGGGGTTTACTCGGTGATCATGAACAACACGTTTGCGAATCATACTATCACGCTCTTTATGCCTGTACCATACCCACGGTGCGCCCACTCGCACTTCCCATCTAATCTTTCTTCACGATTTAACTATAGATGTTATCAGCACAAAGTAAGCGTGACTAGGTCCACGTGCTTTACAAGCTGTTGTTCACACTCGTCTCCGTCATGTCCTCAGTCATTTTGATGTTGCGTACATACGCGTTTTCTGGGAGGAGAAGGACGGTTCTCGCCGTTCTTTCAATCAGCTTCTTCGGTCTTGTCAGCATTATTATTTGGGTGATGAGCAAACATTTATCCTGTCTGTCCCCGAAGACTTTGTTTGTCAAGGGGTATTCCTGACGCTTCGATGGAATCACAGTGTCGACCATGTTTATTATCACCAAACGCAGTGGCTGTTTTGCCATTTCGGATCAACCGACTTTCACTATGGAACAGGGAGCTAGTATAGTACAGGAGGGCAGTGCAGTAGAGTTGCCCCATGCATATCACTTAGGAGTGAGTCTAGGACCTCGGCGCGCTTGTCTGGTCATACTGACATAACATATATTTTTTCGCTCAGATAATCGCTGTGCGATGTCACTTGTCGTTTTGCGATCACCTTGGCTGAACCGAGCTTCTACCAGATAGCCACGACCTTTTTCGATTTCTTCAACATGTTCTTCATGGTTCAGGTGAGCCTAATGACCGTTGTCTCGTCCACGTGAATGATGACCATAGTAATCCGATAAAGTCCTGCATTCAGCATGGTAGTCTCGGCCCGCTAAGTCAGAGTTTTATAAAACAAGGCAGGTCCTGATTCGCCCAATGAGTCTGTCATTATTCATTTGGTTCTGGTCACGTAGGGGTACTCTTCTACGTCGTCATGACTGTCTTAAACGCGGCGACGATCGGAACTTTTCTCAGGTAGGATGGTCAACGACTACCCAGCCCGCGGCCGATTGACTGGGTCTTACTGTAGCTCATATCTAATGTATCGAGGCCTTAGTTTGACTTCTTCGTTCACGTACATTCTACCCTCCGCTCTGGTGATCGATTTTTCTCTCCCGGGCCATGTTCGCTGTGCTGATCATTGTCGCTTCCCTTTCTAGGCATGTCGGTTGTACGTGGGACACTATTTTGCTAAATGCTTGCTGGTTCAAACATTCCATCTTTTTTCAGAGTGCTGATGCTGCGGCGGAAGGCGTCTCCAACTGAGACAGAACTCCGTGTCGAATACTCGCATATGGTCAACGAAGCCGTTGAAATGATCGCCTTGGAGTGGCATCCTGAAGAGACATCGGTGGGCTCTGTACGATCCGCTAAGACGGATAGTCAAGCTTTGCCTTGATGCGCGAAGTGTACCACTACAAGCACACGGGCCGAGAGTAGCTGTTAATCGGTGGAGCGCGCTCGTGTAGTGCTGTAGCCAGAGGTCGTCGTACGGGACGAGACTACAAGTCTTTTGGCGACCACCGTGTACAGCACTTTGCAAGCCCCTGCTTCCCAATGAGCGCGAAACTTTCAGCTGGACGGTCACGATGGTGCGAGAGACACTGTGGGGCAGAAATCATGCAGACGATATAGCAATATCACGTGTAAAAGTAACAAATTGTTTCACCAGCATAAGTACGAGAAATGCTAGAAATAGTTTATAAATAGTTTACAGCGGTTTTCTAAACAATGGAGTACCTTCCCAAAACAAGTTGTCAGTGAGAATTTGAATAACTAAATATGCAAATTCTGATAAGCAAAAAAAAACAGGTGCTCTAGCTGCTATATTTGCCTTTTTTGGTGATTTACTCGTTATTTTATTAATATTATTTCGAAAAACATTTCAAAAAAAACAAAAGTCAAACCCCGGCAGTTCTGCCGATGGGAGTTCCCGAAACCTCGCTACCCAACCCATTCTGGGAAAGCGCTCCGTGGCTGTCATGTTGATGTTTGTAATTAGTGCCTCTTGTACCACTGTAATGGTTCTTCCAGAGTTTATTTTCGTGGTTGCAAATGCCGCGTTGATAGTTATCTAGATCCTCTCACGTCTACTAAGTTAGCGCGGAAAGTCAGCGGGAATCAAGAAACTGTTATGTTTTGACGCCGCAGGGGAATCCTTTTAGCTCGCACAAACGCCTTGCCACTGTTTGTCTTTTCCAACGGTTCCCCCTCTTTCTCGATAGCCCCAGTCCCAATTGACACCTCCGACACCCTCCAAGTCTGAAGTTTCTGGAGCTTGAAGAGTTATACTTTGTCGACCCTCAGCTCGGGCTGCCGTCCTCTATCTACAATTATGGGACAACCGTCGCCTATACTGCAGCTGTTAATATCTGGCCTGAATTCAGTGGCAATGTGCACCCCTACTCCTTTTTAACGGAGGTCATGTACTGACCGAGAGGCTTTGCTTGTTCATGTTGGTGCCATCTAGCGGGCGTTACATTCTCACTGGTAAGTGTGCTCCTCCCTCGTGCCGTCAAACTTGACCATTCGAGAACCATATCTAGCTTCCTGTACGTTCCCCTCGAGGATCGGCGCCCCGCCGGTGTATCCTGACGATTAGTCTCCTAGACTTCCTCTGTTTTTATGATTGGGTCATATCGTACGTCGAATCTTGATGCTTCATTTGTCCTTTTGAGACCCGGACTGAGAACGCTTTATTTTGACTTTGGTGTTTAGACTGGACCAGGAAGTCGCTTTTGTAAGCATATGCATTCGTCTTCATGTGCCGAGGGGTGGCTGATTGATTACTGTGATTGTTCGCCTACAGATATACTCTGCTCGGTGGAATGCTGTGAAAAGCGCATATATATTTTGCCGCTATTATACACTGGCAATCGCACCGTTCCACTTCTGGGGTTTTGTCGGTGATCACGAGCAACGTGTTTGCGAATCATACTATCATGCTCTTTATGCCTGTTTCATACCCACGGTGCGCTCGCTCGTACTTCCCATATTGTCTTTCCTCACGATTTAAATATAGATATTTTCAGCACAAAGTAAGCGTGACTAGGTCCACGTGCTTTACAAGCTGTGGTTCACACTCGCATTCGTTATGCCCTCAGTCATTCTGATGTTACGTACATATGCATTTTCTGGGAGGAAAAGGACCGTTCTCGCTACTCTTTCAATCAGCTTCTTCGGTCTTGTCTGCGTTCTGATTTGGGTGATGAGCAAAAAGATAAGCCGTCTGTACCGAAGACCTTATTTATCAAGGATTATTTCTGACCCTTTGATGGAATCGCAGTGTCTCTCTTGTTCGTTCCCTTAAAACGCGCCGGCTGTTTCGCCGTTTCGGATAGACCGAGTATCGCCGTACTACAGGCAGCCAGTGCAGGACAGGGGCTACACTTGTCCTATGCCTATCACTTCGGAGTGAGTCCAGGACTTTGGTGCACTTGTCTGGCTATACTGATATGTGATTTTGTTTCTTGGTCAGCTCATCCCCGTAAGGTGCCACCTGTCATTTGCTATCGCCTTGGCTGAAGCTTCTACTAGATACTCGTCGCCTTTTTCGATAGCCTCAACTTGTTCGTGATGGTTCGGGTAAGCCTGATTGTTCCTTGGTCTACTTGAGTGGTACTCATAGTAAATCGGTATAGCACTGCATTCGGGAGCGTGGTAGTCTCGGCCCGCTAGGTCAGAGTATTCTGAAACAAGGCAGGTCGTGATCTCCCCAACGCGTCGTCGATGCGGTCTGTCATTCTTATTTGGTTCTGTCGCGTAGGGATACTCGTATACATCGCCATGACGGTATTGAACACGTTGGCGATTGGGACTTTTTTCAGGTGAGAAGCCGCCAAAGACAATCCAGACCGCGATTGATTGACTAGGACTTGCAGTAGCTCATATGTGGTGTATCGAGGCCTTGGTTCGACTTCTCCGCTTACGTACATTCTACCCTCCGTTCTGGTGATCGGGTTTTCTCTCCCGGGCTACGTTCGTTTAGCTGATCATTGTCGCTTCCCTTTCTAGTCATGTCGGTTGTACGTGGGACACTATTTTGCAAAATGCTTGCTGGTTCAAACATTCCATCTTTTTTCAGAGTGCTGATGCTGCGGCGGAAGGCGTCTCCAACTGAGACAGAACTCCGTGTCGAATACTCGCATATGGTCGACGAAGCCGTTGAGATGATCGCCGTGGTGCGGCATCCTGAAGAGACATCGGAGGGCTCTGTACGATCCGCTAAGACGGATGGTTGGGCTCTGCCTTGATGCGCGCAAGCCTACCTCCTGAAGTGTACCACTACAAGCACACGGGCCCGGAGTAGCTGTTAATCGGTGGAGCGCGCTCGTGTAGTGCTGCAGCCGGGGGTCGTCGTACAAGACTACAACAAGTCTTTTGGCGGTCACCGTGTACAGCACTTTGCAAGCCCCTGCTTCCCAATGAGCGCGAAACTTTCAGCTGGAAGGTCACGATGGTGCGAGCGACATGGTGGGGAAGAAATCATGCAGACGATATAGCAATACATGTGTAAAAGTAACGAATCGTTTCACCAGCATATAAGTACGAGAAATACTAGAAATAGTTTATGAATAGTTTACAGCAGCTTTCTACTAAACAATGGAGTACTATCGGCCACTGTCCTTTGCAAAAAACCACGAAACATTTTTTGTAGCTTCAACACACCGAACACACTTCATGTCGTACATAGTAATATAAAAAAGCTATTATTCACTGCACCTATTTTTTTTTTAAAATATTTGTTTAGAAGGTCGTTCAGCGTGCAAAATTTTCATCCCCTTGCAAAATTTTGTCACATATTGTCATGCCAACGGCAGCTTCGGCAGGCCAAGGATGGCAGAATTTCAACATTGTGGCAACAGCTAGGGGGCTCATAACAGTGTCAACTCTATTTATGCACATCTATGGGTAGTATGGGTATGGGTATGGGTATGGTGTAAAGTAAGGATTATAAAATGGATTTGGTGTTGTATCTTGCACTGCAGATATAAAGCCAGGATGGGGGGGGAACCCTGGAGTAGGAGTATGTTGGATTGGCAGGGTCACCCAGGATGCCTCACACATGCTGTCTTGCATGTCAACTAGAATAGACTACCCGTTAGCACACTAAAGTAGCATACCCACTAGATTAGCATGCTACTATAGATCATTCATTTTATTAGTTCACTCTTTTGGTTATATACATACCATATGATGCCCCAAGCACCTCAGTTATCACCTGCACTCCTGAGCAATTCCTGAGGTGAGAACATTCCTTACTGTTGTTATGGAGTGCAGCAGATAATATTTGTGGGAAAAAGTATATAGTGTGTGAATGCATATGAGGGTGAATTGCAAGCATAAGCTCCTATTTATGCAGTGGCTATTTGCATTTATATACATAAATTGTGCTTAATAATATTTTACCCATATTGGCAACAGATGCCACCCAACACTTACTTACTGTCACTACACACCATACTTATGCCTAGATAGCACTCTATTGTCTGTCTAGGTAAATAGAGTTATTGCCTACACTCCTGGGTGATTCCTGAGCACTCTATTGTCTGTCTAGCTCCCAACTGATCTATCTATAACCTACAGGTTATGGGCCCTGCTGAGTGTCTGTTACGTCATGGTAGGGACGTTCACCCAACATGGGTTAAGTTGATCTACTGAGATGCTGCACTAAGGGGTCTGGTTCTGGTTGTCAAGGGAAGTTCCGAAGAGGAACTTCAGTGAAGATGTACGAGTTGAAGAGTCAGCCTAAGCTAATAGTAGCACTTAGGATTCTTCAGTGAGAGGAGAGTTTGGTGAGAGATGGAGTATTCACAGTCTTTGATTGCTCAAGTACCGTAGAGTACAAAAAGTCAAGTCTAAGGCTACTACTACCTGGTGAGCCTGTATTTATAGTAAAGTAAGAGGGCATCCTAGGATAGAATGATAATGGCATCCTAGGATCGAGTCATCAAGCAATCACAATAGAAACAATAAGAACTGCAGAGCGCAGCTTGCAGTAATCACATGTAAGATGTGAAACAAAAGATATAAGTGAAACAAAGATGTGAGTGAAACACATATAGCCCCCTTAGCAACGGGCTGAAGTCATTATGACTCACATGGAAAACAAAGATATAAATAAAAGCAAGGAGTCACCATGACTCATATGAGAACGACCACGTGATGAGAAAGTAAAAGGTTGTCACGTGTCCTAAGGCAGTTAAAGAAAAGGAATTAAAATAGGCAGTGTCATAACAGTGTCGCTAAACCTCAAATGTACACTTGTTCCCACTACCTCTTGTCCTTGCAATAATGCTACTGCACTGTCCCCTCCCATGCCTTCCCCTACTGTTGAACAGCTCCCCACAAATATCCCCCAGCTTGAACCCAATAGCTCAAACTGGGCCATGTTTGTTATTCACTTCTGAGAGGCGATGCAGGTGACATGCCACTGGGGCTTCTTTGTTATGTCACAGTAGGGACATTCACCTGACGTGGGTTAAGTCGATCTACTGAGATGCTGCACTAAGGGTCTTCTGTCAGAGTCTGGTTTCAAGGGAAGTTCCAAGGAGGAACTTCAATAAAAGATATATGAGTTGAAGCAATGTCTTCAGTGAGAGGAGAGGGTTCATTTGGTGAGAGATGGAGTATCGAAAGGTCTTCAGGTTGCTCTGAGTACCATGGGATACAAGAAGTCAAGTCTAAGGCTACAAGCTACCTAGCAAGCCTGACTTTATAGTAAGTAGAGATCCTAGGATGGAGTCACAATAGCATCCTAGGATCGAGTCATCACAATAAGTAACTGCAGAGCACAGTCCACAGTAATCACAAGCCGAGCCCTGAAACAAAAGATATAAGCCCCTTGACAACAGGCTAGAGTCACTATGACTCATATGGGAGAGAAGAGAAAAGAGTCACTATGACTCTTGTGAGAAAGATCACATGCCATAAAGAAAGAAAATAGAAATGAGTCGTATCATAACACAACCCCCCTTTCAGGCGCAAAGTCGCTCTGGACTTTGCCTTACAGTCCTAGTGCCCCCAAAAACTGTTCAAATGTTTTGAACATTTAGCTTATTTTGGATATATCTTCTGAACTAGAGGGGTTTATGACATGTACCTAGGCTTGTTTGAAAGCCCTTAATAAGGGGTTTCTGGGGATATTTTATGTATAGTTATAGCTTAACTATATAAGGAGATATGGGCAATTAATTCTAGAGTACCCACTTGAACAGTTTTTGTGCATTACTATTTACATAGGGTATATGGTGAAAATTAGTAGTTTGTGTATCCTCCATTTGCTTTATATATCTCCATCACCCTCCTAGGCATGCTTTCTATCAAATTCTGAACCACAGATGGTTCAATAGCCTCCCACTCCCTTTGAGTGCGCTCCTATAGCTCATTAATCCCCTTTAGGGGGGTAGGGTATGCTGATAGCTGCTGCTTGAGATGGACCTAAAGGTGTTCAATGGAGTTAAGGTCTGGGGATTAAGCTGGCCACTCCATAACCTCAATCCTGTGGTCTTTGAACCAGGATGTGGCCTTCTTGCTCTTGTGTTTTGGGTCATTATCTTGCTGAAAGATAATATCTTTACACTTCTTAAAATACTTGATGGATCCTAGCAGGTCCTCCTTCAGAATGCTGCAATAAAGATCAGTGTCCATCCTCCCATCAATCTTTGCTGCATTCCCAACTCCTTCCCAAGTCATACAGCCCTATAACATCAAGGAACCCCCCTCCATGCTTGAGTGTAGGCTCCACTAGACATTCAGTGAGGTGCTCCCCTTGTTTTTTCCAGACCCATTTCTTGCCATCCAAGCCCATGCAATTGATCTTGGTCTCATCTGACCAAATAACCTTCTTCCAGTCTTCCACAGTCCAGTAGAGGTACTTTTCTGCAAAGTCCTTTCTAGCTTTGTGATGACTTGGCTTGAGATAGGGCCTCTTCTGCTTTCCAACTGCTTTAAGGCCTGCCTTCTTAAAGCAATTTTGAACTGTCTGATTGCAGAGAGTGATACCCTTGAAGAACTTGTGCAGGCTATGGATGATCTGGCACACCAGAAGACTTGTAAGCAACTGGAGCACCAGGTGTGTACATCACGAGACCAAATACATCGTAAGGAATGTAACTACACATGTATGAACACAGGCTGAAGGCCTGAATACTAAATATGAAAGTAACCAGGGTGCAAGATTGCCCTGATCACTGAAACTTCTGCATATGAGGTGTGGCTGAACATGCAATGTCGTGGTGTTGCTCACCTCAATCGCATCTCACTTCAACAACCCTTGATGGCCTCCAGCCTTCAAGCAACCTGAGGAGCAGTTTCTGCTTCCCCAGAGCCAAGAAGACGTGCAGCATGGTGGATATCATGTTGGGAGAGCTTGACAGGACAGCCTCCAGAGGACTTTGGATGATCTGAGAGGTACTTTTGATGGATATTACTGATTGTCCCAATGCATCTGTGGGCAGCTCTGGCTATACTTTGGACTGGGTGGCCAGCCTGAAGGAGGGAAATTGTAGCCGACAGCTTAGGTAAGACAGAGGAATCTGGCTGAAGCATAAGGACGGGCAACCAGGCCAGGCATTACTGTGCCCCAGTTGTTTTCTTTTCTCTCTCACTCTTCCATAGTCTGCAGATCCACAGTCCATAGTCCATAGTTGATCCCTTTCCTCTATATATAGTGAAGGTATTTCTCTCATGTACTTCATACTGGTTCTCTTGTAGCACCAACAATTCATATGCCTTCACTAAAGAAGTTTGAACTCTAAGGTACTGAGTCTAGTGGAGTCTTCCAACTACACTAGAACCAGTATTCTTTTGCCAAAAGAGATGGCCATACTACTCACTGGGGAAGACCTAGGAGCAGGTCTACCTGAGCTAGTGAACCAGCAACTCATATGAGTACCTGAAGGAACCTTTACAGAAATCCCTTTCGAACACTACATGTACCACCCCAAGGCTCAAACAGGAATGTACATCCATGACAACTGACTCGTACACATCCAGAACGAGAGCAGAACCCTCTTTGAGTTTTACCAAGATGAGTTTACTGAGATGAGTTTGGGAGACTCGCATGAGGAGCACGATGCAGGGACATCAAAGTATTCAACAAACTAACCCTTGCAGAAGTCCAGTGACGATGAAGAGACGAAAGTCTTGTACTAATATCCACTCCATCCAACCAACCTGACACCTCCTACTGACATCTCCCCATTCCCTCAGAGATATGTGCAATGGCCACAACCACGACAACACGAATGGCCATGAGAACATGACAGAAGTCCAAAGGAAAGGCCAGTGAACAAGTAGGGTGGACACTCAACTCAGGGCCACCCAACACAGGAGGACCCCCAGAAGGAGGACCCTTGGGTGAGGGCAGAGGTCACAGCCCCCCTTATAGCCAAGGATCACATCATGGAGCCCCACAAGGTCCCCCAAGTGACTTGGACGGGGAAGTGCAGTGGGACACCTCCTATTTGGACAGTTCAGAATGGAAAAAACACTGGGAGCACTCCCCAACATATTCGATGGAGCGTGAGAAAGCACTGACTTGTTCATCAATGCCATTGAACTATACTTCCATCTTAATAGCCAGAACCTGTTCTTCCAATCATATCTAACCAGGATAGCACTCATACTGATGCTGGTGCAAGGAGACCAAGTGTTGGAATGGGTGCGACAGCAGGCAAGATGGCTAAGTGAACAACATCCCATCCATGACGACAACGACAAAGAAACATGGGATTAATTCCTTGCCCAGTTCCGTGTGCAGTTCCAGGACACTCAACGAGCTGAACGAGCGAGAATAAAGCTTGAAGGGCTTCGTATTAAATGGCCAAACGCAGACGAATATCTTGCAGAATTCGAGCAAATGGCTGCCGAAGCAGGATATTCCCTTGAACACCCAGAGACCATCCACCTAGTCCTTAAAGGACTTCCCAAGGTCATCCTTGACAATGTACTATGCCCTCCAAGTGCTACCACATACACCGAAGCTCATCAACAAATTATCAAGTTGACACAAGTGCACCAACTTGTCAAAGCTATCCTTGACAGCCAAAAAGCAAGCAATCCAGGACTGCAACCATGGCCCCTGTGATCATACCCACCACCAAATGGGCCACCTCCCTCACACGCTGCAGCGCCCCAATATAATTCCTCTAACACCCTGTAAACAATGAACAATGTCCCAGTACCCATGGAGATTGGAAGAAAATGAGCTAGGCAAAATAACAACTGGTGTGTGTGAAAAACTGAAACAGAAGAAACCCCAATTTATTCGCCCAACAGCAAATACCAGTGGGTAAGGGTAACACACACAGAGGAAAACACCCCCAAGTGAAAACTAGGACCTTGCTTCACATGTGGCAAAGAAGGCCACATAGTGTGTAATTGCTCAAAGAGAGCCAAACCAAAAGGTCAAGAAGCACAAGTAGCAACTGCAAAAGTTGATCACACTGTGGCGATCAAGGATCATGCTGTGCAATTAAAGGAAGAAGAAGCGACCATGTTGCAAGCACAATATGAAGACCTGGAGGATTTTCAATAGGGTGGATCCAATCAGTTGGGATGCTGCCAACATCAAATACTATGTACCTCTCTAATTGCAAGTCTTTGAACATGAGTGTTAAGGCCTAGCGGGGCCTTACTGTACGACATGCACTGAGGGTACAAGGGGCAAAGATGCTGGGGGCAGGGTACAAGGATGAGGTACTAAGTGAGAGCGACAAGGACTGAGAGAAGTCGAGGTGACAAGGGTCTGTGAAGGACGACAAGGGAGCAAGGTTCTAAGTCGAGGGACTTAGTAACGAGGTATGAGGTGTTTGGTCAGAGGGCTGAAGTACGAGGGACTAAGTTCAATGACTTAGGGTCTGTGTGTGCATGTTGTTATAGCACAAGCGCAAAGCTTTGAGGTGGCTCCCAACTAAGGGAAGACCAACAGTGGTGGTGAGATGACAAGAGGAGCACACAGTTCAGAGGGTGGGCAAGTCTGGTATTCACTAGTATGGTAAACGAAGACAAGACTGGAGAGTAAGCGTATACATGGTCGAGCTTATATAGGTAGCTACTCTGTGTCCATCCCATGAAGGGGATACTAAAAGGGAACAAAGGGAAATGCAGAAGGGGAAAGAGGCAGAAGGGGAATCAGAGTAGAAAGCGTACATAGTAGTGAGTCAACAGGTTAGTACTCCGAGGAAGTCCAAGAATGAGTCAAAGTGATAAGGTAAAGAAAAATAAAGTCCGAGGTGAGCCAGATCACAACAATGAGAGTTTTCATACATTACAACAACAAAAAGACTGAAACCCTCACCCTCCTCGATAGTGGGGCAACCAAGAACTTTATACATGCGAAACTGGCCATCCGATTATAACTTCCTACCAGGAGGCTGGAAAGACTATGGGACATTGTCAACATTGATGGAATGCCCAACAAGAATGGACAAATAATGCATTACACTGATTCCGAAGCCCAGGCAGGACAAAAAACAGTGCTCTTGTGATTCTTCCTGACCAACATTGGCAATAGTCAAATCATCTTTGGGTACCCTTGGTTCATGGCCCATCAGCCGATCATCGATTGGGCACACAGATGGCTCGACTATGAACAACTACTGCTCGTACTTACAGTGCATGTACCAGCACGAGAACACGCAAGACTGACAATCTCATCCCAGCTAGCAGTGAAAGGGCAACATGCATGTACCTAAGCATTGCCTGAAGAATACCAGTGACATGCATAAGTATTTAGCGATGAGGAAGCCCAATGATTCCCAGCATGATGGATATGGGACCACACCATAGATCTCAAACTGGACACACCAAAAGCCCTCCCAGGAAAGATCTATGTGCTAACACAGGAAGAAAGACAAGCTCTAAAAGAGTTCATTGAAGAACAGTTGAAAAAAGGATACATATGAGAATTAAAAAGCCCATATGTGGCACTGTTCTTCTTTATCAAAAAGAAGGACGGTAAGCTTCAACCCATCCAGGATTACCAAAAATTGAATGCGCATACCATATGAAACCAATATCCATTACAGCTGATTTTGGATCTCATCCCGAGGGTGCATGACACAACATTGTTTATGAAGTTTGATATATGGTGGGGATACAATAATGTAAGAATCCGAGAAGGCAACGAATGGAAAGGGGCTTTCATCACAAATGAAGGCCTTTATGAGCCTTGGGTCATGTTCTTTGGACTGACCAATTTGCCCACGACCTTCCAATAGATGATGAACACCATCTTTACTGTCAAAATTGCTGAAGGATGGCTTATGGTTTATATGGACAATATGCTCATCTATACCAAGGGCACCCTTGATGAACATTGCAATAAAGTGCATCGAGTCCTTGACAAACTGAAGCAACATGACCTGTACCTCAAACCCGAAAAGTGCACTTTCAAAGCAGCCTGAGTCAAATTTCTAGGAGTGGTCCTCGAAGGAGGAACAGTCCATATGGATCCAATAGAAATCGATGGCGTCAAAAATTGGTCTATACCAAAGAATGTCAAGGACGTCAGATTGTTCCTAGGGTTCACCAGGTACTACTGAGCCTTCATCTTCAACTACTCAAAACTAGCAAGACCGCTTATCGATCTGACAAAGAAGGAGTCATTATTCCAATGGGAAAAGGGTCATCAAGAAGCCTTCAAGTGGCTAAGAGATAAGATGTGTGAACAGCCAATACTTAGACAACCAAACTTCGAAAGGCCATTCTTTCTTGTGATGGATGCCTCGGCATACAGTGTGGGAGCCATACTCTCACAGGGGGGTGACAACATCCTAACACCTGAAGAAAGTGATAAGCAACTGTGCAAATTGCATCCAGTGGCATTCTATTCAAACACCTTCATACCAGCAGAGAGAAATTATGACATCTACGAAAGGGAACTCCTATGTTACGGTCGACCCTTCGGACTTACAAGAGTAATAGTGATGTCGTGATTCGGAGTTTCGGACTCTTACTTACCAGTTGTGGCTACGGTAGTAAGTAGTAATTAGTCACGGACTTGTATCTCAGTCAGCACTCAGCGATCGCATGTGATTGCTGAGTGATTCCTAGGATCGGCGTAGTAGGGTTCGAGCTACTTACGCTATAGGATAGTCAACATTAGAGAGGCGCTTTAAAGCCCTCGCGTAACTGTATAAGTAGTAGTAGTTGAAGACCAAGACACGCCATCTTGGTCTTCTTCAAATTGCCATTGATCTCTTGCATCGCATCTTCTACTCCCTTCTCGTCTCTCTCAGCATCGTGTGCAGTTGTCACCTCGTCCGGCACATACACCGGCAGGTTGAAACCTACTTGGGCCAACGTGACTTAGAAGATCCGTTGCTAGCCCTGTCATCGTATTGAGGAAGTTGCCTCTATGTTCGACTTGTGTCACGTTCACTGTTCTCTCGCCCAGAAAACCCGTTCAAGTCGAACGAACGCTACGGCAAGGCGTAACATTAAGACCAAGATCCCTCCACCGTGGCGAGAGTAACAACCCGAGAACAGTGGGAAATCGACGGATTTCATCCGTACAACCTATTACGACGAGGCAGTCGTAACGTCCCAATCCGATACTTAAAGAACGCTTACTGGAGCAACCCTAGCGGTGTAGAAGGATACGTCATTGAAACACGGAGGGGAGAACGCCCAGTTGAGTTCAGCTTCAACCGTTTGTGCTGGTGCGCAGTCGACTACATTCTAGACCGGTGGCAGGTTATTGCCCCACTCCGGCCCCATCACCGCTGTGATATATACACCGACGAAGTAATCCCACGATCAGATTGGGGGCCTATTGACGGAGAAGAAAGCACGAGTCACTCTGAGAATACTCACGAAGTATCAGAAGACGCTTCCGATAACGAATCACCCCGACCTCCTTCACCGTTGAACCAAGCAGAGGTCAACCTTATCGAACAAGCTGAGTCTATTACCATCCTACCACCCATGACCACTATGACTGAAGAACCCCGGGGCCTAGTGCAATTACCTACGAACCCCGTTACTGGGGAACCCCTATCCGCCGACGACGCAGCTATCATGAGAGCTATAGGACCAGACCACCCAGACCCACCTGGAGGAGGAAGCCCGGGAGGAGGAGGAGGACCATCCGGAGGGGAGCCACCAGGCGGAGGACCGCCGTTCGGGGGAGTACCACCAGTCGGATCCCCTCATGGACGAGGTCACTCTGACAATTTCGCAGGAAACGCACCCGAAGTATTCAAAGGCGACCGACATAAATCGGAAGAGTTCCTCATGCAGTGGGAACTGTATTGGGGAATTAACAACAACAACCCCATCATGGCCAACGCTTACAGGCGTTCTATGTTCTTCCTCACCTATATCCAGGGGAAGGACGTCAATGAATGGATTACCCATACGAGCCGATGGCTCAATAGACAAGTCACTGGAGGAATCAGCGACTCCGATCCACGCCTTTGGCACGAGGTCATCAGCGCTTTCACAAGACGTTTCTCCAACACCCTTGAACGGGAGCAAGCCCAAGCAGCACTAAAGAAAGGGATACGAATGACCGCGGGGGATATCGACACGTACGTGACCAGCTTTGAGACTTTGGCACGACAAGCTGGCTACCGCCTAGACTCTCCGTTAACACTCGATATCTTCACAAACGGGTTGCCACGCGACCTCTATGAAAAGGTCTTCACCATGGACGACCCTCAAACGTTTGACGACTGGAAGACTGCGGTCATGAAAAGGCAACAGCAGTACATCCATATGAGGGCCTGTCTTGAACAGCACTGAGGGGCAACAGGGGGATCAACCCCGAATCGCGGTAATCAACCACGACAAGGAGGCGGAGGAGGGGGGCCCGGATGGAACCTCCCGAGGGACCCTAATGCCATGGATACCTCCGCGGACCGCATCCGAGGACGCCTCGCCGATGCAGAAGAAATACTCGAACAATACCGCGCCAAACAACGGCCGCGTGGAGGGTTTATGGATCGCCGAGGGGGGCGAAGGGACTTTTCCCAAGTTACGTGTTACACTTGTGGAAAGAAAGGTCATATTAGCAGGCAATGCTCACAGCACACCTACAATCGACGCACCGAAGCCGACCGTTACGAGCCAGAGGAACAACCCATTCAAGCTTCTCGGGCTCAGACTCCGCGTGAACGAGCCACCAATTGGATGACGGGGGTAGCGGCAGAACCTGACGAAGTAAAAGATATGATCCTGAAGGATCTCTGGAAACAAGAGGGTTTTCAGGATGCCTGAACCCATCGGCCTGGGTGAGGGCAGTCAATTGTAATTCGGTTATTATCACGCGCTATCGTTCTATGAGAATTCCAGTTTCGATCCGCACAAATTACGCTATGGCCGACATAAAAGCACTGGTGGACTCCGGAGCCACCGATAACTTCATACGTCCCGCATTTGCCAAACGAATGCGCCTGGGCATACAAGCCCTTGAACGACCAAAAAAGATATGGAACATTGACAATACGGAGAATAAAGCGGGACTCATTACCCACTTTATAGATCTAGATGTCCAAACAAGAGGCATACGCCGAACCCTTCGATTCCTTCTCACCAATATTGGGAACGAAGACATCGTACTAGGATACCCTTGGCTTGCCACCTACGAACCTCAAATGTCGTGGAGGTTTGCCACTATCAAAGAAGACGCACTCCCCATCATCCTACGGTCAATTAAACCACCATCACCTTCCATGATACAAACGGTATTCACCACGAAGGAGAAGGAACGAGCCGTCCAGCAACTTGAAGAAGAAGGGCCAGCCGCGCTTCGCACCACGTCTACCGATTTGGCTATCAAGGCACAACAGTACACCACGAAAGCGGTATTACCACCCGCGTACACATCCTTCACGAAACTCTTTGACGAAGAAGCCTCCCATCGGTTCCCTCCTGCACGAGCCTGGGATCATGCCATCGACTTCAAACCCACAGCACCTGACGCTCTCGATTGCAAGATCTACCCACTAACACAGGACGAAGATAAAGCTTTGCAGGCATTCCTCACCGAACAGCTACAAAAAGGGTACATCCGTCCCTCCAAATCGCAGTACGCCTCCCCTTTCTTCTTTGTTAAAAAGAAGGACGGAAAACTACGCCCCGTACAGGACTACCGACGTATTAACAGTTTCACGATTCGCAACCAATACCCCCTCCCACTGATTACCGACCTCATCACGGAACTAAGCAACGCCCATATCTATACCAAACTCGATGTCCGATGGGGCTACAACAACGTCCGGATCAAGGAGGGGGACGAAGGAAAGGCGGCCTTCAAAACAAAATACGGCCTCTTTGAACCCATGGTCATGTTCTTTGGCCTCACCAACTCACCCGCCACCTTCCAAACCATGATGAATCATATTTGCCGAGACGTTATCGCAAAACATGAGCGGTTGGGCACCACAATACATGTCTATATGGATGATATTGGAATTGCCACTCACATTGGCCATAGTCTCGCCGACCACATCGCGGCCGTCACGGATATCCTTACACTCTCTGCCGAACACGACCTCTACTACAAACTGGAGAAGTGCCTTTTCCATGCGCCCCGTATGGATTACCTGGGGGTAATCCTTGAAAAGGGGGTGACACGCATGGACCCTATCAAAATCGTGGGCATCAAAGACTGGCCAATGCCCACCAAAGTCAAGGACGTTCGCTCCTTCCTTGGCTTCTGCAATTTTTACCGAACATTCATCCGCAATTTTGCCTCCCACGCCAAACCGCTCAATCACCTAACAAAGAAAGAAACCGAATGGCGATGGGGAGCAGACGAAGACAAGGCCTTCCAGACGCTCAAGGACCTCGTAACATCGGAACTGGTACTGGCACACCCCGAGCTGAGCAAACCTTTTGAACTAGAGGTTGACGCTTCAGGATTTGCAACAGGAGCTGTACTCCTACAACGGAAAGACGACAACAAAAAACATCCCATTGGTTACTACTCATCTACGCTCAACACCACCGAACGAAACTACGACATATACGACTTGGAACTACTCGCCATCATCAAGGCCTTCCGACACTGGCGCCCCCTACTCGCAGGATCCCCTCACCGTATCAAAGTTTTCTCAGACCACCTAAACCTGCAGTATTGGCGCTCGCCACAGAAGATCAGTCGGCAAGTAGCAAGGGAAGTGTTGGAACTTTCCGAGTATGACTTCGAAATTCACCACATCAAAGGAAAGGCAAACGGGAGAGCCGATGCCCTGTCACGACGACCGGACTACGACCAAGGAGAATCGGACAACGAAGGCATCATAGTCCTACCCGACAAAGTCTTCGCACGGGCTCTGACAACACTGCAAATCACTAACGCGGGGCAACGGGACCATCAGAATGAAGCCACACTCCAACCATGGGTAGACGGACACAACCTTAAGAAGGTATCGGGAACCTGGTACAAAGACGGACGCCAGCAGGTAGTCACCGGCGGGCTGGAAGATAAGAGAAGTATCATCTGTACCTTTCACGACTCTCCTGTTCACGGACACCCAGGGATACGACGAACAAGCCATCTAGTGGAACGACAATACTGGTGGCCAGGACTGCGAAGGGACGTTATGGACTACGTGAAGGGATGTGCGGAATGCCAGCGGATTAAGGTCAACACCCGACCTACACGGGCCCCCCTTCAACCTATATACCCCAAAATTGACGCCCTCCCGTTCGAGACCGTCGCCATGGACTTCATTACTAAACTCCCCTTATCGCAGGGATATGATTCGATACTGACGATCACCGACCATGACTGTAGCAAGGCGACGATATTCATACCCTGCGTGGAGGAAATCACGTCCGAAGAAACCGTGGGACTGTATGCCAGATACGTATTCCCTCGATTCGGACTGCCCACTACCATCATTAGCGACAGAGACCCTTAGTTTGCAAGCAAATTCACAAGAGAGTTGTGCAAAACCCTGGGGATCACTCAGAACATTTCAACAGCCTATCATCCCCGAACGGATGGGCAGTCCAAACGAACCAATCAATGGCTAGAACAGTACCTACGCTTCTGGGCGAATGAACAGCAAGACAACTGGTACCATTATCTACCAATGGCGGAATTTGCGCACAATAATTGGCCCCACGAAGCCACGAAAATGACACCTTTTGAACTCCTTATGGGATACCATCCGCGGGCTGATTGGACCGATAAGCCATCCACCCTTCCACACATAATGTCTCGCGCTAATCAACTAAAAGAAGCACGGCAACGGACACGGGACCTTATCGTGAAAGCGCAGCAGTCCTGGGCGCGTGCCAAGACAGCGCCCAAGTATCAGGTGGGGGATCAGGTGTGGTTGGAAGGACGTCATCTCTGGACCCACCAGCCAACAGCGAAATTGGCCACAAGACGCCACGGACCATTCCACGTCATAAAGGTGATGTCACCCGTGAACTATCAGCTGGAACTTCCCACACAATGGCAGATACACCCCGTATTTCACACCGACCTTCTCACGCCTTATCGCGAGACACCCACGCACGGACCCAATTACACACGACCTCCACCGGACCTGGTCGAGGGAGAAGAAGAGTACGAGGTCTCGAAGATTCTAGACCACCGGCACCACGGCAGGAGACGAAAATTGCAGTACCTCGTGGCCTGGAAGGGATATCCGGACTCTGATAATCAATGGGTTGATAAGGAAGACGTATTCGCCGAAGAAGCCGTAGCGGAGTATGAACAGGAGCGACGGAAGAATAAAAAGCCCCTCCAACACGGCGAGTCCTCCCATCTCCCTTCCTCTCAAATACTCTCCACCCACACTCAACCATCTTACATGCCCTTCACACCCGATGCCTCCCTCTCGCAGCTCAACCAGTACTACCACAGCACCCCCGAAAGGATTTTTGCCGTCGAGCTGGAAGAGGAGCGCGCACAAAGCACCCGAGAAAGTACCAACCAAGCCGTCGTGGCTACAGCAGACCGAGGGGGACGTGAAACCCCCATTACCCGAGCTGAGTTCACAGCCACTCTCGAACGATTCCCCGCTCAAGCCACCGCAGCCAACGCTGCCCATCTGTCAGATGACAAGGGAGGTCCCCTCTGGGACATCCTCAACACCGATGGTCTTCCCACCTCTCCGGTCCCTTTCACTACCCGCGAGATCCAACTTCTCAGGGACGTGCTGGACCGAGGAGCCGAGGTTCGCGCGGCTCACAACAGTGATGGACGGGCCGAGTCCCCACCTCTCCCAATACCTCCGAGGACTGGGGCCAACCAGGCCCTGGCAGGAGGTGGTAGCCGACTGGAGGGATCAACAGTTGTTGGAAGCAAAGGCCCGACGACAGGAGATGATGGAGAGGAGGGAGAGGTTGAGAGTGACGACGAGGTCGAGTGGTACTCAGATGCGCACGACCATATTTCCTATGGACGAGATGCTGACGCCCCATCCAACACCACTCCACATGCCCTCACCACCGCCGGTGACCCCGTCTACCGGGGGGACATTCGCCCACAACTCGACGACAGGGCCGTCTCCACCGTCCGCGCCACTCACTGCCCACACGGGTTCAGGGTCAATCGAGGACCCGATTATGTTCACTTCCCCATCACCACCTCCGACGGCGTGACGCACCCTGCAAAATACGTCCAGGTCATCTACGGACCTAACCCCATCGTCCTCGGGCTCATCGACGAGTCCGACCGCGTCTTCCCAAAGCCCCTGTACGTGCGTCCTCACCGCTTCGGTGCCCACGAAGAGCGCCCCTCTTACTCGCGCGAGGATCTCATGATCCTTGACGCGGGATACGACGAGGCCGCGCGGGTCAACCGCGCCCTTCGCGAGTGCAAGAATGTCTCGCTCACGGCGGAGGTCCAGCGATACCGTGCAATCCGGTCTGCGATCACCAGGATCGAGCAGCGCATGGGGGAGTTGGAGCAGGAGTGGGGCAGGCTGAGTACCGAGGAGTTGGGGGCTATACATTGGATGGAGAATGCTAATTTGATGGACGAAGTTGAGAGGCGCATGGGCGGATGGATCGGGTTGGGCCAAGGTACGAGGAACTGGCCGCGGTCGACTTAGCTGCAACGTGGGCGTTGCCCCTTGAAAAGGGGGTGATGTTACGGTCGACCCTTCGGACTTACAAGAGTAATAGTGATGTCATGATTCGGAGTTTCGGACTCTTACTTACCAGTTGTGGCTACGGTAGTAAGTAGTAATTAGTCACGGACTTGTATCTCAGTCAGCACTCAGCGATCGCATGTGATTGCTGAGTGATTCCTAGGATCGGCGTAGTAGGGTTCGAGCTACTTACGCTATAGGATAGTCAACATTAGAGAGGCGCTTTAAAGCCCTCGCGTAACTGTATAAGTAGTAGTAGTTGAAGACCAAGACACGCCATCTTGGTCTTCTTCAAATTGCCATTGATCTCTTGCATCGCATCTTCTACTCCCTTCTCGTCTCTCTCAGCATCGTGTGCAGTTGTCACCTCGTCCGGCACATACACTGGCAGGTTGAAACCTACTTGGGCCAACGTGACTTAGAAGATCCGTTGCTAGCCCCGTCGTCGTATTGAGGAAGTTGCCTCTATGTTCGACTTGTGTCACGTTCACTGTTCTCTCGCCCAGAAAACCCGTTCAAGTCGAACGAACGCTATGGCAAGGCGTAACATCCTAGCAGTCATCAAAGCCTTATGACATTGGAGAAGCTATCTCGCTGGAGCCCCACATCCTGTTACCATTTACATGGACCATGCCAATTTGAAGCATTGGAAGGTCCCATGGAAGGTAAACCACCAAGTAGCCAGATGGATCATAGAAATGCAAGAATATCCTCTCTGAATAGTACAGATAGCCAGAAAAATGAATATGGCTGCGGATGCCCTCTCACAACCAAATAAAAGCGACACAGGCCAAGAAGATAATCAAGATCTGATAGTCCTTCAGCCTCGGTCGTTCATCAATAACACTGAAACTTCAATCAAAGACAAAGTAGCAACGGCGCAACAAAGATACAGACAGGACATTGAACAATGGAAGGTGCAATACCAGTTAAGGAAGGATGAACAAGAAAGATGGCAAACACAAAGCAATTAACTTGTTGTCCCACCTGACTTAGAGATAAGATGAAGAATCTTGTGGCAAAGACACAACAGCCCCACCATGGGACACCCCGGACATGACAAAACCACCTGCGTGGTCACATGTGACTACTGGTGGCCAGCCATAACACAATGGATTTGACTCTATGTCCAAGGGTGTACAGATTGCCAGCAAAATAAAACATATACATGCACCAAAGTGCCCCCCCATATTGTATTGGGACAGAAGAGACCACACCTTTCGCCACAATTTCATTAGATCTTATAACACAACTGCTGCACAGTGAGGGGTATGATGCCATACTGACCATTGTTGATCAAGGGTGCTCACATGCTGCTCTCTTTCTCCTGTGTAAAACAACAGCAACCGGAGAAGACATTGCACAAATGTACTATCAAAACATCTACTGCTGGTTTGGACTTCCCCAAAAAGTCATATTGGATCACGATCCCAGATTCACAGCCCAGTTCATGAAAGCCCTCTGCGAGAAAGCACACATCATGCAGAATCTCTCAAGCATGTTCCACCCACAAACAGATGGACTATCCGAAAGAAAAAATCAGTGGGTCGAATCATACTTGCAGTTTATGACTAGCTATGTGCAGGACAACTGGAGCCAGTGGCTTCCACTCACAATGGTCATACATAACAGTTGACTCAACATGACCACTAATGTCATCCCCATTGAAACCATCCTGGGCTATCTGCCTATGTACAACCCACTCCACGAAACAACAATCACCAAAGTTCCAGCTGTAGAGGATTGATGGGCCCATACTCAAAGACTGTGGAAGAAGGCAACTGCAGCATTGAACGCCGTAGCACATCTTTCACCTCTGCAGCAATACAAGAAAGGAGACGCCATCTGGCTTGACAGATGCAATCTCCCTCTCCTGTTTGCAACTAAGAAGCTCACACCCTGGAGGTATGGTCCTTTTATCATCGATAAGGAGATCTCACCTGTGGTGTATCAACTCCACCTTCCACTGGCATGGACCATTCACCTAGTATTCCACACCTCCCTGCTTACAAAAGTACAAGAAACAGCAGAAAACGAACTGCAGCCACCACGACCGCAGCCAGACATTGTAGATGGAGAAGAAGAATACGAAGTGGCCGAGATCATGGGCCATCAAAGACATGGATGAGCACAGCAGCTGCAGTACCTCATACGATGGAAAGGAGAAACTGCAGCTGACGTCTTGTAGGAACCAGCAAAGCAAGTGTTTGCACTGCAGCTCATCGCAGCATACCACTGAAAGCACCCCATGAAAACGCATAAAAGGAACCCACAAGCACGACAAATCTTCACCCTCACTCACTCCTCTCCCATCTCATGTCTCATACCTCTGCTTACAGCATCTTCTGGAACAACAGCGCCAACTGAAGCCATGCCGAAGAAACAGCCACTCAACAATGTTTCGACGCCATCATCCCCCCATGCTTGTCGTGATCCAGCTCACCATGGACTTATTTTTCTTTTACTATATTGCTTTGACTCACACTTGCTTCCCCTCGGAGTACTAACCTGTTGACTCACTACCATGTATGCTTCCTTACTCCGAGTCCCCTTCCTAACCCTTCCCCTTCTGTGCTTCCCCTTGTTCCCTTTTCTTCTCCTTCCCCATTTGCGTGTTCTATTGTTCTCCTTTAGTATCCCCTCATGGGACGGACATGGAGTAGCGACCTATATAAACCTAGTCACTTTGTACGCTCACTCTCCAGTCTTGTCTTCATTTATCATACTAGCGAATACCAGGCTTGTTCACTCTTCTACTGTGTGTCTCCTTCTCATCGTCTCATCACCACTGTCAGTCTTCCCTTAGTTGGGAGCCACCTCGAAGCTTTGCGCTTGTGCTATAACAACGCGCACACACACAGACCCTAAGTCGCTCGACTTAGTCCCTCGTACTTCGGCCGTCTGACCGAAGCCCCTTGTACCTTGTCACTAAGTCCATCGACTTACCCTTCGAACCCTTGCTCCTTGGTCGCCCCTCATGGACCTTCATCTCCTAGAACTCCCTTGGCCTTGGTTACCATTTACCAAGCACCTTGTCCTTGTACCCTATTCTTGTCCCCCTTGTACCCTCGGTGCACGTCGCACTGTAAGGCCCTGCTAGGCCTTAACAATGCTCCACATACCAGGATGAGGGTGCTCAGGCCAAGGCCATACCCATGGCTGAGTGCCCGCTCCCCAACTCCCTCGCCTCCTCAACCACTGATGCCACCACCAGTACAAATTTGAGTGGGAGCTTCAACCGAGGTCTCACGACCTTCAATGAGCTCATGCTCACCAATCAGGGAGACCTCTCTCCCAGAACAGCCCTTGCCATCCTCAAGGGGGCAACTCCTGCAAATGCGTTGTTTGAGCAGGTTAAGAGAGTTGCTAATGGACTCAGGTACACAGCACACTGATACCAAGATTGGTTTATGGTCGCAGATGTGGCCCTTGCCCGAGTCCACGAAGAAAAGGACAAGCTTGAAAGAAGCATCCAAGCTTGCATCCCAGCTCGAGCCCTGCCAGGCTATATCACCAACAGCAACATCAATGAGTTCATCATTCCCGATAGCCTTACTGGACGACCCATCAGAGCCCCCTTTGTCAAGCTCGGCGAAGACATGCAAATTGTGTATGGCACTACCAGGAGACCAAACACCCTAACATTCATAAAAGAACTGTTCGCTGAAGCATGCATTGAAGAAGGAGAATTCATCCAACCTCTCCCTCCCTGGCTTATCCAATCTCTTCACAGACCCATGCTCAGATACAGAACACTTACCACCAGTGTCTGCCAGCTTGGAGATTGGGGACTCACTGCTGATGTTAGCTGCTACCAAGCAATAGACACGAAAATCAGCCAAGTTGACGAACAACTGTGACAGCTCCAGAATGAACGCAACACTCTCGAAAACAAGTGAATTGTGTGTCAAAACTACCTCGAGATGGTGTGGCTCGCTTTGCAAGTCAGGCATCTAGAAGATGCAATTGGCGTTGCGTCCTCATCCATATGTCTTGGATGCACATGCCTTACTGACATGCACCCTATTCCTGTGCACGCATGTCGAGGGCGACGTCAGAACTAGCAGGGGGGTGATATAGCTGGCAGCTTAGGTAAGATAGAGGAATCTGGCCAAAGCATAAGGATGGGCAACCAGGCCAGGCATTACTGTGCCCCAGTTGTTTTCTTTTCTCTCTCGCTCTTCCATAGTCCGCATGTCACGCTACAGTGGAGTGTGGTCTCTGACGTTCTGTAACAAGTCCCAGCCTAAGACTAAGGGCACCTGAGTTGGTTCGGCACTGAGTGCAACGACACCTAAGATCCATGGTGACCTTGTTATAGCACAAGTTACAAAGCTTTGAAGGGCTCCCTAATAAGGCAAGCAGTAAATGGGCCATTGAAGGCAAGGAGAGGATCACACAGATAAGACGAGTTCAACAAGCTGTGGATTGACGAAGCCAAAGCTAAGGAGCTAGGGCCTACAGGTACAGGTTTATATACCTAGCTACTCCATGTCCGTCCTAGTAGGTAAGCATGGTTCGTGCACAAGAGGGCTTAAGGCCATTGGTCAAATATAAGTGGTGCTATAGAACATCATAGTGTTACGGTCGCACCGGCCGTCTAGCTCGACTTGAGCTGGGTTCCTCAGAATGCTTGTATTGCACACGACAACCAAGGCAAAACCACTGCAATAGTGGTTGCAACTGAGAGACGAAGGGGAAAACCAAAGGGAAACGGCTCGCTAAGAAGCGGCACAACAAGATAACGTCTAAGGGTTTGGTAGAGAAGACCAACTAAGGCCCTTAGGAAAGCAGGAGGGAACTGTGATGCGGATTCTGAAGGTGGTACGAATTCCTAAAGAACTCAAGATGGGGAATACATGCGAAGACAAGCTAGTACTTATACTACTAGTGGATAAGGTTCGGACTCAGCATGAACCTTAAGTCCTTATCTCTAGCCAATAGCCATAAGGGCTCCGGCTCCACAAGCTGAAACACAAGGAAGAAACATAATTGGACCGGTCTATAAAGACACCGACATCCATCAGACACGAGGTTGCGCCCGTACAGTACACGAGGCGTCCATCAGAAAGTACATCAGAAACAAGGCACAAAGGCCTAGTCCATGTCGTCACCAACCAGGTAACCGGCTGCAGCATACCTGAGGCACACACGCTCAGGTGATGCTTCATGTGATGAGTCACGTGACTCTGGGCTATCACGCCCGTAGAAGTGCACATACATGGCGCGCGCGCGAGCTTCGTCTTGCTCGTAGGGGTCGTCAGCTTCTTCGTCGCTGCTCTCAACGGGAGTGCGGGACTTAGCTGGTTCGGGACGCAATGTCCACATGCTTATATCGCCTTTTCTCCTTAAGGCCTCTCTCAATGCCTCGGAGTCCAGGGTTTGCTTGTAGTTGTCTAACACGGGTTGGCTCGGGCAGCTTGGCGGCGTGCTTTCTCAGGAGCTCGAAATCTCAGCCGTAACACATAGAATGTGGTGGAAGAAGAATGACAGCGTGGGAAAGGGAAGACATTGTCATGTGAATGATAGATAAACACAAGTCCGCTCTGATAAGGGCTTGGGATAAGATGAAGATGAGATCCAAGATAAGATAAGATAAAAGAAGAGAAAAAGAATACACAGCAAAGAGTTCGTGACACTGCAGATCCACAGTCTGTAGTCCATAGTCAATCCCTTTCCTCTATATATAGTGAAGGTATTTCTCTCATGTACTTCATACTGGTTCTCTTGTAGCACCAACAATTCATACACCTTCACTAAAGAAGTCCGAACTCTAAGGTACTGAGTCTAGTGGAGTCTTCCAACTACATAAATGGTGTAGTTGACTTGATAAGAAGAGAGGGATTTCATAATGATGATGGTAAGGAAGGAGTGGTTGTTTTGGGTTGTTTGTACCTGTTTCAAGTTTGTTATATGTCACATGATCTCCATACTCAATTTTAGGGTTCTGGAACAAGAATGAGTATTGCTATTTGAGAAATACTACTCTAGGATACTATTGCACAAAAACTGTTCAAATGGGTACTCTTGAAAGAATATATATTATCTGAGTATCTAAGGATGTTGATGACACATATAGTATACTCTTGGATAGCTATGATAAAGGGCTGTCAAATAAGCCTAGGTACATGTTATAAACCCCTCTAGTTTAGAAGATATATCCAAAATAAGCTAAATGTTCAAAACATTTGAACAGTTTTTGGGGGCACTGTACACCTGGTTCAGTGTCCCAAAGAAGATTATCTCTGACTGAGATACCCGATTTACATCACACTTCGCCAAAGGCCTGTGTGAAGCACTGAAGATACACCAGAACATCTATTGTGCAGCATAGAGCGCAGCATATAGGAGATGTGTTAAGGCCTAGCGGGGCCTTACTGTGCAATGTGCACTGAGGGTACGAGGGGACAAGGGCAGAGTTCAAGGACAGGGTACTCAGTAGAGACAACAAGGGCCAAGAGGGGTGCCTGAAGCGACAATGGTCCACAAAGGATGACCAAGGAGACAGGGTTTCAAGGGGGCCAAGTCGAAGGACTTAGTAACGAGGTACGAGGGTTTCGGTCAGAAGGCCGAAGTATGAGGGACTAAGTCGAACGACTTAGGGTCTGTGTGTGCGCGTTGTTATAGCACAAGCGCAAAGCTTCGAGGTGGTTCCCAACTAAGGGATGACCAACAGTGGTGGTGAGACGACGAGAAGGGAGCACACAGAGATGGATGGACAGGTCTGGTATTCACTAGTATGATAAACAAAGACAAGACTGGGGAATAAGCACATAAGTGGTCGAGCTTATATAGGTAGCTACTCCATGTCCGTCCCATGAAGGGGATACTATAATAGAGAACAAAGGTGACGCGAATGGGGAAGAGGGTAGAATAGGGAACAATAGGAAGTGCAAAAGGGGAAAAGGATCGAAGGGGAATCGGAGTAAGAGGGCGTACATGGTAATGAGTCAACAGGTTAGTACTCCGAGGGGAAGCAAGAATAAGTCAAAGCGATATGGTAAAGGAAAAATAAGTCCATGGTGAGCTGGATCACAACAATAGTCATCTTCAAATAACCCATCTGATGAAAGTGTGGAAAGCTCAATGTATGCATGGCACATCAGGGAAAACTTCCCTGTGAGAGATATATGGCCATCAGGGCTAACCTCCATCTCAGGAAACATGGAAACCACTGAGTGGATTGCAGTGACAGGCACGATAGCAAGACTATCGGGAGGGTCACATAGGTAGACCGTCTTGCTAGATTCGGCCAAGATATTTGCATCTGGCATAGAGAACAACTTCACCATTGCCAAGGGATACTGAGTGTCACCAAATCGTAGATAGAAGTAGAAAAGCACATCAGCGATGCGTAGGTGTTCCTCATATGCTACCTAAAATTCGAGTATAAGCACCAATAAGAAATTAAAAATATATGTGTCTTACCTTGACACAAGATGTCTGGCATAGGCTAACTATGGACTTGGACTCAAACCAGACAGAGCGTGCACGCTGGCCATTTGGCAGACAAAGTTTGGCCCAGCAACAGACAGCATTGAACCAAGAGTGCTGGTTCGGCCAGCCCTGGAGTTGCCAATATACCATGAGTGCATTGAGTTCTTCATTATCCAGTGGTGTAGGACAATCTTCGCAATGAGGAAGGAAAGCATAGCCTGGGGTACCCTCAAATATGCATGCATTTTTAGGGAGCAATGATCCAGTTCTAGAGTGCACTTCTATTCTAATGCTTGGATAGCGAGCTTGCAGTGAATTCACCTAGGCACGGAGTATTGCCTGTTGCGTGAGATTAGCAAATAGATTGCGATCTTGTTGGATTTCCCAACCCAAGTTGCCAATTGCAGTCTCGAGAGTCCATTGCGCATAACAGGCTAAAGGGCCAGCTCATAGAGTCTCTGGTGCAATATGTGTGAGCAAATGGATGCTGTGCCGGATGAAATGTATTCAGGACTCCATGCGCTGATAGTATAAACTCTTGAATTCTTGTGCAAAGTCCTCTAGTAGTGCATGTCCCCTAAGAAGGTCCTGATAATTGATACGGTGACATTGTAGAATGCAAATACCGGCCACAAGTTTACAGAAATTGAGCCAGTACTTCCTAGGTAAGATATGTTGGAACAGAGTGGGACCCAGACCATAGATATATTGCTGGAACTCCCAGGCCTTATAGCCTGAGTTGATCTTCTTAGCAGGGTCTCTTGGAGCACGTCCAAAGCTTGAGGGTATATATGGGACAGCTCTGGAGACAGTCTCACCATGTGCATTCCACGGAGCATGGTTTTGGTAGAAAATGGCCCAGTCCCAAGTGGACCTGTCATCAGGCTCATAGCAGTTGAGTTTCCCAGTGAATAGCTTGATAAAAAGGTCAGGGTCATTGAGGACAGAGAGATGCATGATATCAAGTGTAAAAAGGCTCAGTACAGGGAGTGGCTGGTTAGGGAGTCCACTGAACAGTGTTTGCTTGCACAGCCCAACAGCAAGACAATGAGCCCTATAATCTCTCAAGGTATTAGCACCCAAAAGATACTCTAGGTTCTCCCTATACTTGCGAGGCAAGTCACTGTGGTATGTGTGAAGGTTGGCAGTTGTAACATCAGGGTGGCAGCACCCCACAACACCGTAGTTGTTGGGACAACCCATAACAGGAAAATAGTGTGAGTCACCATCACGACACCAATCAGGCATTTCATAATAGAGTCTGCACCCATACTTTCCTCCATGCCCAACCATTCCAGACATCAAGGCACTACCAGGACTATCTGCTATACTGAAGATGACCAAGGGAACTGAGCGGGGAATGACAGTATTTAGAGATGCGTCAAAGACCCTCAAACCCTCGCATTGGAGTGCTGCAACATGATATAGAGACGGAAACAGAAAAGAGTCAATGTCTCCTGGTTTCTTGGGTCCAGGAACAATAGCCCCAGGGATGACAAAGGCTTTCTTGTAGCACACCTCTGGTGGGAGGTTGTGTATGACCCATATAAAGACCCATGCTTCCGAAGGCTGGTCTGGGTGAAGCTGAGCACCATCAATAGACAGTTGGAGAGCAATGTCAGACTTCCTGAAACGTCCAGTGCTCCAAGCATCAAGCAGTTCCCTACTGCAGGCAGTGTCATTGTAAATAGGAAGCTTCCCTCCACTAAGTCTTGTGGTCTCCAGATTCTTGGACAACTTTTGCTTAAGGTAGTGCATCTGCTCTGCAATCTCAGAAGACCTATAGAATGCCTAAATAACAGGCCCAATAGGTATAGTGGAAAACCGCTTCCGAGACCTCTGAGAATCAGGGTGATAGCAAGATGTGTGACATTGAGGGCACTTGTCAAGCTTGCCATAAGGACCAGTGTAAGTGACACAAGAGTTGGGGCACATGTCATGCTCAATTGGAGCAACACCAGAGAGATGGTGAATGCGTCGCTTCACCTGGTCAAAGGAGAGGAAGTCATCATTGGGGTTGTTCAAGATCTCAATTGCCCAAGTGTTGTCATAGTGGTCCCTAGACGCGGTAGCATTGTTAATAAAGTGCCTCAGTGAGCATAGCAATGGTGAAGGGTCCAAGAGGTCGAGCATGGGCCCTGGGTTACGCAGGTTTTCAATGTCTTCTGTGTCCATGCCAGTGTCATCAAGAGTAGCAGTGCGGAGTGATTCAATAAACTTCTGTGTTGTCTGTAAGTCAGGGAGGTATATTGCTGTCACAGTATCTTCGTCGTGTTGCTCAAGTGGGTCTGGCTGGATGGGTTCTCGAGGGCCAGCATCATCAGCTGTCTGAGCCTCATGAGGACATTCAGACATTTCATCACTAGGGTTGTCTGGTGGCATTAGGTCCCATGTCTCTGATGGCGATGGACCATGTTCAGTGTCAGATCCAGCAGGTCTAATAACCGGAGCACAAGGAGTTGTCGGGGCAGGGGTGTGTGCAGAACTCTGTGCAGTTTGTCGTCAGGAGCCTCTAGAGTGTGTCGAGGGTACCAGTCACCAAGAAGGCTCAATGTTATTTGCACGGAGGTAGCTTTCGAGCATAAACCTCATTTGACACCGTAACACAGGTTTCCGACTTGCCATTAAGGAGAGCAGAGATTGTCTTAAATCTTATAAGTGGTGTCACGCGGTCTCTGAGGATATCGGGAAACGAAAATAGATATCATTTTGAGTGGGTTGTGGGTACATGTGAGTTGTGAGTCAACACGTCAGATCAAAGACTCGTTATGAGTCGAAAACAATATACATAATCTACACAAAGCCAAACATATCATTATTATCTACAGACTTCCCACTGGGAATAAGGGTCCACTTCTATGATTATAAGTCTATCTATAACACATTTATTTCAATATAGCAAGATATGGGTTCAGTTCAGTCTAGACCATGTTTAAACTCAGTCTTAGACTATTTGTGCACCAAGAAGCAGAAAACATACTATATTTGGAAGTGTATATATAGAAGAAGAAAGAAGAAAGTAATAAAATTAGTGTTATGGCTAGCTAAGCTAATATTTTTCATATCTTAGGAAATAAAATAGATAGAGTTCTGGATATATTTAAGTAGATAGATAAGATTAGGAGCTGAGGGGCTCTCTACCAACTCTAAGCAATCCAAGCTATGGTTTCTAAGATATATGACTGGCTTTAAAAGTGGCTCAGCTTAAAGCCATTAAGGATGCCTAAATATCTTAGAAACCACTGTTCAAATCATTTAGAGTTGGCAGAGGACCCCTCAGCTCCTAATATTATCTATCTCCTCAAATATATTTAGAATTCTATCTATTTTATTTTTTGAGATATGAAAAATATTAGCTTAATTAGCTACAACACCACTTTGCTTTTTCTGCTTCTATACATACATTTCCAAATATAATATATATTAGGAACCACTGCTCAGATTGTTTAGAGTTGGCAGAGGGCCTCCTAGCTCCTGATCTTATCTATCTCCTCAAATTTTATTTCCCAAGATATAAAAAACATCAGCTTAGCTAGCTGCAACACTAAATAAAATGCAGCAAAAGAATATGTTTAGTACTAGGAAATGCATAACACTGATCTGTGTTGGCTCATTGGTGGGGGCAGGCAGCTTAGGACAGTATCAATCCACTACACCAGCCACTCACCACAATGGAATGAGGTGTTGCAAGCACTGGCCCAGCTCGGCTGCTGGTGGCTTGCCTGGGCCGGGACGGGCCGGCAAATCACTACCAGCCTGCGCAAATTCAATTGAATACAATCACCTTACCTGATTTGGCAACATAAACACTTTTATTTCCGCCGATGCTTGGCGGATACCCCCGCGACAACGTGTGCGCCGAACAGGCCTTACTGTAGTATCCTGAGGTGTTTGATTTGACATTGAGCGCGAATTTTAAGTATTTGCACATCGCATGAGATCAGTGTCAGAATTGGAATTTGAACTTGATTTGATCCACCGTCAACAAGCAACAATTGTCTAGAGCATTTACAGTAGGACATGGATGGCCAACGACCGCAGGTAACTCCTCGGAGGGAAGATGAGGCGAAATCCCCGTGAGCAACAGACTGGGACGCCTTGCGTGGGCGGGTAAAAACGGAACCGAAATGGGAAGCACGCATGCAAAGGCGCTAGAGTAAACCGACCCATGCCATGCCGGGAAGCTTGTGAAGCTTCAAACACACCGTAGCGCCCAAATCTTAATTCCCTGCAATTTGCAACACCGAAAAAAACGACAATTGCACCCTATGCAGTACAGTAGCTGAATCAAAACACTTCCGGGAAACTTGAAAAACTGTATGTCTTGACACCATATGGCAACCCTTTTAGTTCTCGCACATACGCCTTGCCACCACCGCTTGTCTTTCCCACTAACGGCTCCCCCTCTTTCTCGATAACCCCGGTCCCGATTGACACCTCGGACATTCTTGAAGTCTGAAGCCTGAAGAGTCATACTTCGTCGACCCTCTCCTCCGTCAACGCTCCACCCATAGCGTTGTTGCCAGTAGGCTCGGACACAACGATCTGTTGCTCCACTTGGCGGTGTCGTTGTCGTCTTCTATCTACAATTATGGGACAAGAGCCGCCTATCCTGCAGGGGGTGGTGTCCGCCCTGCATTCAGTGGCAATGTGCATCCCTACTTCTTTTTCGGAGGTCGTGAACTGACCGAGAGGCTTCGCTTGTTCATGTCGGCGGCATCTAGCACGCGCTACGGCCTCACAGGTAAGTGTGCCCCTCCCTCGTGCCGTCAAACCTGACCATCCAAGGACTATTGCTAGCTGCCTGTACGTTCCTCTCAAGGTCCGGCGTCCCGGCCACGTATCCTGACGATTAGTCTCCTAGACGTCGTCTGCTTTTATGATTGGGTCATATCGTTCGTCGAATCTTGATGCTTCATTTGTCTTTTTGAGACCCGGACTGAGAACGCTTTGTTTTGACTTTGGTGTTTAGACTGGACCAGGAAGTCGCCTTTGTAAGCATATGCATTCGTCTTCATGTGCCGAGGGGTGGTTGATTGATTACTGTGATTGTTCGCCTACAGATATACTCTGCTCGGTGGAATTCTGTGAAAAGCGCATATATATTTTGCCGCTATTACCCACTGGCCATCGCACCGTTCCACATATGGGGTTTCCTCGGTGACCACGAGCAACACGTTTGCGAATCATACTATCATGCTCTTTATGCCTGTATCATACCCACGGTGCGCTCACTCGTACTTCCCATCTTGTCTTTCCTCACGAATTAAATATAGATATTATCAGCACAAAGTAAGCGCGACTAGGTCCACGTGCTTTACAAGCTGTTGTTCACACTCGCGTCCGTCATGCCCTCAGTCATTCTGATGTTGCGTACATATGCATTTTCTGGGAGGAAAAGGACGGTTCTCGCTGTTCTTTCAATCAGCTTCTTCGGTCTTGTCGGCGTTATAATTTGGGTGATGAGCAAACAGATAAGCCGTCTGTACCGAAGACCTTGTTTATCAAGGATTATTTCTGACCCTTTGATGGAATCGCAGTGACCCTCTTGTTCATTCCCCTCAAACGCGCCAGCTGTTTCGCCATTTCGAATCAACCGACTATCGGCGTAGTACAGGTAAGACAGGGGAGTGCAGTACAGCCGCTCTCTGACTATCACTTAGGGGTGCGTCTAGGACTTTGGCGCACTTGTCTGGTTATACTGATAAGACTTTTTTTTTCTTGGTCAGATCGTCTCCGTACGATGTCACCTGTCATTTGCTATCACCTTGGCTGAAGCTTCTACTAGATACTTACCGCCTTGTTCGATGGCCTCAACCTGTTCGTGATGGTTCGAGTAAGCCTGACTGTTGCCTGGTCTGCTTGAATGGTAATCATAGTAAATCGGTATAGCACTGCATTCGGGAGCGTGGCACCCTCGGCCCACTAGGTCAGAGTATTCTGAAACAAGGTAGGTCGTAAACTGCCCAATCCATCCTCGATGCGGTTTGTCATTCTTATTTGGTTCTGGTCGCGTAGGGATACTCGTATACATCGTCGCGACGGCATTGAACACGTTGACGATTGGGGCTTTTTTCAGGTGAGAAGCCGCCAAAGACAATCCAGACCGCGATTGATTGACTAGGTCTTGCCGTAGCTCACAGCAAACGCGTCGAACCAAATCTATGGTTCCTTGGCTTGCGTATACTCTACCGTCCGTTCTGGTGATTGGTTTTTCTCTCCCCAGCTACGTTAGTTGTGTTGCTTATTGTTGCTCCTCTTGCTAGTCATGTCGGTTGTACGTGCGGAGCTCTTTGCAAAGTCCCTGCTGGTTCAAATATCCTGTTTTTTTTAGAGTGCGCACGCTGCGCCGGAAAGCGTCTCCAACGGAGACAGAACTCCGTGTCGAATACTCGCACATGATCAACGAAGCCATTGAGATGGTCGAGGTGGAGTGGCATGAAGAGACATCAGAGGGCTTCGTACCACCCATCTCAACGGATGCTCAAGCTCAGCGCTGATGTGTGCGGACCCGCCTCCCGAGGTGTACCACAACAGCCACACGAGCCGAGAGTGACGGTTAATCGTACGTCAATCGGTGAAGCGTGCCTGTGTAGTACCATAACTGGAGGCCGTCGTCCAAGACCATCAGTCTGTTACTGTGTACAGTACTTTGCAAGTCTTAGCTTCCCAATGAGCGCGGAATTTCGACTCAAGTGTCATAAAGGTACGTGAGGTGTTTGTGAGTATAGATCATACTGATGTCACAGAAGGAGGTACGCAAAAAGCTGCGGGAGTAGAGAAGGAAACAATTGATTGTTTCATGCATGTACCAAAAGGCTGCCTAAGTACCCAACTATTTAGTTTACCAGATGGGTACTAAGTAGATAGTGAAAAGTATCAACAGTTTAATATGTTTAATATTTGGTGGTGAAAACCTTCTCGAAAATGGTGGGATCCTGAAGTCATTTCTTAGCTTTTTTCTAGGAAGCTTGCGATAAATTCTACCTTCGTAGAGAGCTGTGTCTCTACAGACTTGTTGTGAGTGGAAAAAGTCACCCAACAGGGACAGAAGTTCCCATGATAGTGAGGCGAGAAAGTTTCATGCCGTCCGTGCGATGTGCGATCACCGGAAACTCGCGCATGCGAAGCTGGTCCACAACACAAAAAAAAAAGGTCAGATCAGGCTACATTGTGGGCATTTTATAATGTAATCCAATTCAGTCGGCTATTTCCGTAACTGGATTGGATTACATCATTTTTTAACAGAAAAACTTCGAGCAAATTCCGACGGTAAGTCAGGCTTCGACCGCGTTTGTATGACAAATGGGCGCACTGGGTTCTATGAGTCGAAAAGCTAGCGCCATATCATGCCATCGAGTGCGCCATTCTGGCATTATGTCAACGTCCTCCAAAGTCAAAGCAGAGTGAGAGTGCCAACACACCGGACAGGGCGGGTGTGAGTGCACTGCAGATCTGCACCGCGCAGTTTATGTTTATTTACCAGCCTGCACATCACACTGAGGTTGAAACCCGAGAAATCCGCCGCCTGTTGACAGTCCCCACCTGGCATAGGCCGCATTAACAGACGTTGACATGAGCCCCTCTGTTGTCGGGGTCGTCGATCTTCCTTCGCGACTGCAAGCAAGGCACAACCCACTGAATTAAGGTAGGATGCGTGTTGTTCCTGTGGTGGTGTCTTCCTTACGCGCTCACGGCGTGTTTCAGCAAGTTATTGTACCAGACACCGGATGCCAATTAACCTTCATGGTATCGTGTCATTATGCATACGTCATCTGGTTGGGTTTAGACCTAAACCATTACCATGTCAACGATGGACTGCCCTGAACGTGCTGCAACTCCTGGTTGGAGGAGGGTCAATTCAATCGCTTACTGTAATTCCTGAAATCTGATGCATCCATCAACTTGAAGTAACGTTACACGCAATGGTCTTACAGCCCTTAGCACCATAAGAAGAAAGGCGCCTCTCCGATACTGTACTAACTAGTGAAACAGTGCAGTCTCTCCTTCAATCGTTGTCAAAACTTTGCTTTCCTCATGGAAGCCGAGCCCGCCGCCGACAACCCTTGCCCTCAACACCATGCCGTCTCTTCCGCCCTACCCAATCACTGCTTACTCGCGCAGCATCCCTCACTGGCACCTCCGTCTCTTCCTTAGTCTTCCTCCAGCTCTTCTCGAGAATTCATTGTGAACCAAGCCCTCTCTTGCCACCCCGCAAATCTTCGGCACCGCAACAGTGCAATTCGAGTTGCTGCTCTCGGCCACCCTCTTCCTGTCCCGTGAAGGCGTGCGTGACGCCCTGCTGCGTCAGCGGAAGAGCGGGCCGCGCTCCCGACCTTGCCCGCAACATCTCTCCCAGCAGCTGGCAAACGTTGGTGCATCAATCGCCGTGGCCCCCACCGTCCTGTATTCTGCGATCAGCGCTACCGCCGTGCGCGCCCGGCCGCACTTCCATTTCGGCGTGTCGATCTACGCCTTGGCCGCTGCCCTCTAACTCGCCGCCGAGCTGCTGTACATCCGCGCGCAGAACGAGCTGCGCGTGGACGTGCGCGCGCGAGGAGGGAGTCGCAGTGTTCTCGAATATCCTCGTCACGCCCCTAAGACTTTCGTTCGCTCCGCCAGCTTGGGCACTCGTCGCTTTTGCTGTAGGGGAGGGTGCCTACGCCCTCGCCACGTTCGCAATCTTTTGGAACTCTTGTGAGTGTTCAATGCGGTATGTCCTGCGCTGTTGGAATGCATCCGCCGCCAACTAGGGTAGTATATTAATAAGCGATAAATACGCAAAATGCCGAGGGGCGAAATAGGAGCTTACGGTCGTCTCGAGCTTTCATTGCATTCGCATACTATCTACATTTTCCCACTACATTTCGCTGCGCACCATAACTACACATGGTTACTCTGGGCGACCATGGCTAGTGAGTTGCTTACTAGCGCCTACCTCTAACAACGTCACCAGTGCTGAATCCCTTTTGTAGCAAGAAGGGCGCATACTTTGCAATAGGAAAAGCCTACTCTGATAATTTTCGAAAATTATTGAAATTACGACGGCGTTAGATCAATTATGGCCAATTATGGCTAATTATTGTGAAGGTTTTGCGTGATGTGAACAGGAACTGCTACACCTATCTGGGTTTGGTTGTGAAGCAGGAGACAAGTTACCTATATCCCGCCTCAGCCCGCTGGTAGACCAAGGCGGTTATACTATTGCATCCAATTATGGTGCGTCGCAGTACGTCGCTGGGTCACTCGTACCTACTTAATACATTGCGGGGCCGCTCGTTGCGCGGGTCGTGTTCTAACCCATTGAAGAGACCTCACGCGTCTTCTTCTCCAAAGCCCTGTCTGTTGGTTATGGATACTCGATAGAAGGTCTAGACAGAGACAAAGTACTCAGGAATCGCTCGTGCAGACGGGCGGTGACTATATTTACCTAGACAGAGACAAAGTACTACCTAGGCGTGAGTGGGATGTACGGTAGCGATAAGTAGCGAACGTTCTCACCTCAGGAATCGCTCGTGCAGACGGGCGATGCCTCAGGTGCTCGGAGAGATGTATAGTGTGTATGTGTGTATATAACTACGGGAATATGTTGGTAAATCAAATCGTGTACGGTATCATGCTAAACTAGCGTATGTACTACTTTAACGGATGGTCTATGTTAGTTGACGTGCGAGACGGCGTGTGTTAGACGCTCTGGGTGATCCTGCCAGTCAGACACTGCCCCCCCTCATCGTCGTTCAAAGAGAACGACCAAGAGGCGCTGTAGATCGTCGTTGAATTGCTGTCGACGCTCCTCCTCCTCTTAATCTTCCCCTGGCCTTCAGCCAGCCGTACATACCACTGGTGACTGTATTGGTGCCGCCTCTGCGATACCGGCAGAATTCCGCGCCACACATACTGCGCGCGTTCCGGTTTTACCTCCTCGCGGTGCTTACGGACGCACGTGTGTTCGGCGCTGATGACGCCCACTCGTGTGAGCCGACACCATAAACGTGGCCGTACGTGTACTGCACGCGTGGCGCTTCGCGCGCAGATACCGCACGGCCTGCCCGCTCCGCGCCCCACCGCCAACGAGAAACCACCCGCGTGCTGCGCATGCAGACGTTCGACTTTCGCTGGGGGTGCAGCGCAGGCACGTCGCGCTGGGTGGCGTTTGTCTCGGCGTCACAGTCTTGAAGAGGAGCCGAAAGTGACAGGCATGTGAGTGTGCTAGAAAGCTTTTGGGAGACGGGTCAAGGGCACAGGATGTTCTGGACAGAGTCCTTGGACTGTCATTTGCAGAACCGGTCGACCAAAATGTGATGTCGCCCACCTCTGTGTGACACGGTGACTGATGTGACTGGGGAATAAACGGCAGAGGTGCAAAGGCATTGACTTTTTGCAAGCTGTCACGCTCCCAAAAAGGCAGGTTTGAAACATAAGCATTCGACGCGTCGGGTTTTCCCCCTCAATATTATAACTCAGAATGTAGTAGTTTTAGTAAGCAATAAAAAATACTTGTTTTCTGTATCTAGGGTATTTCCTTAATTGGCACTGACTAAATTCCTAAAGCAGTGAATTTAACACAATAATTCCTAAGAGCTTACTAATCATCTAAACCTCTGAATAAGAAATTATTCTATAAACGTGTTTTCTAAGTAATAACTAAAATAAGCTACTATTAATATTAAATACTATTCACTGCAAGCCCTGGCCCTCTGAGGCAGCCAGAAAACAGAAGCGTGCATTTGCAGATGTGGAGAGGGCATCTGCCTTAGCCCACTTACCCAATTGTAGTTAAACGATGAGTTAAGTAAATGCCACCACACTAAGTAGAAATAACCTAAATTAATTTGAGAAAGCAGGCTCTCCCTTCAACATTCCTAGATTAAACAAATATTAGGAATTTATTCAGCATAAGAAACTTATATTTTGAAGGGATGCAGACTTAGGGGTGAATTTCGCCTTGTGAATTTTCTTCTTATCATGATAACAACTATCTTACATTTTCGTTGTCTATTACATCAGCAGAGCCTGTGTCCACAAATGGAAGTAGACTTTTCCAGCACTTTCCCAGTCCCAGCCGGCAGGCTCCGCTGAGGTAATAGACAAGCGAAAACATGGAATAATTGACATTTCGATAAGTCAAACACAGAGAAAATATCAGTGGGCTCCGCTTCAAGGTGGGCTTTCCTTCCATGCTGCATCTCAAGGCCGCACTCCCATAAAATATATAAATAAAGATCTATAATAAAAATCCACTTATTGTTAGAAATTTGAACAGAGAGGCTACCTGCTGCACTCAAATAAATCTAACATTTTTCGACTTAGTTTGATAGCATTTACTTAACTCATCGTTTAACTACAATTGGGTAAGCGGGCTAAGGCAGATGCCCTCTCCACATCTGCAAATGCACGCTTCCGTTTCCTGGCTGCCTCAGAGGGCCAGGGCTTGCAGTGAATAGAATTTAATATTAATAGTAGCTTATTTTAGTTATTACTTAGAAAACACGTTTATAGAATAATTTCTTACTCAGAGGTTTAGATGATTAGTAAGCTCTTAGGAATTATTGTGTTAAATTCACTGGCCGCTTTAGGAATTTAGTCAGTGCCAATTAAGGAAATACCCTAGATACAGAAAACATGTATTTTTTTATTGCTTACTAAAACTACTACATTCTGAGTTATAATATTGAGGGGGAAAACCCGACGTGTCGAATGCTTACGTTTCAAACCTGCCTTTTTGGGAGTGTGACAGCTTGCGAAAAGTCAACGCCTGAGGTGCAACGAGAGAGAACTCTGGGGGAGTTTCTCTCTGTATTTTGGCAGGTTAAATACACTACTACCCTACTGCCCACTTGTGCGTTGCAGTGATGTGGCCTGTTATTCATACAATACATGTATCTCAAGCATATCTCAGTTTTCCTATAATATTCAGCCCCTTTTTACCTTTCACATGTCATGAGGACATGCTGACTCATATGGTTTACAACATCACCCCCTTGTTAGCTCCTTGTGACTCCTGTCATGACTGGAAAAGAATACGAAGACGTAGCGAAAACAAAAACATGATCATGTGATGATCTTTTGATGGATGGTGTGATGAAGTTTTTCTTTTTGATACAAGACTAGTGTACTGCGATTTTTTTTAGTTATTTGTTTTTCTTTGTAACGCTGCTGTGTCCTTTTGCTGCAAACTTGAACTTATGAACCACAACAAGTCTTAAGAATTTGAAGACAGGAAATAACATTGAAGGTGCTTGCCATTATAAAGATATTTGAGAATATAACCATTGCGTGTTTCAAGCTAATAAGTGTTCTTATCAGTAACCTCTTGAATTCAGAAAGGGCCATCCCATTGTGGATGGAGTTTGGTACTGGCCTCATGTCACCACTTCACTAAATCTCCAACACCAAGCCCTCTCTCCTAATATTCTTCTTTGCGCTAGTCTATTGCGCAGCATAAAGCACAGCATATAGGAATGGAACTCACCTTAGAAAGGTGGTTTGGGAGAGTAGTTCATGCAGGAGAATGTATGAGATGAGTGGGTACACAAGTGTCTATTGCGCTCTCCCTATAGGAGTATTTATAGCCTCTATGTGTAAGGACTCGGGATGTCTCAATGCGGACCGTAACGTGACTCTGTTGTGTCTCTGGTATTCATAAACATGATAAACTATATAATTCGTACTGTACTGTAATCCCTCCTCAGCTCATTTTGTCCCGACGCTGAGGAGGGTAAGTTGTCCATTACCTATTATATGCGTCGAAATACTTATACATATCCCTTATAGACGCTCTAGGGTAGTAATCAATGGAAGCTTGTTTTGTCCCAACACTGAGGAGGACGCTCTAGGTTTTATAGGTTATGGGCCCTGGGAGTGTCTATTAAAGACTTCCCACCTACCTTGTTCCTGCCTAGGTCGCGCAATCAAGCTCATTGTATATTCCATCGATTGATCTTATCATCGTCAACCATTGTCTGACCCATTGTCTACATTCCACAGACCATTGTCCCACTTTTCCATTGATAAATGCTTACTGCCATCAGAGATGTCTAAACATTGAATAAGTCCATTTGTTAGCCTGTCCACAATATCCCAAAGAGCTGTCAGTGGCACTGCCCCTCCTGATAGCAGCACTGCCCCTCCGATCACCATTGGTAGCAGAAACCCGTTCATCATGCCTGCTAACCGCTAGCAGCTTCACGAGCATGAACCGCCGCCACACCCACCATACCACATACAGGAATTCATTAGCAACTCACAGACTAACTCTATGGGTGACAATGAATCCTCATCAGATGAACCCTCGCTGGTTTATTGGATCAAATCACCCAGATCTGACGCCCGCTCTCACAAACTAGACACCCGTCTGGCCTCTTCCCCTGGACCAACCATCAGAGAAAAAACTATGGCCGGCATACCCCCCTAGCCTGCAGACCTGAGGCTGTCCCTTAATGCCAACAACTGGCTGGAGTGGTCGTGCCAACTGCTCACGTCACTTGAGATGGGACAGCTTGATGAATATCCTCTTGGCTTACTCAGCTGTCCTAACCATTGAACTGATCACTCTGGGTATCGCAACTGGCACAGCAATGACTGCATGATCCTTGGATTCATGCAGGTGCACATGTACTCTTCTGAAACTCAATACATTGCAAGATGTGCCACTTCTGCTGATGCCTATACCCTATTGCGCCAGCGACATGAGAAACACAGCGGATTAACTCAGATCCAGCTCATCCAAAAAATGATGCAAATCTGCTTTGATAACAGTCCAGCCAACTTCGACTCCACAATGGCTCATTTGCGCGATCTCATCTATTGCGTGGAGAAGATTGGTCAGGTCGACATTACCGGATTGGCGCTGTTGTTTGCTCTTATGAACCTCAGATTGACACACCCATCGGTGCATGAAGCCCTGGCACCAGTGTTGATGGATGGCAGCATAACTCTGGAGGCACTGGAGAGCCGCTTGCTGTACTTCTATGAAATGCAGGCAACACAAAGCCTGGACCACCTTACAGCGTTCCCTGTCTTGACACCGACGCTGGCTATGCCCGCATCCATCCCTCTGCATGCTAACATCTGCCCGAACTGCAAAAAGACTGGGCACTCCATCGAATTCTGTATCTCCCCTGGAGGAAAGATGGAAGGCCAAACATGTCGTGATCCGGCTCACCACGGACTTACTTTTCTTTTTACCTTATCGCTTTCCTTATCCTTGGACTACCTCGGAGTACTAACCTGTTGACTCATTACCATGTACGCTCTCTTACTCCGATTCCCCTTCTTCCCCTTTCCCCTTTTGCGCCTCCTATTGTTCCCTGTTCTACCTTCTTCCCCATTCGCGTTGCCTTTTGTTCTCTATTATAGTATCTCCCTCATGGGACGGACACGGAGTAGCTACCTATATAAGCTTGACCACTTGTGTGCTTATTCCCTAGTCTTGTCTTCGTTTATCATACTAGCGAATACCAGATTGTTCACTCCTCAACTGTGTGCCTCCTTCTCGTCGTCTCATCACCACTGTTGGTCTTCCCTTAGTTGGGAACCACTTTGAAGCTTTGCGCTTGTGCTATAACAACGCACACACACAGACCCTAAGTCGCTCGACTTAGTCCCTCGTACTTCGGCCATCTGACCGAAGCCCCCTTGTACCTCGTTACTAAGTCCATCGACTTATTCTTCGAACCCTTGTTCCTTGGTCGTCCCTCGTGGACCTTCATCTCCTAGAACTCCCTCGGCCTTGGTTGTCGTTTACCAAGCACCTCGTCCTCGTACTCTATCCTTGTCCCCCTCGTACCCTCGGTGCCCGTCACACAGTAAGGCCCCACTAGGCCTTAACAAAACGGCCCTTGATGTGATCACGTGGCAGTGCACTGCTCGTTGATGAACAGCATCGGGTACTTACAGGGATTGATAGAGACCTGAGGAGTGTAGAGTGCAGTGAAGCAAGAGTAAGTCAGAGATGAGAGCTATGGTTTATCTAGCACACCAGTATGAGTGATAGAACTATTATTACAGAGGAGGAACTTTACCTAGCACACCAGTATGAGTGATGGAACTGGGGGCTAGGAGTGTACAACATACTCTACTTATACTACTACAGAGGGTGACACCGTCACGAGAGGTAACTAAGTACAAGGCGTCACTAGTACAATAGAGACAAAAAGAAATGGGAACAATGGGAGTTCCCTACCAAGAACAAAGATGACTTAGAACAATAAGCATCTGGAACAATGATATTATAGTTGTCGTGATCCGGCTCACCACGGACTTACTTTATCTTTTACTATATCGCTTTGACTCATTCCTGCTTCCCCTCGGAGTACTAACTTGTTGACTCACTACTATGTACGCCCCCTTACTCCGATTCTTCCCCTTCTCCTTTCCCCTTTCGCACTTCCTATTGTTCCCTATTCCACCCTTTCCCCATTCGCATTGTCCTTTGTTACCTATTATAGTATCCCCTTCATGGGACGGACACGGAGTAGCTACCTATATAAGCTCGACCACTTGTGTGCTTATTCTTTAGTCTTGTCTTCGTTCATTTTACTAGCGAATACCAGACCCGTTCACTCCTCCACTGTGTGCTCCCTTCTCGTCGTCTCATCACCACTGTCGGTCTTCCCTTAGTTGGGAGCCACCTCGAAGCTTTGCGCTTGTGCTATAACAACGCGCACACACAGACCCTAAGTCGCTCGACTTAGTCCTTCGTACTTCGGCCATCTGACCGAAGCCCCTTGTACCTCGTCACTAAGTCCATCGACTTACCCTTCGAACCCTTGCTCCTTGGTTGTCCCTCGCGGACCTTCGTCTCTTAGAACTTCCTCGGCCTTGGTTACTGTTTACCAAGCACCTCGTCCTTGTACCCTGTCCTTGCTCCCCTCGTACCCTCGGTGCACGTCGCACAGTAAGGCCCCGCTAGGCCTTAACATAAGACAAGACTCTTCTACCTTGTTGCAGTAACTCCGCTTGCTGCTCCCTCGTACCCATCGACCCACAGCACCCTGAAAACACCGTGGCTAGCCTCTTCATCACCTTAGATCCTGTTCACCCCACCCGAGTACCCCGTCGCCTCAGAGCAGACCTCCCTGCCCACATCGTTGGCTCCGCCTACTGGACTACTTTCCCTAGCGATCCACAAGGAGGATATTACCTTAATCACGACGGAAAAGCAGTTCCAGTTGAATTCATCAACCACCATTGGTACCCACTCACCAGAGAAGGCGCAAACTTCTTCGCCTCTCCAGCACACGCTGTCCCAGCAGACCCAGCAGACCACGACCTAGGACTTGGTTGGTATTTACCCACCAATCCCAATAACCCAGACAACGTACTCCCCACCATTGAACCACCGGCTCTTCCCTCTATTCCACGCATCCCCACTCCTGTCACAGCACCCACTACCACCACTCCACCGGTGCCACCCACAACCACCGCACCAGTCACAGTTCCTATCACCATGACCACCCGCACCATCACATTGGGAGCACTCCGATCAGTCGCTCCAAACACCTTCGCTGGTGACCGCACCCTCAGCGGCACCTTCCTCAGCCAGTTCCATCGCTACTGGGCCCTCAATGACAACATCGACATCATGGCGCAACCTTACCTGCGCGTCCTCACTGCCCTGTCCTATATTCAGGGACCCCTCGTCGCTGACTGGGTAGAGGCCCAAGAAAAGGGCCTCATCGCTAAAGTCAAACACTCTACCACCCCCATTGCCCGCACTGATGAAGTTCTATGGAACGCCTTTGAGGCTGACTTCAAGAGTGCCTGGGCCGACTCCACCCGCGCCCAATCGGCCTATCAAAAACTCATGAACCTTCATATGAAGGACCTCGACATTGACACCTACATCGCCACTTTCGAGCGGCTCACCACCGCTGCTGAATGGGAACCCACCGCCAAGGGCACCATCGCCCAGTTCAAAGCCGGACTTGAAGAGTCCATCCACCGTCGTGTCCTCTATAGGGATACCTGGCCTGTCACCATGGACGAGTGGAAAAACGCAGCACGAAGAGAAGTAGAGCGAACGCGCGAGCTGCGCAACTCTAACCTCCTCCTCAACAAAAAGAGGACCCAGTTCCAGTCCACTACGCACACTACACAACCCCGACACACCCAGTCTCACAACCACGGTGTCGTCCCCATGGACGTAGATGCCACCACCAGCACCCCCCAAAAGCTCAAAAAGCTTACCCCAGAAGAACGCGAGAAGCTAGCAAAAGAAGGACGCTGCTTCCGTTGTCGTCGTCAGGGACACATGTCCCGTGAATGCCCCCAGTGCCAGAGCACCTCCAGTGCTCGCACCACCTCCACTTCGTCTACCACTGTACCCTCTACCACCACCACCGTACCCACCACTTCCACCACTCCCCCTAACAGCATCCCCAAGAAAACCAAGGCTCAACAGGTTGCGGCTATCATAGCCAGCATGACTGAAGAAGAGTGAGGAGAATACCTGGACGACCAGGATTTTCACGATGCCGAACTCTAACAGCCGAGAGCAAGGCAACCATTAGCACCATGTATAGTACGAAGAACGATTCAATGACAATCCCCGTTCAAATTTACATGTGGCACGGAAAGGCTGAAGTAGAAGTCCTCCTTGATAGTGGGGCAACCAACAATTTCATCGACACTCGCACCGTCTCAAAGTTACACCTTGGGACACAAGAACTACGCACCCCCCGCCTCGTCCACAACGTGGACGGAACCCTCAACCAAGCAGGCTCCATTACCCACCTCACCTACCTCGTCATCAACCAAGGGGCACAAGCAGTAAGAATGCCCCTATACATCGCCAACCTCGGACACGACCGCCTCATCCTAGGTCACCCATGGTTTAAACGATTCAACCCCAGAATTGACTGGGCCACCAACACCCTTGAAGGAGGGGACCTCGTACTCCACTCCGTTTCTTATCACAAACGCGTCCACCCCCAGATCAACAGCATCGCTCAGAAATGGGCTGAGAAGGCTATCGCTTCTAAAACCCCACCAATAACTGACATTCCCTCCGAATACCAGCGCCATGCCACAGTCTTCTCCGAGAAAGCTGCACAACGCTTCCCCCCTGCCAGAGAAGATGACCATGCCATCACCCTCAAGCCAGATGCTCCCGTCACCATCAATTGCAAAGTATACCCCCTCACCCCGGTTGAAGAAGAAGTCACCAAGGAGTTCATTAAGGAACACTTGGAGAAAGGTTATATCGTCGAATCTAACTCCCCCTATGCCTCCTCCTTCTTCTTCGTGAAAAAGAAGGATGGCAAGCTACGCCCCACTCAAGACTACAAACCCCTCAACTCATGGACCATCCGCGACACGTACCCTCTCCCACTGATTAACACCATCCTCGAACAGCTCCAGGGGAAGAAGATCTTCACCAAGTTCGATATCCGCTGGGGCTATAACAATATCCGCATCAAAGAAGAAGATCAGTGGAAGGCCGCATTCAAAACACCCTTCGGCCTCTTCCAACCTCGTGTTATGTTCTTCGGCCTCACCAATTCCCCCGCTACCTTTTCCCGCACCATGAACCGCATGTTCTGCCACCTCAAGGACAAATACCCCAAGGAACTCTTCATCTACATGGACGACATCCTCATCGCTACTCATGACGACCTATCACGCCACCGCACCATTGTCCATGAAGTCCTTGACCTCCTAGAAGTCGAATCTTACTTCCTCAAACCCTCCAAGTGCGCCTTTGAACAACCCCGCATCGAATACCTCGGCATCATCATGGATGGTGACCAGATCAAGATTGACCCTGTCAAAGCAGATGGCCTCCGTGACTGGCCACGCAACCTCAAGACCATCAAAGAGGTCAGAAGCACATTGGGTGTCTTAGGATACCAACGCCCCTTCATCCCAAACTTTGCCAACATTGCCCGCCCCATTACTGCACTCCTGAAGAAGGAGACCCCATTCCGATGGACCCCCGAATGTCACCACACCCTCGACGTCCTCATCTCCCACGTACTCTCCGACCCTGCCCTTTCCCAGCCAGATATGTCTAAACCCTTCCAACTAGAAGTCGACGCCTCCGCATTTGCCACTGGGGCGATCCTTTCTCAGAAGGACCATAGGGGAAAATCCCGTGCCATTGGCTTCCATTCCAAGACGTTCACTGAGGCAGAACGGAACTATGATATCCATGACAGAGAACTCCTGGCCGTCATTCGTGGCCTGGAGAACTGGCGTCACCTCCTGGCAGGATCCCCCCATCCCATCACCGTCCTCACTGATCACAAGAACCTCCAATACTACCACAACCCCCAGCGCATTAACCGTCGTGTCGCCAGATACCTCCCCAAACTGGCAGACTACCATTTCACCCTCGTTCACCAGCCTGGAGCCTCCAACAAGGCTGACGCTCTTTCCAGGCACCCTGACTTCTATGATGGTTCAGCGGACAATGACCAAGTCACTGTCCTCCCCCCTTCGCTCTTTGTCAATGCTGCCCTCTCTTCCTCTCTCGATGATCGTGCTCGAGCCCACCAACTCAGGCAGCCGGACCTTCTCTCTAGATGGACGCTCTCTCACAACCTCACTCAGAAGGAGGGCTTTCTCTGGAACGGCTCATGCCTTGTCATCGTGGAAAATGACAATCTAAGGAGGGGGGTAATTTCCCTATATCACGACTCTCTCACAGCCGGACACCCCGGAATTTCCAAGACCCTTTGGGCTATCTCACGCGATTACTGGTGGCCAAACATGAAAACCTCCGTCACCAACTACATCAAGGGCTGCGCCACCTGTCAATCACGTAAAAATAACCCCACCAACCCAAAGCCACCGCTCTACCCCATTGCCACAGACCCCCATTCCCTTCCTTTCGAAACCATTGCCTTGGACTTCATTACAAAGCTCCCCCTATCCTCCAACTACGATACTATACTTACAATCACGGACCACGACTGCTCCAAAGCCTCCATATTCATCCCCTGCAACGAAACCATAGACGCTGAGAAAACAGCATTACTTTACGCTACTTACGTACTTCCCCATTATGGACTTCCCAAACGCATCATTTCGGACAGAGACCCTTGTTTCACTTCCGCATTTACCAAAGAACTTTGCAAATTACTTCACATCGATCAGAACATTAGTACTGCTTACCACCCCCAAACTGACGGCCAATCGGAACGCACTAACCAATGGCTGGAACAGTATCTCCACATCTTCACCAATTACAAACAGGACGACTGGGCGTCCTGGCTCCCCCTTGCACAATTCGCACACAACTCCTGGCCCAGCTCCACCACCAAAAAGACCCCCTTTGACCTCCTTATGGGACATACCCCACGCGTTCACCAAACCTTCCGATTCTCCACTGTCCCCTCTGTTGACCAGCGCATGCAGCAGATAAAGGAAGCACGCCAGCAGGCACAAGACGCTATCAAGCGCTCACAGGACCTCATGACTAGGTCCCACACTCGTTTCACCCCTTACTGTGTCGGAGATAGAGTCTGGCTCGAGGCCAGGAACCTTCACACCACCCATCCATCAGCCAAACTATCCCCAAGGCGTTACGGCCCCTTCCTAGTCACTGCTGCCATTTCACACACCTCTTACCGTCTCAAGCTCCCTCCGCAATGGAAGATACATAATGTCTTCCATGCTTCCCTTCTCACCCCTTTCAAAGAAACACCTGAGCATGGTCCGAACTTTATGGAACCTTCCCCTGACCTAATTGATGGGGAACCGGAGTGGGAAGTGGAGCAAATTCTAGGGTCACGACGCAGGCGCAACCAACTGCAGTATTTGGTCAGATGGAAGGGCTTCTCTGAGGCCCATGACTCATGGGAACCCTTGGCTCACATTCATGCCGACCAACTTGTTACCAACTTCCATCGGCAAAATCCTAGTTCCATCCGCTCCTTCAGGGACGGACCCGGAGTAACTCCATACTTAAACCCTGCCTTTTCCCCCACTCCGCTCATCATCCGTTCTATCACTCTGTCACCCACCACTACTCGTCCTACCACTATGTCTACCTCCCCTGTTACCACCAACGACCGCTCTCTGGCTGACCGTATCGGCTCGCGTGCCACGTCCCCTGTCCCTTCTGAAGGAACCTTTGGCACTCCTGGGTCTCCTCTAGGCAACCCCCTCCCGCTAGCTGACCGTATCCAGTCGCCTGTTCCATCCCCCGAACCTCTCCCTGTCCCTCCTCGCACCAACTCCCCTGCCTACCTCCGTCTCCACACCCCCGAGCCTAGTCGCCCCCTCACACCGTTCTCCCACTCCCCATCGCCTGCCTCCTCTGTCGACCTGGGCAATGACAGGTCTGATGACGACCCCCCGGCCGGTTTCAAAATCTATGACGCACGACGAGCCAACCACGCTCGTTACTCTTTCCTTGTCACTGGGCTGGATGGCACCCCCAAGCGTCCCCACTACATTCGCTATGAGTGGGACCGCGAAGGACACAACCACTACATCCTCGAACGCCGTAGGGACACAGGCCTTTACCAAGACTATGGAGCCCCACTTGTAGCAGCTCCTTTCCACAGACCTCCCCCTTCCTTTCCTGATAACAATGACCTCTCCCCCTTCCACACCGACCACCCTGACAAGGAGGCCGTTGAAACGGGCCTGAGAGTCCTCAACGACGTCGGAGTAAATGCTGATATTGACAGGTACCGCTTCTTGGAGGAGGAGCACCGCGTCTTGCTAGAGAGGGAGAGGGACCTGGCAGACGCTTGGAACGACTGGAGGAGGAGGTCAGGGGTCATCCAGCAGAGGCTGGTCACATCACAGGCACGCACGCGCCTTCATCCTTATCTTATGGGGAACGCTTACATTCCCCACCCACGCTACACCGACGACGCAATGGCGTCCTCTGGCATTCCCATTAGGGAGTACCTGGAGGCCCAACACCCAGGAGGAGAGCGTTACACCCGCTTCCCCATGCCGTGGCTTCACGATGAAGAGAAGCCAGGCGTGTCTCGCTGGATCCTGACCCAGGGTCGCGAGTCCCACGTTTCCCAGAAGCCCCCCCTTCCCAACACTCAGCCCGTCCGCCCCTCCGTCCTCAAGTGCACCAAGTGCCACGTCCCCAACGTCACCCACTCCGCCAAGAACTGCCCCATGTGGCAGCGCTGCTTCTACTGCGACAACGTGGGCCACCCAGCATACAAGTGCTTCTACCCGCACTCCAGGTGCTTCGATGGAGAGCGATGCCGCGTTCCCCCCAAGCACAAACACTTCAAGGGTGGTTGTGAGTGGTATTTCAAGTCGTGGCAGTCCTTCTATGGGAACGACACTCACGATAACGACTACGACGCCTACGATGACGTCAACTGGGAGGCGGAGGACCGAGGTGATTGATGCGTGGAAGCATCTACCAAGAGCGGGGGTGATGTCGTGATCCAGCTCACCATGGACTTACTTTATCTTTTACTATATCGCTTTGACTCATTCCTGCTTCCCCTCGGAGTACTAACTTGTTGACTCACTACTATGTACGCCCCCTTACTCCGATTCTTCCCCTTCTCCTTTCCCCTTTCGCACTTCCTATTGTTCCCTATTCCACCCTTTCCCCATTCGCGTTGTCCTTTGTTACCTATTATAGTATCCCCTTCATGGGACGGACACGGAGTAGCTACCTATATAAGCTCGACCACTTGTGTGCTTATTCTTTAGTCTTGTCTTCGTTCATTTTACTAGCGAATACCAGACCCGTTCACTCCTCCACTGTGTGCTCCCTTCTCGTCGTCTCATCACCACTGTCGGTCTTCCCTTAGTTGGGAGCCACCTCGAAGCTTTGCGCTTGTGCTATAACAACGCGCACACACAGACCCTAAGTCGCTCGACTTAGTCCTTCGTACTTCGGCCATCTGACCGAAGCCCCTTGTACCTCGTCACTAAGTCCATCGACTTACCCTTCGAACCCTTGCTCCTTGGTTGTCCCTCGCGGACCTTCGTCTCTTAGAACTTCCTCGGCCTTGGTTACTGTTTACCAAGCACCTCGTCCTTGTACCCTGTCCTTGCTCCCCTCGTACCCTCGGTGCACGTCGCACAGTAAGGCCCCGCTAGGCCTTAACAATAGTGACATCAGAGATAAAGATAACAATAATGAGGTAGTACAATAACAAGTCCAAAGTAGTCCATATGATGTCATTGTACAGTGATGTCATAGATAAGAATATGTACGGTATCTAGATGTCCAAGATCATATGTCTGTAATCTAATCTACTATCTACAGTGTCCTAAGCACTAAGTAGTCTATAGTCCATTAGAGCCACTAAGTGTGCTCAGCACTTATCAACACTTGTGAGAGCTCTTGCGCATGACTGCAACCCAGTAACAGTGGCACTCAAGGGGCTGGGGCACTCCTAAAGGTCAATAACGATGGCACTGTCTGGATTGGCGGTGTCAAATACAAGCCTGCCTCTGAACCAGCTAAAGTTGCACTGGCCAATGTTAAAACTGCCATGACAGCTGCTAACAAGGGGGAGTACATGGACTGGGCTCCTGGCAATGGTGATCCCAACTGGGGCAGCATTGAGGAGTACATAATGGACACAGCAACACTGCTCTTGGCCTCAGCGGACACTTCTTTGCTCGCTCATAAATCTGAGGGGATGCCATTTTATCTTAACTCTGGGGCATCAACCCATATATCCTGCCTACGCTCAGACTTTATCACTCTTGAACCCATCGACCCACATATGATAACAGGTGTTGGCAATTCAACGGTGTCTGCCATTGGAACAGGCACCATCGAAGTGCTACTCCCAGAAACCCAAGTGCGACTCACCCTCTGTGACGCCCTTTACGCACCTAATGCCAATGTGTGCCTTGTCTCAATCAGTTGTCTGGATGACTCTGGCTATCGCTTGAGCTTCAACAATGGGATCTGCTCTGTTTTTGACCAAGGCTCTGACAGCGCAGTGGCTATATGCGAAAAGAACACATCCCATCTATATGTGCTTCCCGGATCCATCTAACCGCTGCCCAGCCCCTCCATACCATTTGTTGCCTTCCCAAGCCTTGTTGTGATGCCCAACCTTGAAACTTGGCACCGCTGCCTGGGACACGTGAATTTTTGTACCATCCTAGACATGGCGCACGGCAGCGTCATCGCAGGTATGCCTGCCGATCTATCCCTCGCTCCTCAGGCCTGTGATGCTTGCATTCGTGGAAAACAGACTCACCATCTGGTTCCTAAAACATGTGAGGGTGGGAAAGTGATTAGACGGCTTGGCCACATCTTTGTGGACCTGGCAGGGCCCCAGTCGGTTATGTATCGCCTCAGGTGTTTATACATCATGAATATTATCAATGACTTCTCAGGTTATCACTGGACGCACCTGCTGAAAGCTAAGTTGGATGCATTGTGTGCCTTGCAGGAGTGGCTTGATGCTGTGGAAACACAGTCAGGCGAACAGCTATGTTATTTGGTCACTGACAATGGGGAGCCCTGGTCAAATGAAATGGTGCAATGGTGCTCCGCATGAGGGATATCTCATCAGTTTACTGCACCTCACACGTCTGCGCAGAACGGTCGTGTTGAAAGGCTTCATCGTACTCTCATGAACAAGGCCCGCGCAATGTGGTTGTCATGTGATGCCCCCCTCCACATGTGGGACAAATTCATCCTCACCGCATCATACCTGTCCACTCTCACCGCCTTGAAAGTTTCAAATGGCCGCACCCCATCTGAGCTCTGGTTTGGTGCCCACCTGTTGCTCTCCCACCTTCGCAAGATAGGCTGCCACGCTTATGTTCTGGTCAGTGGAAGTAACCCTAAGATTGCTGCTCGATCTGTGGAGTGCACGCTGATTGGATACATGCCGAATGCCAAAGCGTACTGGTGCTAGCACCGGGAGAGTGGTCACATCGTTGACTCTTACCATGTCATGTTTGCTGAACACCTCAACAACCAGCCCTGGCCAGGCATTCATGTTGATGTGTCTCCGTTGGACCTCACAGATGGTGCCTCACAGCCACCCCCCACTGTACCCCCTCCTACGCCCCCTGAACCCCTTCAGCAGTCAATGCATGTGCGAGCCCCCTCTCATTTCAGGGAGGAGCAAGCCCTAGAGCAGGTCCGTGAAGCAGCATCCTGCCAAGCCACTGTGAAAGCCACCGCAAAGGGGCCACCTTCTACAGAGCTCATCGCAAGGGAGATTTCACCTGCAGAGTTGGAGGGGGAGTCTTCCCCTGCAGACATAGAAGAGGACATGGCTTTCTTGGTGGATGTCGAAGACCCTGATGCACCAAGTTGGGCTGATGCTCTCAAGTCAGGGGAGCATGACAAATGGCTGGAAGGTGCTGAAGCTGAGCTGGCTAGTCTTTAGGAAATGGAGGTCTATTGACTTGTCCCATGCTCTGCAGTCCCATCCACTTGCAGTGTTCTATGTGGCAAGTTTGTCTGCTGCCTAAAGCGCGACGAAAATGGCAACCCCATACAATATAAAGTACACTGGGTAGTGAAGGCTTCCAGCAGGTATAGGGGAGGGATTTCAGTAAGACCACCTTGCCCACTGCATGCCTGGAATCCTTACACACTGTACTACACATCGCTTCCTCTAATGACTGGTGTATTTGACAATATGACATGAAGACTGCTCTCCTAAATGGAATTCTGCCAGACAAAGAAGTCCAATACATGGAGCAGCCTCCTGGTTTTGCTAAACCTGGTAAGGAAGACTGTGTCTGGCAACTACTTCATGGCCTCTATGGGATGTGCCAGTCTTCTTGGATCTGGAATCATGCTCTACACACCTCATTTCTAAGCTGGGGGTTCATGTGGTCAGAGTGCAAATGGTGCGTTTACTCATGCTGTTCAGACAGTGGCGATGTGTCTATCGTGGTTGTACATGTGGACAACATGCTGGCAGTCTCTTCTTGTGAAACTGAAGCCAACTGGTTCCTAACAGAGCTTGAGGGAAGCTGGCAAATCAGTGCTTTAGGGGAAGCAAAGCTGGTGGTTGGCATCGCATTACGCCGAGACAGAACAACTAGGACGATCTCACTAAGTCAAACTGCTCTCATTGACAAAATCATGGCCACTTATGGGCAGAACGACACCCACGCAGCCAACACACCTATGGTGCACGGTACTCAGCTCATAAGGCCAGACCCACGAACTCCACCTGATGAGAGCGAATGTGAACGACCAGCTAAAATTCCCTATTGATCCCTTGTTGGCTCCCTCATGTATGTTGCCACCAGAAGCAGACCAGACATAATGTTTGCAGTTAGCAAACTGTCACACTTCCTGGATTGCTATCACAAAGTACACTGGCAGGCTGCGGTTTGAGTTGTCCGCTATCTAAAGGGTTCTTGTGAGATGGCTCTGCAACTCGGTGGACAATCCACAACTCCAGTGCTACTGGGTTACTGCGATTCTGACTACGCCAATGAGCCCGGAGCTGATGGCCAACGATCTGTAGCAGGTTACTGCTTCTCACTTGGGAGTGGTGCAGTCTCTTGGTCATCCAAGAAGCTAAAGACAGTAGTGGACTCGATGTGCACCACTAAATACATGGCTGCTTCGGAAGCCGGTCGAGAACTTGTGTGGCTGCGAACACTGCTACAGGAGTTGAGCTATAGCCCACTACATGCCACGCCCCTCCTCTGCGATAACTCAGCTGCCATCTTGCTATGTGCCGATCAAGCTTTTCACAATTGGGTAAAGCACCTCAATGTGAAGTATCACTGGATCTGGGAACATGTAGAGTGTGAGGAGATCATCGTCGGTCGGATTCCCTCTTCTGGGAATATCGCAGACACCCTCACTAAGGCCCTACCTGGGCCACAGTTTGCCAGTTTGCGGGGATGCTTAGGGGTGCGGGATGTTCATAAATGATAAGGAAAATCAGCGCGAAACTAATGTTTGCACTGAGGGGGAGTGTAAGGACTCAGGATGTCTCAATGCGGACCATAACGTGACTCTGTTGTGTCTCTGATATTCATAAACATGATAAACTATATAATTCGTACTGTACTGTAATCCCTCCTCAGCTCATTTTATCCCGATGCTGAGGAGGGTAAGTTGTCCATTACCTATTATATGCGTCAAAATACTTATACATATCCCTCATAGATGCTCTAGGTTAGTAATCAATGGAAGCTCATTTTGTCCCAATGCTGAGGAGGACGCTCTAGGTTTTATACTATGGCCTACCCATGTCTGTATCACATAAAGTGATGAGTAAAGGTGTCCACTATATCATGATCTCAGTCATGCTGTACCATGGAACACCATGTGGGTATCTAGACATCCATAAAGGGATATCTGACATGTACAGTATTACTACCTACTCCATATTGTATCTGTACTATTGTAACTAGCTATAGATAAGGTTCTTATGTCCTTATCTTCTTATCTATTTCCAACATGGTCGACCTCTTTTTCTATGCAGGATGCCACTTTCTGACTGCTTCTTATTGGAAGCGAGCCAAACTTTGAACATGTTCCATCCATCACTTTAGGAAGGTGTCAATCTCTTCACTTGTAAGATCTCGTTGAATTGTATTAATGATACTTTCACTGGGTAAGTGCACTTCCCTTTCATATGTCAGAAAGAAAGGTGACACACCCATAGATGAACTGGTGTGTGCTCAATGGGCCAGCAGCATGTTAGGAAGGTAGTTGTCCCACTGGTTTTACTTCTGAGGCGCTGCCATCCATGCCAGCATCTGCATAAGGATGTCATTAAACTTCTCAAGTCTTCTGTTGGTCTGTGGATGGTAGGGGGTCATATGATGATGCTGGATTCCAAAATGCTGTAGGATGGCCTGTACTTGGTACAAGAAGAATTCCTCGCCATTGTCTGTGAGGAGGCTCAAAGGCTTCCCATAGGTAAAGATAATATATTGGATCATCTTGTTAACAGCGTCTCCAGAGTGCTGAGGGATTGCAAAAGCGATGGTTCAGTCCATTCCCAGATCCATTGCTGTGAGTAAGTAACAATTCCCTTGGAGCATCCTTGGTAGTGGTCCTATGAAGTCAAAAACCCACGCATCCCTGGTGTTATGCTTCGGTAAGCGTAGGCCTTGCTTTAGGCGGTAGTAAGACGCGAGTACTCAGCTGTACGATGTCGAAGTCAAGCATGGGATCTACAAGTCCTAACACGCCGATAACTAGCAACTGGGAAGGCCTCTTGGTGAGCCTTATGCAGTGCGCTCCTCTGCCACTCTGGTACTTTGCAAAGGAAAGAGAGTTTGAGAAACCAATGATTCAAGAAGACCAAGATGGCAATCCTTGGTCTTCCCGTACTACTATTTATACACGATGATGGAGGGCTTTAAAGCGCCTCCCGAATGGCTATTGACCTATAGCGATACTAGCTCGGACCCTAATACCGCTATCCTAGTGATCAGTAAGTGTTAAGTACCATGTGATACTAATGCTGACTGATAACATGTGAAATGTACTGTCCCTGACTAATGTAGGAAATCACGAGCCTACTACCGTAGTCAGAACCTAGTAGTAAGCGTCCAAGTCCGATCTGTGACACAAAGGCCCGACCATAACAATTCATCTATCTGAGGCAGGGGATAGGTGTTGGATTTTGTGAGTGCATTAAGGGCACAATAGTCAATGCAAATGCACGACATACTCTCCTTCTTTGGCACAGGAAGAAGTGGCGATGACCAGGGGGAGTCCAAGGGCTTGATAACCCCATCTTGAAGACCTTCTTTGACAAAGAACTTGATGGACTCATGCTCCGGTGGTGTGAGTGGTTGGCCATACTTTTATAGTGGTTTTGCATCGTGCACATCAATATCATATACCCATTTGCGAAGCAGGGGAAACCCCACCTTTTCTTTGAATGCCTTGGGGTACAACTGTCTTACTTGGAGCTTGATGTAGTCTCCCCACCATTCATCCAGAATGTCGGTGGCAGCTTTGCTATCCATGCTAAGACTGCTCAGCCCAATGATGCTCAAACCATTCATCCAAGTGGAATCATTGTCATACATGCAGTATAGCAGCTCTGGGTGCCCAGGTTTGTGGTGTTTGAGGTGCAAATGCCAGGTTAACCTAGAGAGCATTGTTGGGGCAGTTGCCTTCTCCTCCATGAGGATTGGTTTGATGGTGAACTGAGTCTTTTCCTTGGGAAGTTGGAATTCATAGGAGTCAGTGTCCCACTTTAGGCTGGCATCAAAATGCTTAAGCCAAGCCCATCCTAGTAGAAGGTCATAGTAGAACTGGCTATCGTCCTCCAGCACATAGGTGTAGCACTGAGTATACAAGTATCTGATTTTGAGTGTAAAGGTTACAAACACTAAGGTAGATGTCCACCCAGTGCCCACAACTTCCCTGGTGGCAATCAGAAATACCTGAGCACCCACAGCTGTAGCCTTCCAAGCAGAAAGATAATTTGACTCTGCACCAGTATCAAAGATCATATTGACTGAGATGAAGACTGCTGCATCATCAGCTGGAGTACATTTCAGGGGTCCAATGATGAGCTCGTATACTGGTAAGCTTGAGTGTGTGACTGAATAGACTTCCAAGGGGTTCTCTTTGGTCCCTTTCTCCAAGGCTAAGTCAGTAGGCATTGGTTCATCTCCAAAGTCACTAAGATGAGCAGGAGATGCAGGCTTCCAGTTGTCACTCCAGTCCTTACAAGCATTGCAGTTGCATTGTGCATGTGTGATATCAAAGAGATCCTCATTGGTGATCTCTCCTTGCTCCATGAGATTTGCCTCATTCACAAGATACTGCATCTCTGGGTCCTCCTCTGGATTGTACTCGGGCATGTACTCACATGATGTGTGCACCTTGGGCATCTTCCCAATAGAACACTCCTTAGGCTCCTCATCTTCCCTGATTTCTTCGAACAGATGCAGGGGCTTAGACTGCTGAAAGTGGCCAGAAGTGGATCGTCCCTCCATGCCCATTGCTGATCGTCATACTGGCTTGTGACAATCCTGCACAAAATGCCCAAACTTGTTGCAATTGTAGCACCAAGCCATGGCTAGCAACTTTCAGGGATCTTGGCTTATTTGCATTGCGTCAAGATCCATCGGTTCTAAGGAATATGTGGTAGACGCAACTGATGGAGCATATAGGGTAGAGCTTGTAAAGGCGTAAACGTTAGGTGTCGGCAGTGTACAGAACTTCTTGAAGGACTTCAGGGGTCCTTGGTGTGGGTTCAAGTGCCCCTGCACAACATGGTGGTGGTGGTCCCATTGTAGTGTGGCTGCATAATAATCTGTCATTGTCTTCTCTTGTTGTGCTGCTAGCTGCATATGCAGCTCCCTTAGGAGCTTTCAAGTGAGTCAGTACTTGTGGTTGGACATGGTCATGTCATTTGCTGGGATCTGCACTTCTATTTCCTGGAATCAGTGGATGAAATCAGCAACTCCCTTTGAGCAATCAAGATGCTCCAATCATGCTTGGAATTCATCAGAGCACACTGGATGCACCCAATGCTCCATCATTGCCATCTTTAGATCATCCCATGACAATGTGCAATTGTTATTTTCAAGCTTCTTGGCATGGTACCAAGATAGTGTGGAATCACAGAAACTCTGGATGGCATAGTGGGTCTAGTGATCCTGTTGGACCTGTCCGACATCAAACACATCCTCCACTAAACTGATCCATGCACAGACATTCTTGCTAGTTTTGCCAGAGAATGGCTGTACAATTGTTTGGGGTGGGTTTGAGCGGCTGGCCAAAGCGAGAGGCAGCACGACCATGGGGGCGTTCATGACCAGCTAAGTGTAAGAGTGTTGGATATGTAATCTGTCATGTGGCCTGGAGTGTGCTGCTCTGTCAGATTATCTGGTTGTCCTATAGTTGGCTCAGTTTGAATGAGAGAGACATCCAGTATGTTTATCATTTGGTTGGCCCATAGTTGGCACCAGTATGAGTTATATATTACAATCTACCTCTATAACTCAGGATCAGGTAGCTCAGTGGTAGAGCACCTGGTATATATCTAGAGGTCCTGGGTTCAAACCCCAGTCTGGTCATTTTATGCATCTCAATAGAGAGAATCCAGCATTTATGGCCTGCTGGAAATTTTATGCTGTTATCACACTATTCTCAAGAACAACAAAATGCTGGTCCATTTCACGAAAGATACTCTTTATTGCTTGGAAAACTTCAGGTGAAAACCTGGCCTATAAAACTTTGTATGGAGTTAAAACTCCAGCAGGTCCAGCTGGCAGAGTAGTGTCAGCCTCCATATATTGATTCAGCGCACTATTACCACAGTGTCACGCTACAGCGGAGCGTGGTCTCTAACGTTCTGTAATAGTCCTAAGCCTGAGACTGACAGTGACTAAGTCGGTTCGGCACTGAGTGCAACAACACCTAAGATCTCTGATGACCTTGTTATAGCACAAGTCACAAAGCTTTGAAGGGCTCCCTAACAAGGCGGGCGATAGATGGGCCAATGAAGGCAAGGAGAGGAAGCAGAGATAGATGAGTTCAACAAGCTGTGAATTGATAAAGCCAAAGCTAGGGAGCTAAGGCCTAAGGGTACAAGCTAATATACTCGACTAGTTGGTCTATGCGTATATGGTCCATGCACCAGAGGTGTTATGCTTCGGTAAGCGTGGGCCTTGCTTTAGGCGATGACAAGACGCAAGTACTCAGCTTTAGCGACTTCCGGAGTCAGACGTGGGATCCTAAGTCCTAACACAACAACGACTTGCAACTGGGAAGGCTTCTTGGTAAGCCTTATGCAGTGCACTCCTCTTGGTCCCAATGCTTCAGATACAGCAAATGAGGAGTCGTGAAACTGATGATTCAAGAAGACCAAGATGGCGATTCTTGGTCTTCTGCAACTACTACTTATACACAATGATAGAGGGCTTTAAAGCACCTCCTGAACGATGTTGACCTATAGCGTATCTAGCTCAAACCCTAGTATCGCTATCCTAGTAATCAGTAAGCGTAAGATACCACGTGATACTACTGCTGACTGATAACACGTGAAAGATGAAGTCCCTAACTAATGTAAAGAAACATGAGCTTACTACCGTAGTCAGAACCTGATAGTAAGCATGAAAGTCCGATCTGTGACATCACCCCCTTCTCAGGAGCGACACCCACGGAGCCCAGGCGGTCCCATCCACCCCGCCTGTACATCTTCAATCCTCTGCATCGCTCACGCCTGCTCCAACCTACTGATGCACAAGGCCTTGTCCGTTGCCAATCGCCCCCATGTCTCCTGTAACTCCCTTATCCTGGCCTCCAATCATCCCAGCTCCGCCCCTAGAGCCTGGTACCGCTTGATCTCCATGGCCAGGCTCACGTCCTTGCACTCAGCGACTGCCCGGTTGATGACCCCCATGGCATCGTACCCCGCGTCAAAGAGGAACAAGTCCTCTTAAGCGTACTTGATGTGGGTCTTGGGGTGCACCACATACTGCGGTGCGGCGTACAGGGGCTTCAGGAAGACCCTGTCGGACTCGTCAATCAGGCCAAGCACAATGGGGTCGTTGCTCATGATGGCCTGGACGTATCTTGCCTGGCGTGTCATGCCATTGGGGGTGGTGATGGGGAATGAAATGAAATCGGGTCCTCTATTGACCCAGAACCCATGAGGCGCATGGGTGTTGGCGACGCTGGAGACAGCATGGTCAGCAAGCTGGGGACGGATATGACCCCGGTAGAGGGGGGTCCCATCGGTGGCAAGGGCATGGCGGGTTGTATGAGGTGGAGCATTAGTTTCTCTGCCATAGAGAATGTGTGGGTGCTCAGCTGGGTACCGCTCATCCTCGCTGTCCGTGACTTCTCCCTCCTCTCTCTCATCTCCCTCATGCGGCGTTGGGCTGTTTGTAGCTGTTCTTCCCTCCAGTCATCGGTCACCTCCTTCCACGACTTCTTCGGCTTCGTCAGCACCTCATACTGCTCCCTGGCATGCGCAGATGTCTGCACCACAGTCGAGAGCTCGCTGAAAGTTGTCAACTTTGGCGGTGGTGAAAGGTTGGTCGGAGATGGGCTCTCTGGTCTCAGCATGGAGGATGTGCCAGAGGGTAGGCTGGCTGTTGGCGTCTGGAGACAGATGGGCGCTGTTTGCTCTGTGTCCTTGAGCGGGGAATCGGGCGACAGTGCTGTTGAACTCAGCTTCGGTGATGGGTCCCTTGGACCTGGCTCTGTCTCCCTCAGCCACAACAACCTCCTTGGCGTTGGCAGTGCTTGTTGGTGCCTGCTCTTCCTCCAGCTCGCAGGCAAAAATCCTCTTGGGGGTTCCAAGGTAGTACGAAGACGTTGAGAGGGCAGCATTTGGGGTGAAAGGCATATGCGAGTTGGAGACGGTAGAGGTAGTGGTAGTGGGAGAGGATGAGATGTTGTCGTAGGTTTCCCCACTCCTTATAAGCGTTTGCAGAGCGGTCTTTGAATGTTGGTACTCCGCAAGGGCTTCATCGGCGAATAGATCCTCCTGGTTGACCCACTGATTTTCCGAGTCTGGGTAGCCCTTCCATTTGACCAAGTACTGCTTCTTTTGTCCTCTGCCGAAATGCCACTCATCTAGAACCTTCTCAATTTTGTATTCTTCTTCCCCATCTACCAAATCGGGTGGTGGCCATTGGTAGTTCTTCCCATGAAGTGGGGTCTCATGGTATTTGGTGAGAAGATCCACATGGAATACTGTGTGAATTTTCCATTGCGGAGGGAGGTTGAGCCGGTAATTGACAGGGGATATCACCTGTTCTATTGTGAAGGGTCCGTGCCTTTGAGGAGTGAGTTTTGCCATTGGTTGATGAGTGCATAAGTGGCGTCCCTCTAGCCACATGAGATCTCCAAGTTGGAACTTTGGACCATTCTTGGCTTTAACCCATGACTGCTGCGCTTTCATGATCAGTTCCTGGGTGCGTTTCTGGGCTTCTCAGAACTGTTCTGCCCTGAGCGTTACTTGTGGGATGGGTGATGGTTTGTCCGCCCAATCAGCCCGGGGGTTATACCCCATGAGGAGGTTGAAGGGTGACTCCCGCATGTATTCGTGTGGCCAGTTATTATGCACGAATTCTGCAAGAGGTAGATACCCGTACCAATTGTCCTGTCATTCGTTTGCCCAGAAGCGCAGGTATTGTTCTACCCATTGGTTCGTTCGTTCTGACTGCCCATTGGTTCGTGGGTGATATGCCATGGAAATATTTTGCTTAATGTCCAGTATTCTGCAGAGTTCCCTCGTAAATCTGCTGGCAAAGCGGGGGTCACGGTCACTTATGATTTTCGCGGGGAGTCCAAAACGGACAAAAACATGTTTCAGGTATAGGTTGGCGACCCCTTCCGTGCTGATTTCTTCGTTACAGGGTATGAAGATTGCTGCCTTACTGCAATTGTGGTCCGTGATTGTCAATATCGTGTCATATCCCTGAGATAGGGGCAACTTAGTTATAAAATCGAGGGCTATGGTTTCAAATGGCATTGCTTCCAGTTTGGGGTATATGGGATTGAGGGGTGCTTTGTTTCGTCTGTGTTGAACTTTGATGCGTTGACATTTGGCGCATCCTTTGACGTATTCCAAAGCATCCTTGGCCAGCCCTGGCCACCAGTAGGTGCATCCTGCCAGCTGGGTGGTTCTTTTAATTCCTGGGTGTCCGTGAGCAGGAAGGTCGTGATGGTCATGCAGTATGCATCGCTTATCATGAACACCCCTGGTTACTACCCTTTGTGCATCCTTGTACCAGATTCCGTCTATCTTTTTGAGGTGGTGTGCATCTACCCATGGCTTCAGAATGGCCTCATTTTGTTTGTATATGGGGTCTTCCAGCACGGTATCTCTGGGGGTAAGGTGATCCTTGTTGGTCTGTATTCCTTCTATGTTGGCACTGTGTATGTTACGGTCGTACCAGCCGTCTAGCTCGACTTGAGCTGGGTTTCTCAGAACGCTTGTATTGCACGCGACAACCAAGGCAAAACCACTGCAATAGTGGTTGCAACTGAGAGACAAAGGGGAAAACCAAGAGGAAACGGCTCGCTAAGAAGTGGCGCAACAGGACAACGTCTAAGGGTTTGGTAGAGAAGACCAACTAAGGCCCTTAGGAAAGCAGGAGGGAACTGTGATGCGGATTCTTCAAGGTACGATTCTGAAGAACTCAAGATGGGGAATACATGCGAAGACAAGCTAGTACTTATACTACTAGTAAGTAAGGTTCGGACTCAGCACGAACCTTAAGTCCTTATCTCTAGCCAATAGCCATAAGGGCTCTGGCTCCACAAGCTGAAACACGAAGGGGAAACATAATTGGACCGGCCTATAAAGGCACCGACATCCATCAGACACGAGGCTGCGCCCGTACAGTACACGAGGCGTCCATCAGAAAGTCCATTAGTAATCAGGCATGGAGGCCTAGTCCATGTCGTCACCAACCGGGTAACCGGCTGCAGCATACCCGAGGCACACACGCTCAGGTGATGCTTCACGTGATGAGTCACATGACTCTGGGCTATTACACCCATAGAAGTGCGCGTACATGACGCGTGCGCGAGCTTCATCTTGCTCATAGAGATCGTCAGCTTCTTCGTCGCTGCTCTCAATGGGAGTGCGGGACTTAGCTGGTTCAGGACACAGTGTCCACATGCTCAGGTCGCCCTTTCTCATCAAGGCCTCTCTTAATGCCTCGGAATCCAGGGTTACTTCGTAGTTGTCCAACGCGGGCCGGCTCAGACAGCTCGGCGGCGTGCTCTCTCAGGAGCTCAGAATCTCAGCCGTGACAGTGTATAAAGACTTTGTCTAGTAGTACCATGATATTGTCGTTATCTCCTTCTCCCTGGTCGTAGTCTGGTCTTCGTGATAGCGCATCTGCTCTCCCGTTTGCTGATCCTTTGATGTGGTGAATTTCAAAGTTGTATTCCAATAGTTCAAGTACTTCCCTTGCCACCCTACAGCTGATCTTCTGAGGGCTTCTCCAGTATTGTAGGTTCATGTGGTCCGAGAAGACTTTTGTTCGATGTGGTGATCCTGCGAGCAGCAGTTGCCAATGTCGGAATGCCTTGACTATTGCTAACAGTTCTAGGTCATAAATGTTGTAATTTTGTTCCGCTTCGTTGAGTGTAGTTGAGAAGTAACCAATAGGGTGTCGTTTCCCATCGTCTTTTCATTGTAGTAATACTGCTCCTATTGCAAATCCTGATGCATCAACCTCTAGTTCAAATGGTTTACTCAGCTGTGGGTGTGCTAATACTGGTTCCGATGTAACAAGTCCCTTGAGTTTATTGAACGCATCATGTTCCGTTCCTGTCCATTTCCACTCGGCTCCTTTCTTGGTGAGTTGATTTAGGGGTTTTGCATGGTGTGAAAAGTTTCAAATGAATGCACAATAGAAGTTGCAAAAGCCCAAGAATGACCAGACATCTTTGACTTTAGTGGGCATCGGCCAGTCCTTAATACTGGAAATTTGACGGGGTCCATGCATGTCACCCCCTTTTCAAGGATTACCCCCAGGTAATCCATACGAGGCGCATGGAATAAGCACTTTTCTAGTTTGTAGTAGAGGTCATGCTTAGCTGATATCTCCAGTACGTCTTTGACTGCTGTGATGTGGTCGTCCATACTCTTCCCTATGTGTGTTGTGATGCTGATGTCGTCCATATATACCCTGATAGTCATTCCTCTGAGCTCGTGTTTGGCAATGATGTCCCGACATATGTGGTTCATCATTGTCTGGAATGTTGTGGGGGAGTTCGTCAGTCCGAAGAACATTACCGTTGGTTCAAACAGGCCATATTTGGTTTTGAACGCTGCCTTTTCCTCGTCCCCTTCTTTGATCCGTATGTTGTTGTAGCCCCACCGTACATTAAGCTTGGTGTATATATGGGTGTTGCTAAGGTCCGTTATGAGATCAGTGATAAGGGGTAGGGGATATTGGTTGCGTATTGTGAATGAGTTGAGGTGTCTGTAATCTGTACTGGTCGTAATTTCCGTCCTTCTTTTTGATGAAGAAGAATGGCGATGCGTATGGAGATTTGGATGGTCGTATATACCCTTTGCCGAGTTGTTCCATTAGAAAGGCCTGTAAAGCTTGATCCTCTTCCTGTGTAAGCGGGTAGACTTTACAATCTATCGCCTTGGGTGCTCCTTTCTTGAGTTGAATTTTGTGATCCCACACCCACGAAGGTGGGAATTGGTGCAATGCTTCCTCATTGAAGAGTTGGTGATACGCAGAATAGGGGGGTGGTAACTCAGCTTTCGTGGTGTATTGCTTTGCTTTGATTGCTAGTTCCATAGAGGTGGTCCTCCCTTCTACGAATTCTTCTTCTTCCAACTGAGTGACGATATGGTCCTTTTGGGTTTCGGTCATAGCCTTTGCAATTGTTGGTCGTGCAATCCTGGGGTTGATGGTTCTAAGGACAACCAGTAGTGCGTCCTCTTTGATTATGGTATGCCTCCAGCTGAAGGTTGGTTCGTACATGGCAAGCCATGGATACCCAAATACTATATCTTCATTGCCTATGTCAGTGATGAGGAATCTCATTTCTTTGTGAATTCCTTTTGTCTGTACGTCCAAATCTACATAGTGGGTGATTAGTCCCACTCAATTTTCAGTGTTATTGATGTTCCATATCTTTTTTGGCCATTCCAGCGGCTTCATTCTGATTCCCATCCACTTTACGAAAGTGGGTTGTAGGAAGTTGTCGGTGGCTCCTGAGTCCACTAATGCTCTAATGTCGGCCATGGTGTAATTTGTGCGAATCGATACTGGAATTCTCATAGAACAGTAGCGAGTTATGATCACAGAATTACATTTTACTGCCCTTACCCAGGCTGATGGGTTCAGGTGCTTCAAAAATCCTCCCTCTTCCATAAGTCCTATAGTATGAGGTCTTTTACCTCATCTTCTTCGGCAGCTACTCCCTTCATCCATTGGTCTGCTTGTTGTTGAGGGGTTTCTGCTCTTGCTGCTCTGATGGGTTCTTCTTCCCTTTCCTTGGGGTAGGCGTCGGTCCTTCGGCTACTGCTAGGCTGATTGTAGGTGTGCTGCGGGCAATTTCGACTGAAGTGCCCCTTTTGTCCGCAAGTGTAACAAGTCACTTCCCTTATGTCACGTCAACCTCCTCGTCCTCGTCCTCCATATCCTCCTCTTGGTGGTGGATTGCAGGGATGGGCTCTGTCCCATTTACCTTGGATTTCCTTGGCTCCCGTGAGTCTTCCTTGTACTCGGTGTCACGGCCGAGGTTCTGAGTTCCCGAGAAAGCACGCTGCCGAGCTGCCCGAGCCGGCCCGCGCTGGACAACTACGAAGCAACCCTGGATTCTGAGGCATTAAGAGAAGCCTTGATGAGAAAAGGGGATATGAGTATGTGGACATTGCGTCCCGGACCAGCTAAGTCCTACACTCCTGTTGAGAGCAGTGACGAAGAAGCTGACGACCCCTACGAGCAAGACGAAGCTCGCGCGTGCGCCATATACGCACACTTCTATGGGCGTGATAGCCCAGAGTCACGTGACTCATCACATGAGGCATCACCTGAGCGTGTGTGCCTCAGGTATGCCGCAGCCGGTTACCCAGTTGATGATGACATGGACTAGGCCTTTGTGCCTGCTTTCTGATGGACTTTCTGATGGACACCTCGTGTACTGTACGGGCGCAACCTCGTGTCTGATGGACGTCGGTGTCTTTATAGACCGGTCCAATCATGTTTCTTCCTCGCGTTTCAGCTTGTGGAGCCGGAGCCCTTATGGCTATTGGCTAGAGATAAGGACTTAAGGTTCGTGCTGAGTCCGAACCTTATCTACTAGTAGTATAAGTACTAGCTTGTCTTCGCATGTATTCCCTATCTTGAGTTCTTGGAGAATTCGTACCATTCTTTCAACAATCCACATCACAGTTCCCTCCTGCTTTCCTAAGGGCCTTAGTTGGTCTTCTCTACCAAACCCTTAGACGTTATCTTGTTGTGCCGCTTCTCAGCGAGCCGTTTCCCTTTGGTTTCCCCCTTCGTCTCTCAGTTGCAACCACTATTGCAGTGGTTTTGCCTTGGTTGTCGTGTGCAATACAAGCGTTCTGAGAACCCCAGCTCAAGTCGAGCTAGACGGCCAGTGCGACCGTAACACTCAGTCTGCTGATGTGTCCATGGCGTTTGGGTCCTGCAGTATGTTACGAGGAGGTCCCCATCCTGTACCCCTTGTATTTCTCCATGTTGCGTTACTACCTCCTTGTGGTTTTGCTTGGTTGGTGAGGCCTTGGTGCTGTTCTAGCCGAGCCTTCATGTGTATGTATTGTTGTTGCCTTCTGATAACCACTTCCTTCCATTCCTGGAAGGTCTGTGGGTTGTCATACATGTACGCCTTCTCATATAGGTCGCAGGGTAGTCCATCCATGAATAGATCCATGGTAAGTGGTGAAACCAGTCGATAGTTAGCCTGGCATGCTAACTGTTCAAATTGTGTGATGTACGCGTCGATATCTCCTCCTGTCATTCTGATTCCTCTTTTAAGCATGGCTTGGGCCTGTTCTTTTTCCAGTGTGTTTGAAAATTGCCGGTTGAAGGCCGTGATGACTTCAATCCACAGACGTGGGTCATTGTTGGCAATTCCAGCGGTGACTTGTTGGTTGAGCCACCTGCTGGTCTCTGTGATCCAATTGTTAACGTCTTTTCCTTGGATATATGTGAGAAATAACATAGCTCGTCTGTATGCGTTAGCCATGATAGGGTTGTTGTTATTGATGCCCCAGTACAGTTCCCATTGAGTGAGGAATTCTTCTGTTTTGTGTCGATCCCCTTTGAATACTTCTGGGGCATTTCCAGCGAATTTGTCAGTTTGGTGCCCTCCTGGTACTCCAATTGGTCCTGCTCTAGGTATTCCTCCTCCTGGTGGTCCTCCTCCTAGTGGTCCTCTGTATGGGGATCCTCCTCCTGGTGGTCCTCCTGCTCCTGGGAGTCCTCCACCTCCTGTGGGACGGTCGGGTTGATCTGGTCTGATTGCTTGGAATAGTGCGGCATCATCTGCCGTCATGACGTGTCCTGTTTTGGGGTGAATGGGAAGTGTAACTTCCTGGATTTCTGTTAATGTAGCCATTGGAGGGTAAATAGTGATTTTCTCAGCTCTTTCGATAAGTTCTGGCTCCAGCAGTTCCAATGCTTGCATGGGTTCTTTGTCCAACTCGTTATCTGAGGTTTCAGGACCTTCTGAAGGTGCGGAGGCACTTTGGTTTTCTCCGTCGATAGGCCCCCAATTGTTTCTTGCAACTACTTCTTCTTTGTAGATATCACACCCATATCTGTAGGGCAGAGTGTTGATGACCCTCCACTCGTCGTCTTCTCGGTTGACTCTGCACCAACAAGTTCGTTCAAAGTTGAACTCAACTGGTCGTGGTCCGTGCGCCCCTCTGATTAGATATCCTTCTATCCCATTGATACTACCCCAACTGGCTTCTTTGAGATATCAGGTTGGTACGTTTCTTGTCCCTCTTCATGGGATTTCATAGGACCGGAATCCTTCTTGGAGCCAAAGTTCTCTTGTGGATACTCGCGCCACGATGGAGATCTTGGTCTTAATGTTATGCTTCGGTAAGCGTGGGCCTTGCTTTAGGCGATGACAAGACGCAAGTACTCAGCTTTAGCGACTTCCGGAGTCAGACGTGGGATCCTAAGTCCTAACACAACAACGACTTGCAACTGGGAAGGCTTCTTGGTAAGCCTTATGCAGTGCACTCCTCTTGGTCCCAATGCTTCAGATATAGCAAACGAGGAGTCGTGAAACTGATGATTCAAGAAGACCAAGATGGCGATTCTTGGTCTTCTGCAACTACTACTTATACACAATGATAGAGGGCTTTAAAGTGCCTCCTGAACGATGTTGACCTATAGCATATCTAGCTCGAACCCTAGTATCGCTATCCTAGTAATCAGTAAGCATAAGATACCATGTGATACTACTGCTGACTGATAACACATGAAAGATGAAGTCCCTGACTAATGTAAAGAAACACAAGCTTACTACCGTAGTCAGAACCTGATAGTAAGCATGAAAGTCCAATCCATGACAAGAGGGTTTAAGTGTCGTGATCCGGCTCACCACGGACTTATTTTCTCTTTTACTATATCGCTTTGACTCATTCTTGTTTCCCCTCGGAGTACTAACCTGTTGACTCATCATCATGTACGCCTTTCTACTCCGAGTCTCCTTCGATCCCTTTCCCCTTTTGCATCTCCTATTATTCTCCTTTGATTCCCCCTTCTCCCCTTTTCCCCTTTTGCGTTCCCTTTGTTCCCTTTCAGTATCCCCTTCATGGGACGGACCTGGAGTAGATACCTATATAAGCTGGACCGTGTATACGCTTAGTCCTCAGTCTTGTCTTCGTTCATTTTACTAGCGAATACCAGACCCGTTCACTCCTCCACTGTGTGCTCCCTTCTCGTCGTCTCATCACCACTGTCGGTCTTCCCTTAGTGGGGAGCCACCTCGAAGCTTTGCGCTTGTGCTATAACAACGTGCACACACAGACCCTAAGTCGCTCAACTTAGTCCTTCGTACTTCGGCCGTCTGACCGAAGCCCCTTGTACCTCGTCACTGAGTCCATCGACTTACCCTTCGAACCCTTGCTCCTTGGTCGTCCCTCGCGGACCTTCGTCTCTTAGAACTTCCTCGGCCTTGGTTACTGTTTACCAAGCACCTCGTCCTTGTACCCTGTCCTTGCTCCCCTCGTACCCTCGGTGCACGTCGCACAGTAAGGCCCCGCTAGGCCTTAACATTAAGGCCATTGGTGGATAAGTAAAGGAACATCACAGAAGGTGATGGAAGGAAATGACAGCACATGAAAGAGAAGACGTGCCATGGGAACGAGAGATAAACATAAGTCCGCTCTGATAAGGGCTTAGGATAAGATGAAGATGAGATTGAAGATAAGATAAGATATAGGAAAAGAAAAAGAGTACGTGGCAAAGAGTTCATGACACACAGGCCTATTTTGTGGTTGTGCAACCTATAGTCGATTCACAATACTCAGAGTGCAAATGTTGACTGCCCAGATTCAGGGTCAGACTGGCGCTTGTTAGAGCATGCTGAGGTAATACCTATAGGTTTCACCAAATGTATCAACATGCCTCTTTACTCAAATAAGGTTCTTCTGTCACCGAAAAAGAGTGTGAGATAAGATAAGGGGTAGCCTCACACTTGATCAAGTGTGATGTCGCCCACCTCTGTGTGACATGGTGACTGATGTGACTGGGGAATAAACGGCAGAGGTGCAATGAGAGAAAACTCTGGGGGAGTTTCTCTCTGTATTTTGGCAGGTTAAATACACTACTACCCTACTGCCCACTTGTGTGTTGCAGTGACGACAGCCTGTTATTTGTATAATACATGTATCTCAAACATATCTCAGTTTTCCTATAATATTCAGCCCCTTTTTACCTTTCATGTGTCATGAGGACATGCTGACTCATACAGTTTACAACAAAAAGGTCAGGTATCTCAGAAAGGTCCATACCATCCAAAATTAAAGGCGGATGTCTGTGCTTGGTTGGTCGCCCCCAAATCCCTTTTTTTTAGGGGCCCTCCGATGCCGTCCTACTCCAATCAGTGTTATGTCGACTGTGCTCACTCCGATGATCTCCGTTTGGGATGGCGCTGACGTTAGCCCCAAGGCCTACATTGCGTGATATAGAACCCGTACACAATCAGTGATTATTTTTTTCCTTCACACCACTGTTCGACCCTTACCACCGACCTTCACGCCTTGACGTTATATTTTAAATTGTAGATAGTATCTTTTTTTTTTCTTTCTTCAAGTCCCCATCGAAAACACCCATCATAAATTTTCTAACATGATAAATTTACTGGCACAACTCTTGTGGGAAGGAAGCATGTTTAGGTGATCTGCTGGGTTGTTCGAAGAGCACCAGTCACATCCCTGTCACCATGTCAGTGAGTCTAAAAGAATTAGTTCCGTTAGGGACAACCTAGGTACGGAAAGAGCGATTGCACTGCTCAAATGTACGGTGGAAACCCACCCTTCACCGGTTCACCTGTCACTTCTCTTCAACGCGCTCCAATCGTTCACGGTAGGCTTTATCTGCATATCTCGATACTTTTTCAGAATGGGAACAGTACCGTGGAATATGCATATCCGTATCTACGCTGCAGGAAGGCGTCCGAGTTCTGAGCTCACCTCATCTTGGACACAGAACGCCTGGCTCCGTCAAACGTACGTCCTCGGACGTATAGTCCAGAAGAGGCTCCACAGCCGACAAGGCACGATAAGACGTCGATTCTAGAAAAGGTGACGTGGTGTACACTGTGTGGTGTCAACACCAGCTAGCTACCAAGCGCGTGCAGAACGGTTGTGGTCAATCCCACCCACGCCAAGAGTGAGGGCAACGCGTCTTGTCTCCGAGCTCGGTTGGCCAGGTCCATCCGATAGGAGACGCCGTGACAGTTCCCTGGTCGTGGAGAACAGCTCAAACCGCAAGCCCAAGCGGCGGCCGACCATTCACCTCGTGCCTTGGGAAACATACGGGTTTAGCCAAAACCATGCCAGGCAACTTGACTGTTCCCAGACATTCGAGCGGATCTTCGTGGGAGTATGGCACGTAGTACAAGTACCCCTCACCACGAAGGAGACCGACTCACATGCGAGGGAGGTGCAAAAATTGATCTTTTAATCAGTTTCACACGCCTCGAAGTCGATATCTTGGAATTCGTGGTCCACGCAGGAACTCATGTGATAAGTTATTGGTGCCGCGCAGAGCGAAGAACTGCAAAGCACCGCATCCGAGTGCTCCAACGGACGTCCGTGAAATAAAAGGTGGACAGTAATCCGGAGCCCCAAAAACGACTTCCTCTGCGATTGAGCCGCGGCGGCGAATTAATTCAAGCACTCGTCAGCGCATGGCATAAGGGTATAATAGATCCAATGGAGTACTTCTCGAGAGCTAGCTTGGATGAGTTGTGGGGAACTTATAAGAAGAATTCACCAGGGCAGGTCTACCCCCCGTAATGCGTGGTGTCGCAGAAGACGTATGGATGATAAGCCATGCAGGTCCAATCGCACATCCCAATCGTACGTCCGGGGTAGTCTTCGTATATCTAGAAAATCGATTTCTCAGCAGCAGCGGATGCAGAGATCCGTATGTAGCAGCCTCACACATTCGGCGCTCCCTCTCCTTACCTTCTGACCAAGGTCGTGGAAACAGAGAGTGAGTCGGGAACAGTACGGAAACTGAGAGCATGCCAACCAGAGCTTCTGTAGCTTCTTCCAAGGAAGTCAAATAGTCAGTAGGCGCGTGCAGTCTGGGACCATTGATTGATCGAAGCGATTTACATTCGTGAACAAACAGCAGAAGGCAGTCCCACGTAGTGACAGCGAGCGCAGGAATTTGAAGTGACGCAGCATGGGTGGTCTTGAAAGTGTACCACATTAGTCGTCTTGTTCACTCGATGCCTTGGATGGGCCCCAACGTGGAGCAGTGATAACCGAGCGTCTGAAGTCGAGTATGCTCTACTCCTCCGAGTCGAGACACTATGAAGAACCGAAATGACCTATACACTGGCAGCCCCAGTCTTGGACACAGTCCCGTGTGAGGTATCTGATGGATCCCTAGGTCCCCCATAATAGCGTTCGTTATAAGCCACGGGAAGGTGCTGTGGTGTGCGGGATTTCATCGTTGAGGCGGTGTAATTCAAGAAGACAAGCCAACTTTTTGGTCAAATGGGGCCCCACTAGCACTCCGAACTACAGGCGAGCAAAGGCGCAAGAGAATAGCCAAATTGAGCATTTCGGGCTGGGAAGGGAGAAAACTTAGAAAAAGGGTACCAACATATATCGCGCCACGTTGCGCGGTGGCGGCGTACAACGGCGACGCTTGTAAACCCGGACTCCAGACACGCTACTGCATCTGAACGTGTTGATATCCCCGTCTGGACTTTAAGCAGGGGCAAAGGTCTCGAGCCCCTCCATCTCATGACACTAGGTTGCTCCAGTGATGGATTGGATAAATATCACATGATTCCATGAAACTGGACTGAGGTAAAAGCGGATAACTTTGAAACGCCTCTGCCCTTTTATTGAGCCCTCACCGTGCCTTGTCTCGGCGGCTCAACTCAAACTCGATAATTCGAAATACGCGCTTTTCCTAAAGAGTGCCCGCTGCCTCCTCAAACGCTCTTTGTTGACAGTATCACGCATCCGAGAAGGATCGATATCGGACACGCTCTTTAACAATGACGCGGGCAGTCAAGCTAGTCAAGGATGAAGTGAAGAAATTCAAGATAGGCACGCGGTTCTCTGCGATTTTCTGATATGTGCCATGAGTTGACAGGGCCCACTGCGCTGGCAAGCCGGTATTCCCCCCAATGAACTAACTTTAACGCATCCTCAGTCGCGCTGTGATGTCCACTTGATGTATCCTAAAAATCGGTATGAACCGGTTCGTCCACTCCTGTGGGCTTATCTCTGGAACATGACGGTTCAATTGATTGTCTTCAACTCACTGCGACTTGCCCCCGAGTACCGCCTTGCGGTTTTCGGGTGTTGGCGCACATTTGTCATGGTCCTGTGGCCGCAGATCAGATGTAAATGGTGGACAGAGAGACACTTTAACTCGTTTATGGGGGTCGGCTATGCTATGCGCCGCATCGTCGCGATCTCGGGGTCTCATTTATCTCATTCCGCGCACTGTTCAGTACGGCATTCTGTTGAGATCTAAAATCGGCCCAGCACCCCGTTCGCGATTCAGGACATGTATAAAATCAGCCTAGGTGCAAGTATTTGAGCCCAGTTCTTCTTCACTTCAATGCATACCAATCAAGCCAGCCTAGAGGTGCCGAACGTGGCGTCCTTCTCAAGTCGCCCTCGCGAATGGACGCTCGTTATCTCCTTCTGTGTTGTAATGGCCTTATATATTGTCAGAAGGAGACGGAGCACTCTTCCCTTTCCTCCTGGTCCCAAGGGTTTACCTATAGTCGGCAATATCCTGGATATGCCCAGCAAGAACCAGTGGTTAACCTATTGGAAGTGGGGTAAACAGTACGGTAAGTGCTTGATCTGGTTGGACGAATACGCGCCTGACATTTCGGAAACTATAGATTCTGATATAGTGCACGCCAAAGTCCTTGGTACGCACGTCATTATCCTGAACTCCACAAAGGCCGCGTGGGAGCTTTTCGAGAAGCGGTCTTCCCTCTATTCTGATAGGTATGAATCATCGTCCCCCCTCAAGTCATCTAGGGATACTAACAAGATGGTCCCTGAAAGACCACCACTGCCTTCCCTGACTCAGTTGTGATTGCCCGATCTTTCCTATCTTGCACGGAAGCTGACTAGGGCCCTTTGACAATAGGATACGGATGAGTTGGAACATTGCATTTCTTCCGTACGGTCCTCGATGGAGAACTTGGCGCAAAGTTTTTCACGAACACTTTCACCCCCAGGCAACACGACAGTATTTACCTCGAGAGCTGGATGCCGCTCGTCAACTCCTTGTGAATCTGCTCCGTACGCCCAATAGTTATCGGGATCACCTGAGGTTGTAAGTGTCGACTGATTTCCTTTGTTGGTCCATTTCAATGATCGGTGTCATTGCCCAGCATGTCCGGGCAGATAATCATGGGAATCGCGTACGGCATCGATATTTCCCCACGCGACGACCCATACGTCTTTCTAGCAGAGAGAGCGCTCCAAGCTGTCGAATCAGCGTCTACAACAGGCTGGACGTTCGACATGCTTCCGTTCTGTGGGTTCCTGATGATATCCGAGATCCTGTCCCTTGCGTGACGACAGTGTAGACATGTACCTTCCTTGGTGGTTTCCCGGCGCCAATTTTAAAAAGGAGGCCGCAATATTGGCACCACACATCGATGAGATGCTAGACAAGCCGTATCGGGCTGTGAAGGATGCCATAGTGCGCTGCGGTTGTGTGCCTTTGGACCATATATCTCTAACTGACAGCCGTGATTCAGGCAAAAGGCATCGCAGTGCCGTCCGTTGCAGCGTCCATGATCACCGGCCTCACCGGCCATCGTGGGGAACCGTCACACGACGATGAATTAACGTCAAAGGCTGTCCCAGCAACGATGTATCTTGGCAAGTACACACTTTGTTCTCGATTCCACGCTTCTCATCTCCGAGTTATCTCTCATTAGGTGGGGCAGACACCGTCAGTCGGCGTGCCTTCGCAGCATTTGGGGATCGTCTGACACCTCTATTTGACAGACTGTCTCCTCATTCCTTACATTTTTCCTCGCGATGGTTCTTCACCCTGACGCGCAAAGAAGAGCACAGATGGAGATCGACAGGGTTGTGGGGACGGCCCGGCTTCCCGACTTTGGTGATGAGACAAGCCTCCCTTACGTTTCGGCGCTAGTCAAGGAGGTCATGCGGTGGCACCCAGTCGCGCCAATTGGTATGCGTTGACCCGCGTTGTTCGTACGACCACTCTATCTTAGCCCTCCGGACATTAGCCGTTCCCCACCGTCTGGTTGCGGATGACATCTACGAAGGTTTTTTTCTGCCTGCTGGGAGTGTAGTGATAGGGAACACCTGGTAAGATGGATCAAATAGAAGCCCCCTTCTCGCTGACCATGCGGGGGTCATTTTCGGACCACTTACCCAGGGCGGTGTTGCATGACGAGTCCGTTTTCCCAGAACCGAGTCGGTTTCGGCCTGAGCGCTTCCTCGACCCCGACGTCAAGCTGCCTGACGCCGTCTTTGGTTTCGGACGCCGGATATGCCCTGGGCGGTTCATGGCCCGCTCATCAATGTGGATCACCATCGCGTCGGTCCTGGCCGCCTTCGAGATCTCCCCCATCACGGACGGTGGTGGGGTGCCCCTGATTCCAGAAGAAGATTTCACCACAGGGTTGATATCGTAAGTCTCGCGGACCCAGAGCGTCATCTCGGGGATCACACAGACGATGATTTCTCATTTCCAAAAAAAAAAAAAAGATACCCTAAAGCATTTGCGTGTGCGATTCACCCGAGGTCAAAATGCGCAGCAGAGTTGATTGTCGCGGCAATGAGCGATATGGATGTACCATGACGGGTGTCGAGGATTCATTCTTATAAACCATCATGTTGTCATGTTTAGACACACTGTGTAGAATAAAACGGCGCATCGGAATAAACTCTAGAATAAGGACCGTGAGCAACAAATTGAGCAATTGAGTTATTGACGTCGGAGCCTACGTCTTGTAAGGGCAGTGCCGCTCCATATCCAATGGTTGTCAGTTTGCCTTCTCATTCCAGGTGAAACGCAATCCGGCGCACTTGATGCATGGTCGTCCCTCTCTCACCGTTACGTTGTGCATTGATTGGCTCGACAATGACCCGTACTTGGCCCTGTGCCTCGACATACCAGTTCGGCATTGACCGATAACTCTTTTCCGCGGGTCCTGGGTGAATATGGATGGAACCGCCACTTTTGAACGGCCTGAACGTCGAACTTTGATGGCCCCATACCCCGAGGGGCATCCTCCGACATTATCGCGAGGATATGTTGCCTACCCCCTTTTGAACTACACGGTCCCCTGGCCCTCCCACATGGAGCCCCGCTGCTGTGACCCAACTGTTCCTGAAAGGCCTGCGATGTCTCGGGTTGCGTACGGTTTCCGCGGGGAAAGGAGTCAGCCCCGTGGAGTGGTTGATGACAACCGGCGCAATACCAAAACCAGAAGTCGCTTGTCATTTACTCTGCCTCCAATGTCCGAGTCGCCGTAACCGGGGATGTTGTAGTACCCGTCATCGAACTTGGCTTGAGAACCGCCTGCGCTGTGAGCAAACCCAGCATCATATGGATGGGGGCGAATCTGTGTCAATGACGTCTGGCTCTTCGCCCAGATGGGCTACACAGTACGGGCCCAACGGGAGCGGAAGGGGGACCGCGTTGGCCATGTCGTGCCGTGCGGCGGCTGTCTCGCACGCGCCTTGCTGTTTGTGGTGTTACTCTCTCGTGGTGCTCGGGCTGCTATTGGAAATCGGTTGCCAGTGCGGCGCCACGACGGCGCCCTACAAGTAACGATGTGCCTTGTATTAGACGTCTCTGGCCGAGTCTCTGGCTGTCTGCGCATGTGCCCCTTCCCGCCCCGGAGACGGAGTGGGCGGTCTCGTTGAGGCGCCCAACGAGCAATTCCTAACACCTTCAGACCGTCTTGAGGCAAGGCCCTGGATCCCAGGAATCCTGGATCTCAGGTCTTTTCGACGGTGGTGCGATACTTCCACGTGCCCCGACCACAGGGGCTAGTACTGGTACTCGTTGAGTTCCACGACCGCGTTATTATTCTCATCCGGGAATACTGCGGAACATCCTTACGTACCCTCCGATTTTGTACACTCCATCGGAAGGCTCGGATGATGGACTGCTTCACATGGTGGCAACTGCGATGCATCTGTAATTATACCACGGTCACCTTTTCTCCCCTCCCTCCTCCAACGCCGCTCGCAGAACTTACATAGCGACTCGAGACGTCTCGATTGTGCCTTGCTCCCGCTAGGTGTGACCATTGCAGAGAGGCTGGTGGCCCTCGACTGGAACCACCACACCCTGGATTCTCCTCTGGGCTATTACAGAGTGTCAATTGCTCGACCGCCCACTGCCACTGCCCACTTCCCGCAAAAGCGCGACCAGATCGGCACTGCTGTACCCCTCGTTGCGCTCGCCGTTCGTTGTCGTTCGTCGGTCGCGAATTCCTGTGCTGGTGCAATCCACGCACAGGCCCGGGGCGCATCTTGTGACACCTAATGACTCGGAAGCTCCCGTCTTGCGTTTTGCGACCGGCCGTTGCCGGCAGCATCTTTCCGCGGCGGGAATTCCCGGGCTCTACGAAAGCACACCTGCTAGCGCGTTGACCGCAGAAGAGCTCGGGTCGACCGAGTGGCTGTACAGCGGCAATGCACGAAAAGGGGGGAAATGCAAACACACTGCCCGGTTAGCTCGCACATCTTCACCTCGGACGGCTGTCCCAGTCTCGTGGTCGGAGCAGCCCCTTCGCAGGGTGCCGGCGCAACCAACACGTCCTCAGTTGATGTTGATTACCTCCGTGACCAACGATGGCCCTATTTTCGGTCTTTCGCACGGTCCGTGTTCACTCTGTACGCACATATACAGCGTTCCTCTCAGAGGCGCGGGAATGCGCGACTAAAGTACATGATCAGTAGAGAGTAACATACGGAAGTAGGATAAAGTACTAACCTCAGTCTTCGGGAGAAAAGACTGAGGTATCTACGAGTGGACTCCGAAGTATTTATGAAGAATTTCTGTTGAAGTGGAAACGAGACTTACGGTCGAGCAACTGAGCTCGACTTTGCGTATTCCTGCGTTACTGGACCTTCCGGCCGACGCTGGTGCGTCGTGTGTGGCTGAACTCCTCCAACAACAATTCCTGCATGAGCGCCTCTAACATGAGCCTATGCTCTATGCACGCTGAGAATCGAGCGAGTGTCAAACGTGCTGTCGTACGTCTATGAACAACAAGCGTGGAGTAAGTCACCACGACAAGTGCTCCAACCTCCAAAATGGGGTGGCGTTAAATGTGGACCCTTCTTCATCGCATAACAAATCTTTTCCAGCTCGTCGGGCCATGAAATGGACGCACACCCAAACTCAAATCCTTAACCGACAACACGGGCTTAGTAGAAAGTTTTTCTGAGGAGTACATCAGACCCGCAAACACGGCTTCTAGCAAAACTGGAATGACATCAGCAAGGACGAGGAGCAAGACGCAGTGACGTCACCGTTGTAACTCCTATTTCAAGAGTCGGTGGTGTGGTGGCGACTGGTAGTTGAGTACCATGACTCCTCCCACGTCCACATCCACATCCACAGCAGAGGTGGGTCAATGACAACTTCGAACTAATCTGGCCATCGTCTTACTTACTGCCCGCTCGGCACACAGAATGCCATTCCTCTCCCTACGGCGGTTGAGCCTACTCTCACTGGGACAGCGCCTCCGCGGGGTGTTGCTACGCAGCCGGAGGGGGGGAGGGTCGCAGACACCAGCGCGCAGGGGACAATCGAATCGCCTCCGGCTAGTCCCACGTCCCCGACCGGTAAGGTTCCGTGGAAGGAACAGGTGATAGGTATGCCTATCCTGCTGTCTTACCATGGCATACTTAACTAACACTCTGCAAGCCTACGCAAAGGTTCGTGACATCGCCTAGAGTGGAACGAGTAGAACTCACTTCGTCTATACGTTGTGTATAGAAGACTCGCGGTACGGTGAGTAAAGTCCAGTAACTATTATTGGTGGACAACCCCCGGGCTAACCATTTGCGATTTTAGGTGCTCCGCAAAGTACGTCGTGCGGTACTGCACGTGGAATACGGGCTGACTTTTTTCATCTCCATCTAGTCGACGTTGAAAGAGCATGGGGACCAGATATTGGTGGGCGAGGCTAGTGCTTGGGAGCCTACACGAAAGGAATGAGCTTGTGTTGTAAGAATAGCGCGCCTCTGATGGGATCTCGGTTCGATTAGAGTTGGTGGACGCCACGTGGATTTGAGTTTTGTTTTGTATCGCTATCGCCCGTCCGTTCGCCGGTCGTTCTTCGCTTTTCGCCCCGGCGCGCGGGTGCAGACAAAATAGCACTCCGGGCAACCGTGACGCGGTGTGCACTGGACCTGATGGTAACTGCAACGTGGATGAGAAAGCGAACCCTTTGCCACGGCCACGATTCGAACCGGTTGATCAGAATCAGGATGAGAAATAGCATCTCCGTCCGGTCCATTATTTTTGAATACATCTCATCTCATCCATTTCCCCCTTTCCTTCCCTACACCCATTATGACCATTCTTCCTCGAGTACATGGGGGCGACCTAACTTTTGAAGAGCAGAATGGATGCCCACCAGATACCACAAACCCCGTCGTGGTGAGCGCGGACTTTGTCCTCGAGGTGAGTCACGCGCGTTCTACAACACTGTAGGCCCATTGACTTTGTACCTTCCTGCGTTCAGTCGGTCGACGATCTCGTCCAAATCAACGAGGACGGCGTGACTGCAGCTGCGCGATATGTGCGTGCTTTAATTTAATTTTTTTTGCATGACCAGCAGCTGTGAGCGGCTGCTCTCTTATTCATCTGGTTCGTAAAGATCGGGGACCGCTTGGTCAAGGACGGTTATACCCCGCGGACCTGGCACACCCACCCTCTGCATTTGTGCCCGCCCGAGCCCTATGACCCTGCACACCCCGGCACACGCGCAACCCTCGACTGGATCTTTCTCATCTCGTCGCTCAACTTTAGCTTCTGGTCTCAGTACGACGGCACCGATTGCTGCTACGGCGTCGAGTGGCGCGAAGGCTGGGACAGTGACCACCGCGTCGTGCACACGGGGTATTGGAGCCTCGTTGCTGCCCTGGACAGAGGTGCGCCTAACTTTTTCCGCCATTCTCGTTGCGTCGAAGCTGGAATAACCTTTACGCTTTTGGCAAACAAATTCACCGCGCGGCTGCTTCTCAGCGCTGGAAGAGGGCATTCCGATCACAGACCCCACGTTCTACGCGTCCGAGGAGCGCTGTCCGGACAGCCTTATTGGCCACGTCTTCCGCGCCGCGCCGCAGGCAATCGAGGGCATCCCGCTCTTACGCGAGCGCATCGCCATCATGCGCGAGGTCGGCGCGATTCTGTGCGCGGTGAGCGTCCCTCCCCCCCCCTCCCTCGCCGATGGCACTTTGTTCTTTGCAATAAATTTACCTCGTGCGAATGCAGGAATTTGGCGGATCCTTTCAGGGGTTCATCGAGGCATTTCAGCGCCGGTACAATTACGATGCCTCGGGATTACAGCTCGCGCAGATGGTCACGGACACGTTCCCGTCCTTCCGTGACGAGCACTGGTTCGAAGGACGCCAAAGTCTGTACTTGCGCACGCACTTCCCCCTCCTTTTTATTTATTTATTCATTTACACGTATGACATCACACGCGCACGCGCACGCACACATACACACGAAAACAGTCTTCTTCTGGAAGCGCGCCCAAATCCTGACCGCAGAGACGTGGGCCGCCTTCTCCCCCTCCCCAGCGGCGCCGGCGCCGGCGCCGACCATAGCCGGGGCGGAGCAGCACGTGCCAGCGCAGACACCGCACCCGCTTTTCCCGCGCGGCATCGCGCAGCTGACCATGTTCGCGGACTACCGCGTGCCGCAGGTCCTGCACCACCTGCGGCTGCTGACGTACGCACCGGCGCTCGCGCGCTCGCTCCGGGCGCGCGAGCTGCTCGCCAGTGGCGTGGCGCGCGAGGAGATCGCCATACGCGCCGCGTCGGTCGTCGCCGTCGAGCGCGTCGCCGCTGCCCTCCGCGCGGATGCCCCAGGCGCTGGCGCAGGGGAGGACCGCGCGGTCAGCAGCGTGCTGATCGACTTTTTCTTGTGGGATTTGGCGAAGAGGCTTGAGGTCGGCGAGGATAGGATCGAGGGCGTCAAGACGCAGCCGATGTTGCCTGCGCACCGGACGCGGAGCATCTGGTACTGAGAGTCGCAAACACGGGAGACGACGTCCTTCCTGTGCGACGAGCGGAAAAAATTTCCATTTAGAAAAAAAAATAATTAGCAATTGATAGGTACCGGTGAGATAATGGGACTATGGTAGATGAGTGCGTATATAGATCCTTACGCCTACACCTTTTTTGTCGTCCCGACCCAAACCTCATCGACAACCTTAACATCCTCTGGCGCCCCAGTACCGTCGCCAACAACCACAGCGCCCAAACTACCGCCAGAGCGGTCCGCCGCCGCCGACTCGGACTCGTTTGGCGGTCGACCCCGCTTCGCGACGGACGAGTCCGCGTCGAGATCGAGCGTACCAGCGCGCGCCGAGACGCGCTTCCGGCCCGCGAGGAAACGGAAGTTGCGCCGCGCCGGCGGGATAGCGCCGAGCGCGAGCTCGTCGAGGATCCGCGCCTCGCTCTCGCCCTCCACCAGCTCCCAGTATCCCGCGACGGCGTCATCGTCACCACTCTCGTTGATGTCGACGTCGGGGGGTAACGTCCTAGCCGACTCGAGCGCGGCTTCGGCCGGCGCGTGCCAGCGCCACAGACCGTACTCGTCGAGGTGCAGTCCGTGCCGCGCCGCGGCGAGCCGGGCGATGCGCACGAACTCGTCGTCGCCGGTGAGCGCGAGCTGTGCTGCGCCGCGGGACTTGACCGGCGCTAGGCTGTATGGTCGGCTTTGTCAGTACGTGTTGGATGGGCAGGGTGTAAGCGGGGGTGCTCGCCTGAGATCGAGCCGGAGGTAGGTTCCCCGGACGGCGCGCAGGTCGCGCATGCGATCGCCGACGTCCTGCCACTCGTCTCCTCCGCTGCCAGCGCCCGTGGGCTCCCTGGGCTGTCGGAGACGGAGCGGGAGCAGCGCGATGCCGCGCCATCTCCTTGGACCGGCGGAAAGGGTGGCGGCGAGCAGGCCCGCTGTCTCGAGCGGACGCACGACGTCCTGCAGGAGCGGTGATTTGTAGCGCTCGTAGGCGGGAGGATTCAACTGAAAGAAGGGTAAATGCGGCATGCCGCGCGTGCGTACTTGTGCGGTCGGGCGAGGGTTGTCTGGTGCGTCGGGTGCTGGCAGTGCTGGTGGTCGCGGGATGGGGACGAAGATATCCCCGTGGTTGTGGATCAGGATGTTGACGTCTGGGAGGTCAGGGGCGTCACGTCGGCTGGGGCGGGGGGGGGTTGGGATTAGTGTTTTGGTTTTGGTTTTGGTTTGGAGAAGGGACTCACTATGCACCCGTGAGGTGCACTTCAAAATTGGCGGAGATGTGGTCGCGGATAAAGGCCTTGGAAGTGGGCACGCCGTCAATGGTAGTTCGACACGTTACGTGGAAGAAGGTGCGCACCGCAATCTCCTCTGCCGCTGATCGGGATACCGGTCTTATCAAGTGGTCGCGGTAGCGGACGCTCACTTTTTGGGACGGTAATAGTTGGTCCGTGTATTTTGGGAGGTCGAGGTCAGAGAAGGACGTGGCGCCCGCATTGACAAGGTTCGTGGCCGTTCGCCTCCTGCGAAAGAGAGAGTGGGATAGAAAGAGCATGAGACCGGGATCGCAAGTTTTCGCAAATTGGCAGGCTCACCCGATGCCAGGGATTCTTAGGAACGTTTCGACCATCAGCCGGCGCGCCTTTGCTTGTTTCTCTGATGCCTCGTCCTAGTGCGACGTGTCAGAGATGGAAAAAATGGGTGTTAGAGGCTGCCTTGGACACGTCTACAGACATATTCGTTTCCCTGGAGGAAATAGTCTATTCGGTTGGCAATGCCGGGTCCTATGCCACGTATCTAAAAAGGGGAGTGTGACCAGAGGGGTCGAGAGAATAGACAATGCGAGGGCGTACCTCTGTGGCCTCTTGCCCAGAGCGAATGGGCTTGCCATGTTCGTGAATGGCCGCGATGGCTACCCGGAAAGAGCGCACTTTGTACGCATTGCGTGTTGGACTTGAGTCCTCTTCTTTGAGATCTGGAGGACGGTGAGCAAGCAGACACGACCACGACGCCGACCGATGCACGACGCACATCTCTGCAAGAGGTCAATAATAGCTTTGTTGGGACCTGTCGAATAGGTTCTCGAAAACGACACGCGAGAGGGGAGTCGAGCGAGATTTAAGCAGCGAGCAAGCTCGAACATGGGTTCGGCGAGGAGAGACGCGTCCTTCGCGCCGCCAATCGCACTTTGCACTAGACTACCTCGACCACTTCCGAGACGTTACCGCGTTTCTCGCGACTCGTCCCCGTGTTCGTGCCGTGCGGGTCGAAGGTTCTATCCGTCGATTCCCCACCACCCACACTTTCCGAATCTGACGTCGATTCTGTCAGCAACTCTGTCAGCAAAGCAATGGCCTCGTCCGGCGACTCGAACCAGCGCCCGGCACCTGTTCCTGGCTTACTGCAACCAGCATTCAATACTCTCCAGTTTGGCACAATGTCGGATAGCCAGCTGAGGCAGACTATCAACCAACTCTCTCATGCTGCCAGTGGCGCTCAGTATCAAGCCTATGCTGCTCCAACACCGCAGCGCACCACTGGTGAGCACACTCTTTTCACTCTCACTTTCCTTTTTATCCTTTTTTATTCGTCTGTCTGCGCTGTAGCTTACCAGAAAAATATCGCAAATTGGTCAACATCTTCAACCCCTCCCCCGCGAACGGCGTCACGACGCAGCCGCGCAGCAAAAAGCAGCAATCTTGTGCCCACACCTGTAGCTGCCCCTGTCACACCCACGCCCGCCGCTGTCCCACACATTCAACCTCTCGCGTATCAACCACCACCATCACTAGCCACGATGGCCGCATCACAGCCCCCTCCGCCGAACGACCCACGCAGCGCCAGACTGCGCGCTCCGCTCCCAACAACACCACAGGCGCTCCAATCGACCTACGCCTCGCGTCTGCAAACCGGTGCGACGCTCCTCGTGCAGCCCGTCCTCTCCGGCTCGACCACCGTCGCCGCAGCCGCGACAGTAGCATCGACCTCGACGCGCCCGAGACGTGGTGGCGTCGTGAGCTACGCCGACCCCGGTTCGGGAGACGATATCCCCGATGCGGGGGAAGTCGACTCGGACGGGTCGGATTTCGTCGCGAGCGGTGGCACCCGCACAGCCATTCGCGCGGCGCGCGGTGGGCTTCGCGCCCCCAATGGCGCCACATTGTATGCGACGGGTGGCACACCCGCGCCCTCCGCGGGCGGCGTCGCGTCCCGGACGGAGCTCGATCAAAGCTATCTGGGCTTGATACCCCCCGCGCGTTTCATAATCGCCAAGCCCTTCGCGCCGACGAAGCACGTGGACTTGTGAGTCGCCCTGCCTGTCAGCTCCTACCCGCCCCGCAGCCCACTCTCTTAATCGCGTGTTCCACGTTGCCAGTTCGGAGGAGAAGCTCGCGGAGCAGGCCCAGCGGCCCGTCGCGCTCGTCCCGATTCGCGTCGAGTTTGAGACGGACACACACCGCATCCGAGATTGCTTCGTGTGGAATTTACACGAGTCGCTCGTCACGCCCGAGCAATTCGCGCGCACGTTCTGCGCGGATCTCGACCTGCCGCCGGCGCCCTGGGCGGACACCGTCGCGGCGCAGATCCGCGCCCAGTTGGAGGATCAGGACGGCGTGGGCAGCATGGAGCTCGCAGTGGACGGGGTCGGCGAGAGCGGAGACGAGATCCCAGAATGCCGTGTCATCCTCAGCGTGCGTCTTGGGGAATTCCCTTCCCTCTCATCGATCGCCTTACCCACCAGCCGCCGAACTGTACAGATTGACGTGCAGGTGGATAACCACCACCTGCTCGACCACATCGAGTGGGACCTACGCTCTGGACTCACACCAGAGGAGTTCACGCATCAGCTCTGCCTCGATCTCGGACTCGCGGGTGAGGCGGAGCCCCTGATCGCGCACGCAGTGCACGAGGAGCTCATGAAGCACAAGAAGGACGCGATCGAGTGGGGCGTCATCGGCGGGTTCCCGACGGAGCAGGCCACGATCGCGGAGGACGGCTCGAAGGACAAGAGCGCGCTCGGGGTCATGAAGGACAAGACGGGCCTGGGGCTCGGCTGGGGCCGCACGCCGAAGGAGGGGAGGGGGCCGAGGATCCTGCGGAGCGTGTGGAGGGATTGGGCGGAAGCTGAGGAGTTCAAGACGCGGTGGGAGATGCTGTCGCAGGAGGAGGTGGAGCGGCGCGAAATCGAGCGGGAGCGCGCGAGCAGGTGCGTCGCGTCGTGTTTTTTTATTTTTTATTATCTTATCACTAACGACTGGATCTTTGCAGGCGTCTACGGAGAGAGACATCGAAGTTCCAGAGTTCAACTAGGACGAAAAGGATACGATACTAGCTTGGAGTCTGGGGCTCTCTGTTCATTCATTCATTCCTTCTTTCTTCTTTCTTGTGATTCTCCGGCTTGCCCCCGGTAAATTATTGTTGATTCATTCACAACGCAAGACGATTCGTCATAATATAGCTCGGCCTACAATATGGTAGGAGGGGTACCCTCACGCTTTAATTCTGACGTGCCCATTTCCGCGGGCCACGATTATACTTCCGTGGCGTGGCGCAACACTTCTGCCAGGATAGAGCGCGCAATCGCCTGCTTATCATCTGCAACCAAAGCGGTCTATAGCCGGCTGAACAACAGAAGAACCCACACGCCGCATTGGTCATCGTGATTGGGTCGGTCGGGCGCCGTCTCGGCCCCTAGGCTGTCTTGACTTTGCCCCCATCCCTCCCCCCTCCCCTCCCCGTCGCGTCATCCGTGCATACTTAAAGGGCGTTAGCAGCGAGAAGTTCTGCTACAATCACCTCACTTCAGAGACCGTCTGTGGATCGTGTTAACCTTATGTCATCCGGATTGGGGAGCGGCGCAACAATCCTGATGGTGTCATAGTGTCTTATGCTTGGCGCGCCGCGATAATCTTAGGTCACAGAGCTCTGTGTTCTAATCAGTTGCCCCGATGTGAGTTGTCGTTTTCATATGTACCCGTGACAAAAGCCCGTCGCACATGCAATCGCTGAACTACGTGCAAAATTGAGCAGTTACCTGGCCAGCCGAGCGATGGGTACCTGGTACCGGTGGTTGAAAGGGCCCACAAAGAGCGGGGCACCGAAGTCTTCAGAAGCGTGGGGACAGTGATGTTTCTTCGGGACGGGAACATTTCAGCGGCGATGCAGAATCTTGGAAGGCGTTAAGGTCACAAGACAAACAAACACAGCCAAATATGCGATCATTTTTGGCGCGTTGCCGCATCGACAAATGTCATCGCCTAGCGATCTCACTTTTACCCAACACCACCGATTCCTAGCACAATATCGGCACCCAGGGGATAAGCCTGCAAGCCTGGATTGAATAAAGTGTTCCCCAGCAAAACTGATATACGGTTATTCATGGAGCGGCTCTACTGCGACCTTTCTCTCTATGTGCATCCGAGCGCTTGCACGGCGCCGCAGGCCATCATGATACAGCTTCGTTATCTGTGAGAATGGGTGACCCCCTTGGTGCTCTGCGTCTTGGCTTCCTACCGGTGATTTCCTTCGATTCTTTGGCCTCTGGTTGACCAGGTGACTCTTCCGATTGAATGCATTTGCTGTGCGATAAAAAGCTAGCTCTTCTGTGCTCTGCTTTCTGTCGATGTCGCACTCTTCCAAGGTCTCCAGTACTCCCATTATGTTCGAGGAGGACAGTAAAGTCCTGCCGGGTGTATTGTCTGTGAACGAGCGATGGCCAACTTCTCCCTCTGAGACAGAGTATGAGGTTCGGCTTGAACCAGAAGACGATCCTCAGAGGCTGTCTCTCCTTCGCCGCTGGCTCGCAGTGGTGACCATTTCATTGGGGACACTCTGTTCGGGTTGCGCATCCTCGTCTGTAAATTTTTTCTGATTTCAGGCATTGGGCTCGCTTCGAATTTTTATCTGTAGCCAGCGTTTACCATAAATGCTGTGTCACAGCATTTTCGTGTGGGAAGAGAAGTAGCGATCCTGGCTATCAGTTTTTTTCTCCTGGGTCTCGGCATTGGCCCTCTCCTGGTAGGACCGCTATCTGAGGTATATGGGCGAAGGATCATCTATCGAGTGTCATTCGTACTTTTTTTCGTCTCCACATTTCCCGTCGCTTTTGCGCCTCATATCGGTAAGCTTGAAAGACCTTATCACTTGGTAATCATCTACTGATCACCTTCGTCTATGTAGCTGTTTATCTGATATTTCGTTTTATTATGGGATTTTGTGCCGCAGCTTTCTTTAGTGTGGCTGGTGGGAGTATTAGCGATATGTTCCCAAACGCACAAGTTGGGACGTGCGTCCTACCATTCTCCTTATCCGGGTGATGGAGCAGATTGGTCTTGGTGTCCTCCTACACCAGTCCTATGGCCGTATATTCTGTATCACCGTTCGTTGGCTCCCAACTCGGACCGATATACAGTGGGTGAGCCAATTTCCGCGCTCCTTTTGTCATTTATAACTGTCTTTAGGTTCATCAATCAGAATACTAGCTGGAGATGGACGTATTATGTCATCATCGTCTGGTCATTTGTCGAAGTAGTCGCTATAATTGTGTCAGTCCTCCAAGACTCCGTGCAGCACGATTTTTATGGTGATCTAGTTCGTCCCGGAAACATACGTCCCAGTGATCCTCAAGCAGAAGGCGCAACGGTACGTCAACAAAAGACCTTCTAGATCTCAGGGAATTAAATGAAGATAATTAGCCTGCGAAAATCCTCCGGGGACTCACGGAACTATGCGCCAATAGAGAAAAGGAATATTCGCTTGGGGCATTCCATTATTGTCAGTTGCTACAAGCCATTCCGTAGGTCCAACGTACGACTTCTCACACATGCGTGCTCAGACTCGTTTCAGAACTTCTCCTTTTTGACAGCATGGCCTGTCTGATAGACCTCTGGTAAATTCGCTGGCGTCCCACACCGCCTCTAAGTTAACGCTGTCGGTTCTCTAGGACTTCGTTCGTTCTAGGATTGTTGTACCTTACGTATGAAGCATTCCCAATAATTTTCGGGGAGAAGCACCATTTTTCTATGCAGGCAACGGGCCTGACGTTTAGTGGGATTGGTGTGGGTGTCTTCATCGGCCTCGCTACGACGCCATACTGGAACCGGTAGCGCGATCTACTCTCGGCTTCCTTACCTATTATGGCTCATCGTATTGTCTCACCGTACTGCAGACGCTATAGACTGTTCGCCGAGAGGCATGGAGACCCGCCACCCGAATTCCGCCTTCTGATTGGCCAGGCTGGAGCAGTCCTCGTTTCTGGAAGCCTCTTCGGTATAGCTTTCACCACATACGGGGGTATCCACTGGATTGCGCCTATCATCGCGTCGGTTCCCTTTGGCACTGGAGCCTACTTCGTCCTCACTTCGTCGTTTTCGTATCTCGTCGTTGCGTACCGGCCAATCGCGGCATCTGCGATGGCCAGCAACAGCGCGATGCGCTCAACTTTCGCTGCCGCATTCCCGCTGTTCACCGATCAAGTATATCACAGACTGGGCATAGTCGGCGCAACCGCGCTTCTTGCAGGTATCGCCACACTTCTTGCGCCGTTGCCGTGAGCATCTTTTTTTTTTAAAAAAAAAAGACCACCCAGTATGGCTGATCTCCCGCGCGTGCTAGTTTCGTCTTCTACCGAATTGGCGCGAGACTGCGCCAAAAATCCAAATTCGCTGTATGAGTGGGCCGCACGTATAGATTGGAAATGTGTCATATATAATCCTTGAGAATCTGGTGTTTTACCATGGATGCGTTGAGAGCTATGCACGCCGCCGCAGTATGCTGCTTACGCTCTCAGCAACCTATTAACCTCCGACCACCGTGACTCCGAGTTTATGACCTGGTTCCAGGCATTCAAACGTGACAAATCCCGTTTCTCGGATCTCGTAAAACATATTGGCCGGCGCCCCTTCAGAGTTGTCACATCGAAGTCGTGCGGGCTCAGCAGACAAGCCACCTCATAGCGCCCTCAATCAAACACCGCCTTTGTATGTATGGTGTCGGGTACGGGAATAGCGATGACCTGATGAACGGAGGTTCCCCCAGCCGTGCGGACCCTTAATGTCCTCAGTAACGTCGGTCCATTTCTCGGCAGAATGTCCGAGGTGATGAGGAGCTATTACGGCACTTGATGTGCAAGACGCTTTCCACAGGTCTGTCTCATGGGCTATTGAAGGCCGCTTGGGGGCATGTGTATCGACTCGTGTCTGTTTGCTAATGCAAGCGCACCACTTTCCACTGAGCTTTCAGCGGATCCTAGCCACCGCTATCCGTGGACGACTTGGGCGGAAGTTCCCAGACAAGTTCCCGCACGACCCATACAAGATGGAGGACATTTTTGATGCCGTGTTCTATGCCCTGACGTGGCAGCGGTCCACTCCCTTCGTAGAACTACCTCACGAGGTTCCGCCGCTCTCTACGCCGGCGCCAACAACCTTCCATACTGCTCCGGTCTCCGTTGCCAACCGTCCACGAGCAATCACAACCTTCAAGACCAGCTTAAGACTGGCATTGAAGCATTCCTTTCTGCATAGTAGATCGCAGAGCCACATGCTCCAGAAGGCGAATCCTCACAATACCCAATTGTTGCGTTGCAAGCTCTGCGGAAGCCTAGGACACCTCGTGGAGACGTGAAGAAAGTCGACGTGTACATCCTCGCTTGAAAATGCAAGCACAACGTGTTTGAGAAAACAGGAGCCTTCGGGATCAATTTGAGGAGTATCATAGGCAATTTAAGGGCAAGCAGTCATCACAGGCCTACCTGGAGGGTTTGGTGAGCCCACGGATGCCAGCACCTCAGGAAGCGATGGGAGCGAGGTCCCTAGTCACGGAAGCGATGATCCCTGCAGTAGCAAACCCCTGCACAGTCACACGACCGTACTACCTTACCAAAGGGGCCAGATTTTACTTATGTGTAGGTGACAGGCTCCGGGCCACCTCCTCAACATTTTTGTTTTTGTTTAGGAAGAAAAGCTTTCGGGAAAGTGTTGATCTACTCCGTTGTTTGAAAATTGCAAACCAACACGATAGTAAGTATACGTCCCGGTACACTATCCTAGACAGAAGCATCGGAGAGGATCCTGTGGAGTGTGCGGAAGTTCTGGGCCCAATTTAAGACCCGGTGGGAGTTGCTGTCGCAGGAGAAGGTGGAGTGACGCGAAATCAGGTGCGTCGCGCCGCTTTTATTCCTATATCACTACCTTATCACTAGCAACTGGATCCTTGCAGGCGGATATGGAGGGAAACATCGAAGTTTCAGAGTTCGAATAGAACGAAAAAGACACGGTACTACTGTAGCTAGCCCGGGCCAGTAGTCTGCGGGTCTCTGTTCATCCGCACTTCATTGAATCACCTTGTCGCTCTTTCTGGTGATTTTCCGGTTCGCCCTCGTAGATTATTGATGACTCACAACGCAAGACGATTCTTCATAATATAGTTCGCCCTACCGGCTCAGCGTAGGGGGTCACGATCTGTGCTGCCCTAAGGCCAGTCCTTGACCCCATTTGACCGCCAGCGTGCGGAAAGGCTCATCGATCATCACACGGCGTGGCCTTCCAGCCACATGACCCCATATCCCATACCAACAGCGACTGAGCAATCGACACGCACTAAGGGGTGCTCTCACGTTTTAACTATAATATGTTCAGTTCCGCGGACCGCGATATACTTCTGTGTCGTAACAGCCTCTTGCTTATCGTCTGTGTCAATATGAGGACGCGCGCATTGTAGTCCATATCCCAACAACAGAAGAACCCACACGCCCGTTTTCTCACCACGAGTAGGTCGAGCGTTGCTCCGGCCCCTAGGCTGCATTGGCGACGGTCCCTTCTGCCCCTCCCGCGTCGTCCGTGCGTGCTGGGCGGAGCATCAGCGGCGAAAGTCCTGTTACACTGCCTCCGAAATTCTCTGTGCAGATCGTGTGAACCTTATTTTATCAAGATTGGGGGGCCGCGGCAGTAACTTTGGCCCTTGAAGGTGTCTTCCGCCTGGTGGTCATAAGTAGTACATCATTCGAAGCTGTATGCCACATCTGTTCGGGTCTAGGGCGGTATAAAATGGATTTTTTCTTTTAAAAAATGTGTTCATTGTGTTATCTTAGACCACTATGCGTACTCAGCATCCTCCTAGAGCCGCTAGTTTCATTTGGACCCCTGGGGTTCCCAACGATCGCATGATTGACCTCTTTGTTGCTGCTCCCCTCGCCTGCTTCGTCCTCTGGTCCATAGCCAGACTCACGCAGAGAGCCATTGAGTTCCGTAATCTTCCACCAGGTCCTAAAGGGTTTCCTATCATTGGCGATGTTCTTCACATCGGAGATCAGGACTGGTTAGCGTCACCACAACGCAAGGATGAATACGGTCACATTCCACACTCCCAATGCCTCCAGAAACCTGCTCATGTTCCTTTCAGGCAAGGTGATGTATGTCAGTGCCCTCGGGCATGGCGTCCTCGTCATCAACGACCAGCGCGTCGCCATTGATTTGCTCGAGAAGCGATCCAACATATACTCGGATCGACATCGCTACATATCCGCAGGAGATTTTGCAACGAAGTATCTGGAGATCGTCCTGACACCATACGGCGAGCTGTATGCCATTGACACAGTGTCTTCCACATGCACTGATCGTTCATAGATGGCGCCGCCTCCGGGGTGTCACCGTGAAAGGCTTCTCCAAATCGGTTGTACATGACTTCCACCCCATCCAAGCTCGCGAAGCCATCATGTTGGCCCTTGCGCTAATAAAGAGTCGACCCGGTCTGGAAAAGGATCTCCAGCGACACACATTGTCTATTATGCTCTCCATCAATTACGGTTTTCCGCCGGTAGATTCAGTAGATGACCAGACTGTTGCTGGAGTCGTAGACCACGTGGAGCGCATGTTGAACGAGATGCGGCCAGGGGCACGTCTGGTTGAGCTTTTAACTTGGATGAGATATATACCAAGTAGGTGAGTATATTGCAGTTGTCATCGTGGGTTACCTCTTACAGTTCCGTGCAGGTTTGCCAAGTGGAAACGGGACTCAAAGTACTGGTTCGTCCAAGATTCGCTCATGTTTGAAGGTCTTCTCAGAAAAGTTGCAGACAACATGGTAAGTTCTCGCGGTCGTGGTATGCCAAAGAGATATGTCTTACTTTCCAATACCAGGCGAATGGAATCGATCGACCAAGTTTCGGTGCTTCAGTGATAGCAAATCAGTATAAACATGACCTTTCGGAACGCGAGCAGGCTTGGGTTGTTGGTCAGATGCTGTAAGTCCCAAACCTAAGCTGCCCAATTCTGCGAGAATCAAAAGGTATTACCCACTGTAGCTCCGGAGGCGGGGAGACGACGTCGACTACGCTCATGTGGTGGCTTCTCGCCATGCTCTCGTACCCCGAGGTTCAAAACCGGGCGCACGCTGAGCTTGACGAGGTGGTCGGGAACGCTCGTCCACCGACCTTCGCCGATCTCCCCTCTCTCCCCTACATCCTTGCGATGGTCAAAGAGACACTACGCTGGTCGCCCACAGTTCCCTTGGGTGCTCCGCACGCCTCGAGTGCGGACGACTGGTATGAGGGCATGTTTATTCCCAAGGGCACGATGTGTCTCCAGAACATGCGTGTGATCAATTCAGAGGTGGACGTGTTTGGCAGCGACGCGGAGCATTTCGACCCGGCTAGATATCTGGACGAAAATCGTCCGGTCAGGCTACTGGACGGCAGAGAGGAGGGACACGTGTCATTTGGATTTGGGCGGCGTATATGCCCTGGGAGATACGTTGCGGAAGGTACATTGGGGATTGACATTGCGACACTGCTTTGGGCGATGCGATTCGAGCGTCCTGAAGGTGTGCAAGCTGAGTTAGACTTGCGCACCATAGTCAACGGCAGCCTCACCGGGTATGCGATTTATGCTTGCTTCCTCTTTAGGTTCGTACTGACTAGCCGACAGTCGTCCAATGCCTTTCGAGTACAAAGCGGTCCCTCGGTTTGCAGACGCTGAAAGTATCCTAAAGGAAGCACTGAACCTGTACGGGTGAAGGAACATCCTGCGGTGTCGTAACATAGCTAAGGTCACTCTGTGTACTTGACCCAATTACCGAGTTTTAACGTGTACAAGCGACTCAGATCTGTGGGGTCGATCGCTGGGCGATTCCAGTTTGGATTGAATTGCAGGTCGAGCAAACAGTGGCGTGTTTAGTGGGTATACCCACCAACTGACTAGTAATCGACATAGATACCCTCGTTTCAGAGATACCACATAAAGTTTGACAAACCCGAGCTGTGTGCCCCAGAATGGTCTGGGAGCTGGGGTGAGGTAATTTCCCTTCTCACCTTTCGTTCTACCATTTCTCGGAGAGAGATTTAGCTTATGCGGTACCCCTCATTCTTGCCCATAGTCTTGCTCATTCCCCTGGCACTCCAGCCTGAGGGTGGTAAGTGTTTGTCGTAACCGAAAGGAAAAAAATTAGATAGACAGCGGGGTGTGATTACCTAATCTCTCGCCCAGTCGGAAACCAAAGTTGAGCACGTGCTCGTGGGAACAGAGGACACAGTCAAATAATAACCTTGCAATTGCCCGCAAATCCGAGTGAACGAACTTCCTGTGTTAAATATTGTTGCTCTCCTCGGTATCATAAACATGGGAAAATAACAACTCAGGCATTTGTCAATTGTAAATACACACGCGCCCTCGTGGTACTCACCTGTGATCAAACACCATTTTGGGTTGTGTACTGTATACAGATCAACGAGCGTGCATAGCCACCTCGTGTTCCAGTTTCCTACTGCGTCGGCCCTTCTTAGGACGCATTTTGCGTCCTGCCCAAGTACGGCTTCGAGAGACTGTTTGACTGCCACTCGCTTCCTTTGTCCCGCGTCAAACAGTCTCCCTCAGGTCCCATCATTATGCCCTTCGCGGCAATCTGTAGATCAGGGAACGCTGCCTCACGTTCTATCGTCCAGTCAGAGGTAAACAGAAGGGGATAAGACACGTAAGAAAGGTGCCCATCAAGGACTTGGAGGTAGGGTTCGAGGATAACCTATTTGGCTAGTAGAACATTTGTAGGTAGAGGTACAGTTGTGCGAAGAAGCTGCTTGTCACTGGGGTTAGCATCCGTGAGCAGGGACAATCCGGTATGAAGACAGGCTGAGCGGTTTCGTGGTCGTACGCACCATCAGGGGCCTGGACACAAAATGGACTATCAACGCATCTGTCTATCAAGTCAAGGACAATGTGCATCTGAGAGATTCATTGAAGGGATCGTCAATACCCAAGCCGCCCTGCACTTGCATTGCCGTAAGTTCTCTGGCTCTTGCTTGAGGTCCGAGTTTCCTTCTCGTCTTCTCTTCCAGAGGTCCCTGGAGCCCGCCGCCTCTCCACACGGGAGCCTTACACAAAACAGAAATCGTCGTGGAAAGTACGTCCGGCACGAAGATTTCGGCACCCTAGAAGTCGAGAACGCAGTGTGGAGTGCTCGCTCCGCGGAAGACAACCCGGGCACTGAGTGAAGTGAGCGTACAACTATCGCTCTGCGTCCGGTGGAGTAAAAAGTCAACTTCAATCAAAGGAACAACGCGAGGCCTCACAGATCATGGGCGAAGAAGAGAAGAGGGCCAGGGATGCTCGCTGCGAGCTAGGGCTGATAAGCATCAGAACAAAGTTTCACTGCATCCCCGACATTCCCCACGCCCACATATGGAAATGAGCGGGACAGGGCCATGTCGTAGCTCTGACTATATCACATAAGAACCGGGGGGGAAAGAAAAGTGTGTGTGTGAATCGTCATGCATCGCATCGTCACCCGCCAGACCATGCGAATCCTCGGCCACACGCTCTCCCACATCGGGGACCCCTCGCTAACCATGCTATCTGCTGCATGGCCAGAGACCAGAGGCCTGCGTGACGCGGTGCTTCGTGAAGTGCGAGTAACCGGTCGGCACGTCCGGATATGGGGACGGAAGCGCGGTATTGTGTGAACCGACTCGCGAACTGACCCGAGCTCTGAGAGGGCGCGGAGGTCGGCGTGTAAGGGATGACAGTAGGGGGAGGGCGCGGGGGGAGATTGGGGCGACGGATCAATCTTGGGAGCGCTATCAAAACAAGTTGGAGGTTCGACGGCGGAGTCAACGCGCACATGATGATAATTTTGAAAGCCCACATATTACGTCCCTCAATCGTCTCGAGTGACGTCGTTTTCCTCCTCTCGAAGGTCCAACAGCCTAGAATCCAGATGAGCGGAAGACTTGGTGAGTCCAGGTCTCGCTCTATCACAGTTCGCCAGCGTCGTGCACTTCGGTGTCGGAACCTCCTCGCATAACTGGGGAAAGAGAAAGTGTTGATAACTTATTTCGTGGCCGAGGAATTGACCAGCAGATTTTGAGGGTGAAAGGTGTTTGTGGTGCCATGGACGATATGTATAGGGTAATGCAATTTTGCGTGGTCGTGGGACGTCACGAGCACCAACGCTGACCAGGACCGTAGGTCTGTGGTTTTCTTGGTCTTAGTTGGAAGGTGGTAAGCAGAGACGAACGGGAGCGAGCGAAATCGTTGAAGGCGGGAATAGCAACTTTATGACGACTTGCAGGACGCTTTTTTTTTTTTTTTTTTTTGGAAAAATTTGTATTTAATACAAAACCGGTTGCGCTTCATGTACCTAAAGTGCAGTAAAGGTGTAGGGCATTGCTAAGGAGTGGTCGAGCAAGTGAGTGGAAAGGATAAAGTAGTACCCCCCTAAAGAGGAGGGCGGGGTTGCAGGGCGTATCAGTTCTGATTCGAGCCACGCGTAGGGTAAGTGGAAGGGTCGGACGGAGCCGAGTGAGAAAAGGAAGGCTCACGCACAGCCTGCTTGAGGTGTCTATGGTTACTGGTTATGGGTAGTTTGTCGCTGACTTGGATGCGTGTTTTTATGGGACCCCCCATGAAATCACTGCTTTTATTTCAATGCCTGCGAATACCAGTGACCACCCGACCCGCCTTGATGGATAGCTAGACTCGTTCAGGTCTCAAAGGGCTTCTTATTGTCGGCGACGTTCTTCACATCGCAGATCTGGATCGGTTGGCATCCACACAACGCAGGGATGAATACGGTGACGCCCCACACTCCCAATGCCTCCAGAAACTTGTTCAGTGAAACTGTCCAAGGAAACAGATATATATGAAGACGTCATTGAGTAGCGTCACATGTACAACACGAGAAAACCGCTCTCCAAATCCGTTCAAATCGACGACCTTTCCTATGCACAACCTCTGTGGCGCCTTTCCTTGGTGAAGGCCCATTAGCTCGTCTCGGGAGGTGTGTTGACGCCAAAGACTGAGGTACCACTAAAAGATTGTTGGAATATCGCCTTAACAGATGCAATAATAAACGTACCAATATCAGTATCCATAATAAAGGCCGCAAGTTGTCCGACAGAGTGCTCTTGAGACGCGGTAAGGTATTGCTGAACTTTCAATCCAATATCCCCCTCCCGGTAGTCAAGCTCCGCGTGGTCCAAAGCTGATTGAGGTGACAAGTTCGAGGGACGTAAAGAGGTGGCATGCTTCAAGATCAGGATAACAGCTTCCGCAAAGGTTAAACAAACTCTAAAAATGATAAAGAGAAATACCAAGGATCAACTCATAACCGGTACTACCGGTGGTGGAAAGCTAGAGAGATAAATATGGTAAGTCATGGGGACGAATGACCGTAGACGAAGATAGCACATTTTGAATGGTGGGCAGTGACGCAACACGCGTTACCTTATAAAAGAAGTGAGATCTCTACCCGAGTAAACGTGTAGAGAGCACCTACGAGCTGGAGAAACGATGGTGGATACCTTAGCAAGCCCGAAAGGAGAACATGCACGCACGTGCTAGTAGGCCAGGGGTGAGTGTGATCAATGCAGAGACAAGAGAGGCGTCATCAGCAGGAATAAAACGCAATAAGGCAAGTAGCCGCTCACATCCTGAAGAGCCCAGACAGGTGTTGTCAGAGTGCTTGAAACGCAGAGAGGAACGACAGCGACTCAAACCCTCTGGGGGGCCAACGACACGCTTCGTCAGCGTGCTTGAAACACGGCGAAGCATCACGGTCACCCACAAACTGGTGAGCAGACAACAGGCGTCGTCAGCAAGCTTGAAACGCAGCGACGACCGGCAACCGCTCACTCTCTGGAGAGCGACGACAGACATCGTCAGCAGGCGTGAAACGTGGCGACGAACGGCAGCCACCCACAAACTAGAGAGCCAACGGCATGCATCATCAGCAGGCTTAAAAAGCAGCCAGGAATGGCGACCACTCACTTCCTAGGAAGCCGATGACAGGCGTCGTTAGCAGGCTTGAAACGCCGCGAGAAACGGCAGCCACTCACTATCTGGAGAACCGAGGAGATGCGTCGTCAGCGGGACTGAAATTAAGTGAGAGACGGCAGCCACTCACGGACTAAAGAGCCAACGACAGACCCCATGAGCAGGCCTGAACGCAATGAGGCACGATAGCCACTCACTCTCTAGAAAGCCGAGGACAGGCGCCGTCAGCAGATTTGGAACGCAGTGATAAACGGCAGCCACTCACTTCCTAGAGAGCCGAGGGCAGGCGTCGTCAGCAGGCTAGAAAACATGTGAGGTGCGGCAGCCGCTCACGGGCTGGAGAGCCGACAACAGGCGTCATCAGCAAGCCTGAAATGCAATGGGGAACGACAGCCACTCACTTCCTGGGGAGCGACGAGATACATCTTCAGCAAGCTTGGAACCCGGTAAGGCAGGGCAGTCACTCACATACTGGAGAGCCAACATTAAGTATTGTTAGCAAGCTTGAAACCCAGCAAGGTATGACAGCCACTCACTTTCTAGATAACCGACGACAGGTGTTGTCAGCAGACTTGAAACGGAGTGAGGAATGGCAGCTATTCACTTCCCCGAGAGCCGAAGACTAGTGTCGTCAACAGGCTTGAAACGTAGCAAGGATTAGCAACCACCCACATCCTGGAGAGTCGACGACAGGCGTCGTCAGCATGCTTGAAACACAATGATGCATGGCAGCCACTCACATACTAGAGAGCCGATGACAGGTGTCATCAGCGTGGGAGGCGTATTGAGGCATGGCAGCCACTCACAAACTGGAGAGCCGATAGCAAAAGTCGTCAACAGGCCTGAAACCCAGCGAGGAACTGCAATCACTCACTTCCTGGAGAGTCGTCGACATGTGTCATCAACAATATCAGCGACGCATGGCAAACACTCACTCTCTGGAGAGCCGATGACGGGCGTCATAAGTAAGCTAGAAATCCAGTGAGGCATGGCGGCCACTCACGGACTAGAATGCCAAGGACAGGTGTCATCAGCAGGGGAGGTCCAGTGAGGCACGACAGCCGCTCACAAACTAGAGGGCCAACGGCAGGCGTCATCAGCAGGACTGAAAGGAAGAAAAATACAGCAGCCGCTCACTTCCTGGAGAACCGACAATATGCGTTTTCAGCGGGTTTGAAATGCAGCAGGTCGAGGCAACCACTCACAAACTGAAGAGGATAGGACAAGCGTGGTCTGGTCAGTCCATCTGAGAAGCGTGAGTAACAGCTGGCACTCACCCACTAGGAGTCGGGCGACATGAGGCATGCGCCACAAATTAAGACTATATCAACACTTGCCCAGAGGTATGGAAATGAAATAACACATTCCTCAACTATAGGGTTGACCTCAGACCCACCACGGGAATTGACACTTTAATGTCTATTGAGATCGTCGCTCACTTCACCCAACTGCCAGCACTCACCGGTTCAAGGCCGATTTAACACTCAATTCTAAATTACCCCTCTGCACAGCTAGAAGCATCAATGCGGCGACATCCTCATTCAGTGCTGTGGCTGTCCTCTCAATAAGCTCGTCGCAACTACTACTTGGTTTGTGTGTCTCTGCCGAAGAATATCAGCACGTAACCCTGGTATTTGACTCCGTACCTACTTTGTAATCGCACAGATCTAATACCATCACCAAGGGGGCGTAGATAGTGCTTTTGAAAGATTTCTTCAGCCACCTTAGATACGTCGCCGTCGCTGTCCGGGAATTTTTCTGGGAAATCGTGCATTTCCATTCCCATGTTGATTAAAAACTGGTCATATTTTGTAAATACCGCAATGACGGGAACTTCAAAGCGATGCGTTAAATATGGCCATGAATGTCCGTAACGACACACCATTCTGGTCCTGGTAGCGACGAACGAGCTCGAAAGATCTCACTTCGAGGTCTGGTCGGTGGTTGTCCATTGGGATGCAGTACCTCAAAACATGGCCGTCAGTAACCGCAACCGCGAACACTCGAGAATCCATACCATATCGCATGCAATCTATCTTGCAGTCGCGTTTCTCCACATTTACGTTCAATGAATCCTTGCAAAATATCGACTTCCTCTCTGCTGCCTGACTCAATTCCACGCGAATCATGGAAAACGTAACCGTCGTGTTTGGAGAAGATAAGTTCGTCATCGATGGTGTGAAGGCTTCGCTGGCTCCACGTTTAGATGCAAACGAAGAGGAGTATCATTGTGACTAACTTCATCGGACGGGGCAAGTATGAACTGGTCGGCAGTGAGATCAGACCTGCAGACATGATTAAGGTTGGTCCACGTACCTCGTCATCTCCTCGGTAAATAATAGGGCTCTCCGTTGTTTCACAGACTCTTTGTAGGATGGAGGTCTTTCCTGCGTTTGCCCTTCCTACGATAAGAACTCGGAACTGGATCTCTGCGCCTCGACGGCGGGGTTGTTCGGTGTCCATTGTAGCGACGGAGTTTGAGAAAGCAAAAGATGTTGATCGATTTTATTTTATTTTATTTTTTGAACCATCTGTATTCCGGGACGGTACCTAGTACAAAGCCGGTCATGGTGAACTACATTAAACTGAAGCGTGTAAATAGTGAGGCAGCTGGATCCACCATTATGCGTAATGAACGAACGTAATTAAACGATCGGGTAGAGGTGGGTCCCTCCCAGAGGAGCTCGCGTAGGCTGAAGGCGTGTATAGTAAGCGATGGTCCATGTGTAGATAAGACTGAAGCACAAGGCGTGTAACGTAGACGAGGTGAAAAAACTCGCCCACGTTGCGGGCCACGTGCACGCGGGGTAGCGCGAGGGGATTTATCGTGAGCCAAAGGGGAAGCCAGACTCAGGGCACCTTGCCGCGCCGGATAGTTGAAGGAATCGTAGGACGATGGATGGGCCTATGTTGCCAAGGCGGCCGATGCAAAGGTGATGCGTGAACCGTTCGTGTGCTCTAAGCCGGGCGCAATCGTCTCGTCTGTCTGTGGTATGTCGACCAAGTCCGGGAAGCTGCATGCCAGTGGGCAAGTGGAGGCCTCCGGCGGGAGGTCGGGCCGTTAACGGAATGCGCAGTCGGGGACTTCGGTGTTCTTCTCAGGTTCCTCACAGTCGTCCTCTCCTGGGCGAGTACACCTCCGCACTCTACTCTTGAATGACATCGTGTGTTGTGTTCGCTTACTCATACGCATTCCGTTCATCTCGCTCTCCAGTCGGAACACCAGGACCCCATTCGAGAGTTGACGAGAGCCTTCTTGCTTTGTCGACAAATCTTGACGTTACTGTACTTAATTGACTTAATTTTACTTAATTTTACTTGTTTTGGAAAGCTAAGAATAAAATAATTCAAGAACGCGTTCATTTGCTGATGAGTAGTACTCCTATTTCGCGGCTCTCTCACTCACTCAAAGTACTCAACCCTGGCGGAGCACCTCTACACGGATGCAGCCTTATTGTGGTTACTGCCCGGGTCGTCCATGCTAGCCACCACCTGCGGACCACCGTTGTCAATTAGTCCCCAGCCCCCCAAACAGCGACAGCGAAACGGATGTAGTCCGCTAACGTTCAATAAACCCCATTCGCTATTTCTAACATGGATAGATCACAACGACATCGTCGCGCGTAGAGCGGGTGTAGTGGTACGGTATCGCTCTAAAGTTCATGTGACACGCCGGGACCGCCGCGTACGCCCAGTCGACGTCCACAGAAGAGAAGAGTTCTGAGAAGAGAAGAGAAGAGAAGAGAAGCGGAGAACGCGACCGCGTCCATAGAAGGGAACACTCTGCCGCTACGAGCCGAGCCAGATCTTCTCGTCATCTTGCGGAGCTGTGGGGCTGCGATCGCTCCATCATCACTGTCGGGGTCTAAATACTGTAAAAAAAAAATTTACTGTACAGTACAAGCTCGATTGTGCTCTTGTCGCTGCGACCGCAGCGTAACTTTTACTTGCACGAGCACGATTACGAAACGCGTCGTTGTTTTCTGTGCCCCGCTGCGCGCGCGGATTGGGTGGCCCCGCCGGGTACTTCCATAGTCCCTGAGGCCTGAGAAGTCACGTAGTCACTAGTCACTCCCAGAGAAGTATCGTCCGGTTCTCTGCTAGGCCCAATCCCGATGGAAGTCGGTTGGTGAGTGCTGATTGGCCCGATGCTGTAGCTTGACAGCACATCGTGTCGTGGATGTAAGGATGTCAGCCTCAGTGTCAGTGCGCCGAGCGCACGATCGCGGTTCCATTCTCCTTATATTCCTAGACGCTGCCAGTGCGCAATGTCATCGATGTCCATTATCGCGAAAGTGGGGTTCGAGTCATGCTGGCAAAGATGCCGCTATATGCGTGAGACCCGGAGCAGGAGACGTTTACAGCAGCAGCACCTGCGATACTGACTCATCAGTCCATCAGTCCATCCGTATATCCCCCCTCCCTTCACCCCCTCGGAGCATACCACCCAGCCCTGACCGGTCAGGATTGCTCACGCATTTCACACGAGGTGACGGCCCCCGCCCCCCGACGAAGCGCTCGGCCCGGTTGGTGAGCTCCTAGGCCGCATTGTTCATGGCTAACTTAGCTTGGTGCGGAACAAGGTTGTTAAAATGATAGGGGTGGCGCCCATGCTGATGCGCACTGCCAGGTCCACCGGTACTGCCTAGCCTCGGCCTTCGTCTGAGATGAGGTCTCGGGTCAACTATAAGCATGTGTAGCCGGCGAGAGCGCAATTATCTGCAACCGGAGACATCGAAGGGAAGGGACTGCAGCGTGCCCGTACTTATCATTATGATGGAACATGCGGCACCGTGAAGTGGGGTCGTGGCGTGGGTTTGCGCCCTGTGGCGTAACATCGGAATAAAGGTTCTTTTGGCCATGGCGAGCCTCAACGACAAAAATCTTTGAGCGCAGGCACCGGGATCCTATTTGAATGGTGCATGCATGTCAATCAGACCTACGGTGTATTACAGGATACAAAAAGGGGCAAAGAATTCACGTGTAATACACGGCGTTACTGCCTTGCTTCCCGCACTGTAGGTTTTCCACGCATTCGCAATACAAGAGGTATGGGCGCTCCAAAGAAAACTCAAAAACCAGCAAGGGGTGAAATAGCTCGCCTGTTTTAGGTGAACTTAATGGGCGGCACAGAGTTAAGACTTGGGCTTGGGCAGAGTGAGTGTGGTTCCTGTCTCCAATCGATTGGGACCTGGGTAGATCGGACGGGACCCACGCCACTACCTGAACGGGAAATACCGGGTGAGCCGAAAAATTAAGACCGGCGGCAGAGGCAGAAGGGTTGGTCACGGGTGTCGCCTTGCGGGCAATTTACCCCGCTGCGGATTATGGTGATGGATTCGGTGGATTGCGCCAACGCCAGGTTCGCCTCGAGGCATTTGACAGATGGATCGATGATGATAACGACGATAATGATGACGATATCAAAATATTGAGTAGTGGTGCCCAAGTGGATAATTCATGCAGGCGTGAATTGGGACGGAGTTGTATTTAAATTGGACTGGCGCGGCACGTGTGAGGCCGGGAGGGGCTACGCAGCACGTTTTGCGCACGCGGTTTGGCCCGTGGGTTTCTGTTCTTTCTTGTCGACCACCACCGCCACCCTTTGCGCGCTGATGGCTCTCAACAAACGCCAGTCCGACGGTGAGCCAGTTTCTTGTTCTTTCCCCCCATATCGGCAATGCGCTAGCGTCCCCTCCCTATCAATGATATGATCGGCTACTCTACCCGGTTTTGCCATTCCGCCTCGTACTGTATTTTCGTTTTTCCAAACGGACGTAACATGACCTCCACCTTAAGCCTGACCCTGCCCTTTCCTGCTCATCCGGCCATCTTGTTTCCTTTTCCTTCACATCCTCGTTTTGCCACCGGCGCGTGCTATCCTTTCTAGGTTTGGCACTTGCTTGCGCTCCCTCCCCCATCATCCCCTACATCATTCTCTCCACTTTCCTTCTTCCTCTCATTTTCCGTCATCATGTCCTCCTCGGGTGGCGGTTCTGTACCACCACCTACCCCTTCGTCTTCCCCAGGTGCTTCGTCTACTCCCCCTTCATCCTCGTCTTCATCCTTACCTTCATCTTCATCACCACCATCTACAGTACCTCCTTCCTCTGCTCCCCCACCTTCGTCTTCTACCTCTGGTCCTCTATCTGCTGATTTTCTTGACCGACGGCTGACCACTCGTTGTTTTATTTTCTAGTTTCGACCCCACCTCCGAGTTCGTCGCCAGAACCGCCGAGCTCTACCACTCCATCCTCGACACCACCCCCTCCGCCTACATCCACCCCCGTTTCCTCTAGCACCCCCGAGTTACCCCCTTCGTCGACACCACAACCTTCCCCGACATCCCAGGCAGGGCCCACTCCGACAACTACCCAACAGCAGGGCTCTTCTTCTCCTTCGTTACCCGGGAACGCGAGCAGTCAGCGTCCTTCGAGCTCGACTCCGATAAATCTCTCGAGCACATCGACTTCTGTTTATACGTCTGTACTCGTGTATGTTGCATGCTTTCAACGTTGCCATGCCTCTCCTTGACTCTTCTACAGGTCGACCGGAGCCAATGGTCAAATAGTTACCACCACCATCCAGTCGACCGTCCTCATCACACCGTCTCCGTCTCCCAACTCCGGAGGTGGCAGTAGCAGTAATACCGGAGCAATCGTTGGTGGCATTGCTGGTGGTATTGCTGGTCTGGTCGCCATCCTTCTTGTCGGTTTGTTCTGCTGGCGTCGCAACCGTCGTCGCAGAGACGACTTCGATGGCAACTTCGATCCTGACCGGGTAGTCCGGCATGGTGGCCACACGGACCTCGCCGGAGCAGAGGTCACCCCGTACAGTTACGAACCAGGCGTCGTTGGAGCAGCGTCCGTTGGTCACTCCGGGCCCAGCACGGGTGGACCCACCAGTTCGAGCGGCGACGGCAGCATGCGCCAGTACCGCGATAGTCAAGCGCTCCTCGCAGGCGCTGGGACGGCTACCTCGGGATCGCACTACGCACCGACCTCGAGTGATAGCGCATCAGCTTATCCCTCGAGCATCGCCCACAGCTCGCAGCATGGCGGCGGCATGCCCGTGCCGCAGCCGTACCATCCGATGTCGACCAAAGAGCGCGAGGCGCTGCGCCAGCGCGGACAAGGTGGTCTCGGGCTCGCGAGCTTGGAAGAGGGCGAGGTGATACAGCACATGGATGGCGGGCAGATCCCCGATCCGTCGGTCCCTGCGAGCCGCCCACACGAGGTTCCGCCTAGTTACGACTCCATCCCTGGGAACGATCCTCGATGAGGGTGTGCACCGCACGCAGTTGTGTGTTTTTTTTGGTTTTGTCTTGAAAAATGCATGGTGACGGGGGAGATGGCTAGGGCGATGGGGAGGGGATTGTTGGTGTTCACCGGCTTTACTGATGTGATGCTTATCGCCGTCCCCTCACGCTATCAGGGTAGTATAGACCTTCGCAGGGCGAGTGGACCACGATACGACTGACTTGAATTTTTTTTTTCTTTTTTTTTCCGCCACTTGCATTCCTCTCGTTTACACGTATGTACTCGTCATTCCATATATTCTAACGGTCTCCCTTAGTATCATCCGCTGCTCCTTTGATGTCAACCCAGCGTTCATGGCGACCACTGCGGTTCTTATGACCCCATTCCATATCTTCCATAGTTTCGATGCAACCGATAAGGAATATGAATAGCTTTCTCGTTGCACCGTCCTTTGCGTCCGGTCGGGTGACTACGGAATGTAGGGGTCCTCAGGCCTCAGTGCCGATATTAGGCTGGCCATTGACCCGACGGAAAAAGTCTACACGAGGACCGAACGGCTACAAGTGTCATCAAGACTCTCGGTAGCGTATAACACTCGCGACTCATCATGTCTATGTGTGTAATCGCACAACAACCAAATGCTGTAACTACCGTACGTAAAAATTAACGCCTCTCAAGCTGGGAAGAACAGGCGAGTTATCACTCTACGGCATATTATGCGGGTGGTGTCTCTTTTACTTTACGTGATCCAGTGATCAACAGACCGACAGCTCGCGTTTTTTTTTCCTGCCGCAGTTCGTCGTCCACCGGCACGCTCGGCACGCTCGGCACCTCTGCCGCCTCCGCGTCACCACCGCCCAGCTCTGTGCTACGGGTAGTCTGGGAGCTCCCAGATGGGGACGAGGACGAGGACGAGGACGCCTGGTGTAAAGACGGGTCGTCGAATATCCGACCACTGGGTACGAGGACGACGGTGCGGGCGAACACGACGGACCACAGCAGCAGCGTCAGTACCGCATATATCGCGCCCCAGACGCGGAAGAACGGCGCATGGAGCACCTTGGCCAGCGCGATCGTCAGATTCGCATACACGCCCTGGCCAGTGCGTGCGTGTGTTGAGTGAGTGAGTGGAAACAAAAACAAAACGTGAACAAAACGCACGTTCGGGAAGATCAAACCCCAGTACGCGAGCTGAAACGGCGGTAGCGCGCCCGTGCGGCGGCGTACGGCGTGCCCAATACCGAGCAGCGCATAGCCGAGCCAGAGCGTCGCGAGCGCCCAGAGCGCGAGCGCAGCACAGACACAGACGGCATACACGCACTCGGGCGCGAGCGCGCTCGCGAGGAACGGCGAGCGGGTGCCTGCGACGGGCAAGAGCGTGCGGGCGCCCTCGCCGAGCAGCAGCGCCGCGACGCCCGCTTGGCCCATGGGGCCCAGCGGGACGCACGCGGAGAGCACGCCTGCGCTGCCTGATGGGAACCCGTGCAGCACGAGCCGGCATAGGTACGCTACTAGGATCGTGCTCGCGAGGGCGAGACCTGCAGATAGCGTGCATGCGGCGGCGGCGAGCGTCGTCAGCGCGCCCGTAGTGCTGTGCGCTGCTAGCGCCTGCACGAGCTCGCCGCCGCCTGAGGAGGCGACGACGAGCGTGACGACGGGGAGGAGCCAGAGGGCCGTCAGCTCGCGGGGCGAGTGATGGTGGTGCTCGGTGATCCTGTGAATGGGGGGTTTTTCGGTGAGTTGTGAAAGTTAAAAACTTGGAAACTGGTACTCACATGACGTAGACGATGCCCCAGCAGCACAGTGCGGACAGCGCGACGTCGAGCCACCAGAACCCCCAGAGCGTGTAGAGGAACGCGCGCCCGCCAAAGCCGTACTGCCCGTACAGCACCGTCGTCGCGACCGCGATGAGCGTGAGCGCGCCCATGGGGAACGTGCCCAGGTAGAGGCTCTGCACCGGGTGCCGTAGCATGGCGCCCCACAGACCAGGGAAGCGCCAGTAGCGCGCGGCGGTCGCGGCGCTGAAGAACACGAAGAGCAGCAGGTTGAGCATGAAGAAGGTCGTGCTGAGCGCGAGCAGCGTGCGGCTCTCGTTCCAGTACGGGAACACGCTGAACAGGATCGAGACGGCACCAGTGCCTGGATGGATAAGTCAAAACAACAAAAAATTAAAATTAAAATTTGAGATCGACTGGGTCCGAGTCTGCGTATGCTTTTGGCGGGATCGCGGCGGAGAGGTGGCATCGGGGGATGACGAGAAACGAACGAACGTACCCATATTGACTGCGAACCATGCTGGTGTAAAGTGGCTGTGTAAAGGGTGAGAGTAAGAACGAGACTCGCTGCTCAAACTCAGGCCGCACACCGAATGCTGTCTGTAACCCCCTTCTTATCCATAGCCATGTTGCCGCAGGATCAACCAGATAAGTGAGAAGAAGAAAAAGAAGAGCGGTGTGTAACTAGCGTGTGAGTCATAGCGGAGGGGCTCCCGTCTTATAGGTCGACCTGCGGTCGGCAATTCGGAATTCGGCACAACGCCTTTTGATATTCTGTCTTGAGATTGAGACATTGTTAGGGCGTTGATTTGGAAGCCTCATCTCTCTCTGACCCCCGCCCGTGTAGGGCAGATTTCTTGCATGGTGGGTGATGATGGAAACTCCGATGTGTAGTAACTGGTTAGTTAGAATGTGGTGTATGGGGTCCCAGCTCAGAATGGTACACACTGAGCCACTGGCAGGGGGCAGTTCCTGGTTCGGCCTGGAGCTTGGTTTCACGAAACCACCAACCACCGCTTCACGACAATAGAGGCTCTTGCCACGAGAGTCCCATCTGAACCGGGCCCCACGTCGACGTCACGGCGGGTGCCCCGCTGGGGGGTTCCCGACTGGGCGCCATAACTCAGCTACATGGCACGGGGACCTAACGCGTGCCACGGAAGCCTGAGAGACGCGAGTATCATGTCAATCTATGTTGCCGGCGCCGTCACCAATTGGGGCTGGGACAACGGTAAAGTGATGAGCAGCGCGGCAGCCACCTATGACGTGGGCGGTGCAGCAGGTGGAGGATGAAGCTGAAGTACTAGTAGTTCGACGCGGGCTGCTTTGGAGTTTTCAGAGAGGACTTTACCCTCCCCAGGTACATACTATACTCTCTTTAAGTGCGGCGGCACTGCAGGCGACAAAGAACCCGCTGGTCTGAGACGGCCCATACTTTTATACTCTCGAGTTTCATCATGCACTCACGACTCTACACAGGGACACGAGAATTGTACTCGGACGACGAACTGGAAGGACAGACACGAGATCCCCTCAGTGGGTGGGTTGAAGGCGCGTTTCGATCTGCTGCTTTCCAGAAGGACCGGGGAAGGGCAGTGTGCATTCCTCAATTGGCAGAACGACTGGTCAGCCGAAAGGGAGAAGCGCCATGAAACCACCATCACTTCTTGCAGGTCACGGTGGACCACGCCCTCACAAATACCTACGCAGTACGCTTCCAACCCAACGGACCTAGCGCCTTGCGGATACCCCATTACATCTGTGCCAGCCTGAGTGTCCGCGCTACACCTCTATCACCGGCTAAATGACGCCACTGAAAACTGCACCAACGGGAAACGTGCACACTGCCCTGGCCCGAATCCAGTCTGGCTCGAGAAGTGAACCTGACCAGCCAATTGGTCTCACATACGACCCTATATATAGGTGTCTGACGCATGCATATGCATACCATACTATTTAGGAAGCCTGGCTATTTACAACAACATCACCCATGTTTTGGGGACACGCGATCCAAAGGCAGTAGCGACAGTTTAACGTTTAGCTGTGACCGATCCGGGGACTGAGGCCTATACTCCGGAATATAAACGGTTTTTTTTTTTTAAAAACAAAAACACTATCTGGACCAGCCGAGAGAATGAGGTGCAGGTATCTACGTTTGGAGCAACACGGGTTCCAATCAAAAACAGATCGGAGCGAAGCAAGCAAGCAAGTCTACTTATAGCGACGGAGCCCCAGGCACTGGGAACATAACTGAGATAGATACGGGCCTACGACGTGGCCACGGCGAATAAGTTACGGGCTCTCTGCTCTAACAAAAGTAAGCTACAGTCCGTGCGGTACATAGATTGTCGTCGTGTCGTATGTGTGTGTGTGAAAAAAAGTAAAGCACATAATAATGACCCTGAAACGTAAGAAAAATGCGTGACCCGTGTGTGTGTGTGGCGGTCATCCTGTCCGTGTCCAATGCTACTAATATCCGTCGTCGTACCTAGAAGAGAGGGGCATTATATATATTATAATGGTTGTGCGCGATGTAAAGGCGAATTCTTCGGTGATGGATTAGGCGACCGGCTCAGCCACCGCGGGGGCCGCGGTGGCGTCTGCGGCGGCTGCAGCGGGCTCAGTGGGGACTGCGGTTCGTCCGGGTTCGTAAGCGTGAGCATAGGCGGCGCGTCGAGTTCGCGCTCGCGGTCTCCTGCATGCGGCAACAGCGGGCCCGTCTCCTCCAACACGTACGACGCATCGCGCGCGTGGTGGGCGCCATTCTCGTCGGACGCGGAGGCGCCGCGCAAGGAGGAGGAGGAGGGCGGCCCCATGACGTCGTCAACGATACGGCCGAGATTGACGGCGTGCGACGGAGACGTGAGCGGGTCGGTCAGCTGCGACGCCGCGGACGGCGGCGGCCACACGCTCTCCTGGAAGATGGAGCCCGACTCGGATGCGCGCGCGCGGAACAGCCGCGGCAGGGACGACGGCGCCGGCGCCGGCGGCGAGTCCGGCTGGTGTGAATACGAATGCGAATGCGAATGCGAATGTGCATACGGGTAGGCCGGCGCGTCACTCCCGCCGCCGCCGCTACCGCCGCTGGGGTGCCGCGAGATGCGCGTCGCGAAGGGGTCGTCCGTGTCCGCGTAGGCGAACGGAGGGCTCGGTTGCGGCAGGTCCATGCTCTCTCCGGCGAGGAAGGTCGAGCGGGAGGGGAGCCGCTTGCGCGAGAGCGCCCAGTAGTGCCGGCGTCGCACGCGTCGGCGCAGAATGAAGATGGTTGAGAGAGCGATGATGAACAGGACGAGGCCACCGACGGCGGATCCAACGATGACGGCGGTACGTGTGGAAGACTGGGCTGGGGTGGAATCACGTAAAGCCGTGACGACAGGGGTTACAATCTAGAGCCATTCATGTATTAGTTGATTGATGAGCGGGCGCCTCCATTTAATGGGCGCATGAGAAAAAAGAGAGAAAGACTTGCCGTTGTTGGAACCCCATTGATGTCAGTGACAAAGGAGGTTGTGAGGGTGGAGAGGAAGAAGCCGCTCGACAGCGTTGAGGGTACAGGAGATGTTGAGGAAGAAGACGAGGGGGGCGGTGTTGTCGTTGAGGAAGTGGAGAGGGAGGAGGAAATGAAGGAAGAAGTGTCAGACAAGGACGATGAAGATGATGAAGATGAGGGGGTGACAAGGGTGGAGGTGGACGTAGGGGTAGAGGTGGAGGTGAATGAGGAAGGACCACGACTGGTTGTAGGTGTACTTGAGCTGGTGGTTCTAACATATGATATGATCGTCACGGTGTCCAATAGACTAGTCGGAACGCCGTTGCACACACCTAGATTCGGAGGAACTTAGGGACGAAGATGAATCAGAGGGAGATTGTGTTGAGAAAGTAGATGATGGGATTAGGGACGAAGGAGAGTCAGAAAGTGAGTTGGTAGAGGATTGCCTTGGATAAAGGAAGTGTAGCATTGGGCCATGTTCGTAGCGCTACCAACACTCGACCTTTGACCTTCAATTTCTCTTCCTCAGTCACCACTCACGTGACACCTCCCACCGGTCAAAAATCGCCGCACAACGTTCCCGGTTCTCAGCGCCTTTTTAAAATCAAAACGTGGCTGTGCTGACAGGAGTGTCGCAGTTTCTTGGCCGCAGTTACAGACGCCGCTCACATTCTGTTGGTAGTACGGCATCTTATGTACAGGCCCTGCCGACGCATGGACACTGGACACTGGCATCTCTCCTAGCCTTGGGATGATAGTCTCTGGCGTACGTGAGGAGCACAATACCCGAAATGAGACTCGTGGGGCGCCGCTTGACGTGATCTATAGTACCGTTTTTTTTTTATGGAAGTTGGCCGAGGATCGATGATATCTGGGCCCTCTTGCCGTGTCGAAAACGGCTTGCGTATTGCACCCACCTGCCTCGGTAACCTTGTCGACTGCCTCTTCCGTCCTGTGACCAAACCCTTACCGAGTTTGTCGGGGGAGTAATATCTAAACGTGGCGAATGTTTGGAGCGCATTACAGGCTCGTGCGGGAGTCGCACTCGCAATGGGCTTCTCGGGAAACCTGGATATGCCGTCATCTTCCGCGCCTTGATGTTTGAAACCAACAGGGATACTCAATCCATGGGTGCTCTGACGGCGCGGGAACAGCGCACCCAATAGCCAGCAGGATTCGATACTGGTGGAGTGAGCCAGTGGCTCTCAGCCTGAACTTGCCACATGATCATGAGGTGATCGATCATCGATCGTCGGTTATCCCTGCCCTTCCACTTGAACATGCAAATCACTCACGGCTGGTCGGTGTCGTACGATCACCGGCGCCACGACCCTCACTAGAATTGCCGGTGCATTTTGAAGTTTTGAAGCTGCGTCCCGGGGCGAGATGCGTAGTAGCGCATTTCGGACGGACCGTCAGCCGAGTGATTTCAGCATTCTGGCAATCCAAAAAACGTGTGATCAAAACAACGAAGGCTCAAAAAATTGAAGAATGCTGCCGTTGATGTGACTTTTGCATGACAAAAGTGTGCAAAGGCGCGGACAAACTTTGAATGTCTGTCACTGAGCATTTTACAGCGTTATCCAATTCAGTTGGCTATTGCATGAGATCTGATTGGTTAGATATCCATAACTGAATTGGATTACGTTGTAAAAGCACAGCATGTTGCCCTTTGAAAGATTGGAAACCATAAAATAAATAAATTACTATGCAGTGGTATATAGGTTGTGATGTGTTGTTGAAAAAGCCTTAGTTTTGAGCAACATATCTGACATGGTGGTACTGGCACCAGCCGACCGGTTTTTGTGTCACGTAGATGCCCCAGCATTCAATTGGATCCAAAAAAAAAAAACTGTGCTACGACACTGCAGAAGGTCCCTTCACCCATACAAATTCAGTGCTTCATTTAGTAAAGCTTCAGTCTCCGTAGACCAAAGGGCCACTTGTACCCGAAAGGCTGGGTGCACAGGGTAGTAGTCAATACGAACCGTAGAAAGGGAGCATGCAAAAACCATGTACGCAGTTACGCCAGAGTTGACAATAGTGCGCACGTCTAACTCAACCCGCACGCCTTCAGGACGATTGAATCACATAACCCGAAGCAGAGTCGCAAAGTCGATTGCGAGTGTCCATCGTTGCGGCAACGGACCAACCAGAGCGTGTACTCGTCCAGATACCTAGCCGGGTCGAACTCCGCCGTTTTTACACCCGGACTACACTTCTGAGTCAAAGTTGAACGTTGAGCAGGCGCATGTTCTGGAGACAAACTGTGCCCTTGGGAATGAGCATGCCCTCGTACAAGTCGTCCTCAGCCGAGGCGTGTGGCACGCCAAAAGGAATCGTGGGCGGCTAGCGCAGTGTCTCTTTGACCATCGCGCAGATATCGGGGAGAGGGGGAAGGTCGGAAAAGGCCAGTGGACGAGCGCTACAGACCACCCTCGCTTTGGACTTTTGGGATACGCGAGTATGGCGAGGACCCACCACTGGAGTGCAGTAGACGTCGTCTGTCCACCCGAGGCACTGCGGTAGGTTATACTTCCAGATCCCTGCGATGTCTGGAGCACATGTTTGGGGACCTACAACATGTTTCCAACGAGCCAGGCCTGCTTGCATTCCGATAGGTCGTGTTTACACTCTGATTTTAGATTTATTTATTTTTATTTTTTGAATCCATTATCGTGAACCTCCGGGTGCAGAACCCTATGTAGCACGTTACAGTTCGGGAGTAAATATAATCATCGTATACGTGTGCGTGGATCCGCCTCCAGAAAAACAGCTCCCTCGGCCTTTCAGGCTTTTCAAGGCCGACTGATTTTAGATTACTGAAGCACCAAAGCTTGGTCGATCGATCTCGTTCACCTGATATGAAAGCCAAGGCCTATCTCATCGGCGCATCGTCACAGCGAGAACTTACCAAGTCATCCCTGCCGAGAAGACCTTCAACATAAGCTAATCTTGGACGGACTAGTACTTTGCGCCCCGTTTCCACTCTGCGAACCTTCGCGCCACGTAAGAGGAAACACACAACCAACGCAACATTATACTTACCGGCTCGGAATATATCTCATCCAAGTGAAATACTCAACGAGACGCATGCCAGGCTGCATCTCGCGCAACAAGCGCTCCACATGGTTTACGGCTCCGGCGACACTGCAGCTGAGTCATCTTCTGAATCTTCTGGCGGAAAATGGGTAATTTATGGACTGCATAATGGACCACGCATCCGTTGGAGACGCTTCCCCAGAGCAGAGCAGAGGCTCCATCAGCGCAAATACCGACATGGTGGCCTCGCGGCCTTGGGTAGGGTGGAAATGCTGTACGGCCGATTTGGAATAACCTTCTGCGGCGAAACGACAGAAGCGGCGCCACCTATGAAAGATCTAGCGCAAAAGAGTAGAACGGAGTGTTGATAGCACACAGGTCTCCATAGGGCATCAAGCTAAGCATCAGGGCCTTTGTCGGGAAATCGCCTGCGGGGTGTATTGAGATCGATTGGAACATATGTTGGGTCGTTTTTCAAGGGCTACGCGCTGACTGTTGATGACGGGACTCCTGCCTAAGAGCCCTTACATACGTCATTTCACCTGAAGGAGACATGAACAAGTTTCTGGAGGCATTGGGAATGTGGGGCGTCACCGTATTCATCCCTGCGTTGTGTGGATGCCAACCAATCCAGATCTGCGATGTGAAGAATGTCGCCGACAATAAGAAGCCCTTTGAGACCTGAACGAGTCTAGCTATCCATCAAGGCGGGTCGGGTGGTCACTGGTATTCGCAGGCATTGATATAAAAGCAGTGATTTCATGGGGGGTCCCATAAAAACACGCATCCAAGTCAGCGACAAACTACCCATAACCTATAGATATGTCCGAATACCACCTACCCTACGCGTGGCTCGTATCAGAACTGATACGCCCTGCAACCCCGCCCTCCTCTTTAGGGGGGGTACTACTTTACCCTTTCCACTCGCTTGCTCGACCACTCGTGACGCGTGACGCGTGACGCCCCACGACCACGCAAAATTGCTTTACCCTAGACATATCGTCCATGGCACCACAAACACCTCTCAACCTCAAAATCTGCTGGTCAATTCCTCGGCCACGACATAAGTTATCAACACTTTCTCTTTCCCCAGTTATGCGAGGAGGTTCCGACACCGATGTGCAAGACGCTGGCGAACTGTGATAGAGCGAGACCTGGACTCACCAAGTCTTCCGCTCATCTGGATTCTAGGCTGTTGGACCTTCGAGAGGAGGAAAACGACGTCTCTCGAGACGATTGAGGGACGTAATATGTGGGCTTTCAAAATTATCATCATGTGCGTTGACTCCCCGTCGAACCTCCAACTTGTTTTGATAGCGTTCCCAAGATTGATCCGTCGCCCCAATCTCCCCCCGCGCCCTCCCCCTACTGCCATCCCTTACACGCCGACCTCCGCGCCCTCTCAGATCTCGGGTCAGTTCGCGAGTCGGTTCACACAATACCGCGCTTCCGTCCCCATATCCAGACGTGCCGACCGGTTACTACGCACTTCACGAAGCACCGCGTCACGCAGGCCTCTAGTCTCTGGCCATGCAGTGGATAGCATGGTTAGCGAGGGGTCCCCGATGCGGGAGAGCGTGTGGCCGAGGATTCGCGTGGTCTGGCGGGTGACGATGCGATGCATGACGATTCACACACACACTTTTCTTTTCCCCCCGGTTCTGATGTGATATAGTCACAGCTACAACAAGGCCCTGTCCCGCTCATTTCCCTATGTGGGCGTGGGGAATGTCGGGGATGCAATGAAACTTTGTCCTGATGCTTATCAGCCCTAGCTCGCAGCGAGCATCCCTGGCCCTCTTCTCTTCTTCGCCCATGATCTGTGAGGCCTCGCGTTGTTCCTTTGATTGAAGTTGACTTTTTACTCCAACGGACGCAGAGCGACAGTTGTACGCTCACTTCACTCAGTACCCGGCTTGTCTTCCGCGGAGCGAGCACTCCACACTGCGCTCTCGACTTCTGGGGTGCCGAAATCTGCGCGCCGGACGTACTTTCCACGACGATTTCTGTTTTGTGTAAGGCTCCCGTGTGGAGAGGCGGCGGGCTCCAGGGACCTCTGGGAGAGAAGACGAGAAGGAAACTCGGACCTCAAGCAAGAGCCAGAGAACTTACGGCAATGCAAGTGCAGGGCGGCTTGGGTATTGACGATCCCTTCAATGAATCTCTCAGATGCACATTGTCCTTGACTTGATAGACAGATGCGTTGATAGTCCATTTTGTGTCCAGGCCCCTGATGGTGCGTACGACCACGAAACCGCTCAGCCTGTCTTCATACTGGATTGTCCCTGCTCACGGATGCTAACCCCAGTGACAAGCAGCTTCTTCGCACAACTGTACCTCTACCTACAAATGTTCTACTAGCCAAATAGTAGGTTATCCTCGAACCCTACCTCCAAGTCCTTGATGGGCACCTTTCTTACGTGTCTTATCCCCTTCTGTTTACCTCTGACTGGACGATAGAACGTGAGGCAGCGTTCCCTGATCTACAGATTGCCGCGAAGGGCATAATGATGGGACCTGAGGGAGACTGTTTGACGCGGGACAAAGGAAGCGAGTGGCAGTCAAACAGTCTCTCGAAGCCGCACTGGGGCAGGACGCGAAATGCGTCCTAAGAAGGGCCGACGCAGTAGGAAACTGGAACACGAGGTGGCTATGCACGCTCGTTGATCTACAGTACACAGCCCGAAATGGTGTTTGATCACAGGTGAGTACCACGAGAGCGCGTGTGTATTTATTCGTGTTTACAATTGACAAATGCCTGAGTTGTTATTTTCCCATGTTTATGATACCGAGGAGAGCAACAATATTTAACACAGGAAGTTCGTTCACTCGGATTTGCGCAAAGCAATTGCAAGGTTATTATTTGACTGTGTACTCTGTTCCCACGAGCACGTGCTCAACTTTGGTTTCCGACTGGGCCAGCTAAATTCGGCACTTACCAAATCCTTTACAGTGAGAACTATTTTCTCCGCGGACGAATCTAACTACGACAAAAAATCCAGCTCATACCTTAGCAACCGGACCAAAGACGATCGGGAGCAGGAGCATTTGGAAGCTAGTTCTTACACTATGAGGGTTCAGATGTCCCATGTAGGACCAAACTCAGGCTTGCCCCGACTTCATCCCCTTCCACAACATCTCAGTCCGCGGGTCGCATTCTGTTGATAGTACCATAGTGAGACCTGTGGTCTTTCCCCAACCGCGGTTCCGGCGCTGAAACGCACCTTAAAAGCTCTCTAGCCTTCTGAATCCCACAACCTCGTTGAACCGCGGATACCACCTTCGTAACCGATCGCCTGTATTCATGCGACACAACTGGCTCTCTACGCTCTTCTTCCTCGTCGCCGCGCCTCTTTCCGGCTTCGCGACGCCCCTCGCACCTTGGGATGACGTACGTGTCATGCACACCTGGAATGCCGTTCCACCCGACTGGGAGTGTCTGGGCCACGCGGCCGCCGGCACCACGATCGACCTCTACATTGCACTCAAGCCCCACCGGGAGAGCGCCCTCATTGACGCGCTCCTCGAAGTCAGCGACCCTGACCATCAAAAGCACGTCTTCCTCACCACACTTCTGCTCGCGCCCTTATTCATGTGTACCGCTGCTCCGTTTCAGATATGGCGCACATCTTTCTAAGGAGCAGGTCGCAGAGCTCGTTGCGCCGCACCCGGACACGCTTCGACTCGTCACTTCCTGGCTCGCACACAACGGCGTGCGATCCTCCTCCATCTCAACGACACACGGCGGTGCCTGGCTGACGGTCACAGACGTGGTCGTGTCCCAGGCCAGCCAACTGCTCGGCGCATCATACCAGCTCTACCGGCACGCTAAGACGAACAGCACGATACTCCGCACGGTTGGCTACGCGCTCCCCGCGGTGCTGCATACGCATATTGAAACCGTTGCGCCAACGACGGACTTCGCCTCCCCGCACGTGGCGCGAGAGACAGTACGCAGGCACTCCGTCGGAGCAGTAGCGGCGCGGGCGGAGGCGGCGTCAGGGAAGCTCGTGTCGGTGCGGGCAACCCCTAAAGGTGATGACATGGTGTCAATTCTGCGCTGGATGTACAACACGCGCACATATGAACCTGCCGCGGCCGGCAAGAACGTGCTCGGGATTTTGGGCTTCCTGAATGAATACCCGAACCCGGACGATCTGACTGATTTCATGGCCGCCTATCGCACCGAAGTGAAAGACGCGGGATTCACCGTCTTGCAGGTGAACAACGGCGGGAATGACCCGAGCAACCCCGGCATAGAGGCGAACATCGACGTCCAGTACGCCGCAGCCATTGCGTACCCGACCCCACTCAGATTCTACAGCATTGGTGGAGGTACGCATTATGGGGTGCGCACCGGCAAGCCCCTCTCTGGAGACGCGTACCTCGAGTGGCTCAAGTACACGATCGACCTGCAGAACAAGGACATCCCGCAGACCATCAGCATATCATACAGTCTTCCCGAACTAGAACGCCCGCAGGGATATTCGAGGGCCATATGCAGATTGTTTTCACAGCTCGGTGCGCGTGGCGTCAGCATCCTCGCCGCAACCGGCGATAATGGCGTCGGCCGTGGGAGCTGCGACGGCGGCACGGGACATGTCCAGTTCGTTACCGAATTTCCTGCATCCTGTACGTGTGGTGTAGCAAGCACTACATAAGTTCAAGTACAAGTCGCTCACCAGACCGCCATGGTTTTGCAGGCCCCTGGGTCACTAGTGTCGGCGGCACTACCAACTTCCCCGAGATCGCGGCTCCCATCTCCGGAGGCGGCTTCTCGTACCACTTTGACCGTCCAGACTACCAGAATGACGCGGTGTACCAATACCTCAAGCTCCTCGGCGACAAGTATGACGGAAACTACAAGTACGCTCGCTACTGTGACCTGACCCCACCTACAATTCTGACTTTGTAAATTTGTGCAGCCCTGCTGGTCGTGCCATTCCCGACATCTCCGCGCAAGCACTCGGTTTCCAAATAATCGTCAAAAACGCCGACAAGCTCATAAGCGGCACAAGCTGCTCGACGCCTGTGTGTCTTTCCCAACTCCCGACTCCCTCCGCTCTGCATCGTCCATCCTCGAGCTCCGAGCTGACTGTCAATGTCCAGGTAGCGGCGGGAATAATCTCGCTGCTTAATGACTACCTTATTTCAAAGGGCAGTCCCGCGCTTGGCTTCCTCAATCCCTGGTTGTACGGCAAAGGGCGAAAGGGCATCAAAGACATCACGAGTGGCTCTAACCCTGGTTGTAACACTGATGGATTTCCTGCCACCCGTGGATGGGATCCCGTCCGTCCCGCCAGACTTGTATCCCTTTGTTTCCGATGTTGGCTAATTTTGTGTTGCATAGGTCACGGGTCTAGGGACGCTGGACTTTGGATTGCTGCAAAAAATCTTATGTTATTCGATATGGGGAATTATACGTTGCTTTTTTTGTACCCCCGAGCAATGTTGAACCGATTCCCTTGTTATGTACCTGTACCGCCGCCTGCTATTCGATTTTCACATGCCACAAGCCATTTCGAGATGCCTCGAGTGTGGCCCACATCAGCAAAAAACTAAAAAAAATTATAAGTGCTTATAAGATATTATTTTTGCCATAAGTACCTCAAGCCTTGCTAAGAATCATAAGGTCTTACTCAGTCACATGGATTGGCAATTCATTGCTAATCTACACAATTATTTCAGTGGTTTGTCATTGCTTGTAATTGCTTTCAGTAATTTGTAATTGCTCTTAAAAATTATAATTGTTTTGATGGATTTAGAGCACTTTCAATTGGTTTTACGAGTGTCACATGCTTCTATACATTATAATCATGTTTCTGACATAATTCACTAGGTGTTGACTTTGTTGACAAATTACCTCCTTAGACTTTGAATGCATGGGTAATTCTATTTTTTTTTTCCAAACTTAAGGGGCCCAACATATATATAGATAAACAGTTAAGTAATATAGGAAAAGTGGCCAGATGGGGAGTTGAGCCCATGACTACTAGATTGTCATGATGTTATTTTCTTTTCTTGTTTTTCTTTTACTGTTTCTTACAAGAGTCATTGTAACTCTTACTTATTTTCCCTCATGAGTCATAATGACTCCAGCCCATTGCTAAGGGGCTTGATATCTTTCTATTGTCTCTATTGTTTCATATTGCCTTGTGATTACTGTAGACTGCACTCCACAGTTGTTATTGTCTATGACTCAATCCTAGTATGATATTATGACTCAGTACTAGGATCCCTGTGTTACGATACGATTCAATTTCTTTTCTTTTCCTGTTCTCTCTTATCTCACGTGATCGTTCTCATAGGAGTCATAGTGACTCTAGCCCGTTGTCAAGGGGCTTTCTATCTTTTGTTTCAGATGTGTTTCATACATACTGCGGACTGCGCCGCAGTTACTTATTGTTCGGATGACTCGATCCTAGTACGCTGTTATGACTCAGTACTAGGATCCCTCTTTACTATAAAGTCAGGCTTGCTAGGTAGCTTGTAGCCTTAGACTTGACTTTTTGTACTCTACGGTACTCGAGCAATCGAAGACTGTGAATACTCCATCTCTCACCGAACCCCCCTCTCACTGAAGAATCCTAAGTTCCACTATTGGCTTAGGCTGACTCTTCAACTCGTACATCTTCACTGAAGTTCCTCCTCGGAACTTCCCTTGACAACCAGAACCAGACCCCTTAGTACAGCGTCCCTGTAGATCGACTTAACCCACGTCGGGTGAACGTCCCTACCGTGACGTAACATTAAGTCAAGTCTATCGAACCTACAACCACTCTGGCTAAGGGATGAAGAATTTCTGAATCCCGATCAGTCCTTGGATTCAAACCGTTTACCATCGAGAGGAGAACAGAAGACGAAGTTCCTGGCCACGTAAAAGGAGCAGCCCTTTGGCAGGAAATCGACGGCGAAGAAGGTTATTGGGTATACAACATACTCAGTGCAGCATACCTAGCCATCGAATACGAAGAAAGTGCCGAGCAGTGGTACTTCATACAGCGAGACAGCAGGACTAGGCGTTGGACAGCTACTCAACCAGTCCCCTCCCTGTATAACCTGGGAAGAAGATCGATCAGACCAACGACAGTATCAGCAATTCCACCAGACGATACACCGTTGAAGGCAGGCCAGCATACCGTGCCAACCGCTAAGAGACGTAATACAAAAAGTTCTCCAATGGCAACACAGACGACCACCACAGCTGCAACCGCAACAACGACGGCTGTCCCCCCATCCACAATACAAACATTCTTCACGAAAGGGACAGGAACAGGAAGCGGAAACCCCCCTGCTGGCACTACAGCAGCAGGAAGTGGTCCCTCCGGAGGTGGGCCCCCAGGACCACCAGGAGGAAGCGGACCGCCAGGAGGTGGCCCCCCAGGAGGTGGGGGCGCACCTGGAGGCGGAGGTGCCCCAGCAGGCGGAGGCGCACCCGGAGGCGGAGGACCCCCTCCCGGTGGCGCCCCTGTTGGAGGCGGGGCAGGTGCCGGCCCAGGCCCAGGAGCGGCAAATGGCAAACTTGGAGGAAACCCCCCAACCGACTTTGATGGTACCCGATCGCTAGCGGACCAATTCATGCAGGAATTCAACCTGTATCGAATCACAAATTTGGACGCTGAACAAATGGCGATACCTATGAAACGAGCGGCCCTGCTACTCGGTTTCATAAAAGGACCAAACGTAAAGGACTGGGTCAAGAGATGGACCAACTGGATCCTTGCGGAAATGAATAATGGAAGACTTCCGAATGACGAATTCTATTGGACAGCAGTGTCTCAAGGCTTTGAACAGGCATTCCAGGATACGGGAGCAAGGGAACGGGCAGAAGATAAGCTGCGCCACCTCTCATTCATACCAAATGAGGTGGATGCGTTTATCGCCCAGTTTGAATCCCTTGCCGCAGAAGCAACGTATCCATTGGATGCTCAGTCGACACTCTCCTTATTCGCATCAAAACTTCCTTACCGCATGATGGACCATGTCTATAAGGTGGTACGCCCTCTGGATTTCAGAGGATGGGCCGACGGAGTGCGCCAGTACCACTCAGACAACACCGCAGTCCAGAATATTCGGGGAATTAACGAAGAAACTCCAAGGAAGAAGGGAGCAGGAAAAATGAACCCCGCCCAATTGGCGAAGATGCTGGGCATTAAAATGCCAGCCCCTGCTCCAGATGCAATGGACACACGCGCTGACCGCTCCCGTTCCAACTATAACAAGGGAACCCGAGGAAGAACGGCAGCAACCACTGCAAAAGAGAAACCGGACATTGAAGTCCAGAAGAAAGAAGGCCGTTGCTACACATGCAACAAACAAGGACACCTCTCCCGCAACTGTCCAGATAAGCAGAAGGACAAGAAACCACCTCAGAAGGCTCGCAAGGCCAAGGCCGAAGAAAGCGAAGCAGAGGAAGAATCGGAAGAAGAGTCCGAAACTGGATCCACCCCTACTGACGTGCGATCTTCCCTCATCAAAAGCCTCTCAACCAAAGAGAAATACGCAATGATCAAAGAGGCTTGGGTAGAAGAGCACGGGGAGGATTTTTTAAAACGCACAAACCTAGCGGCCATGGCGTGTGCGTTACAGTTTAAAGATGTGTTTGTTTGTAAATATCGAAGTCTCCAAATCCCAACTCTGATACAAACTTCACACACAACGGCCGAAAGAAAAGTTCTCGTGGATTCAGGAGCCACGGACAACTTTATCGACTTCAAGCTCCTGAAAAGAATGAAGATTGGCAAACTAAAGCTGCCACGACCCTGCATTGTGTGGAACATTGACGGAACCCAGAATAAGTCAGGAATCATCAAGTACTACGTTGACCTGCACGTCCGGACTGGGGAGAAGAAACAAAACATGAGATTCCTTGTCACAAATCTAGGAGATGACGAGATGGTGTTAGGGTACCCGTGGCTCGCTGCCTTCCAGCCATTGATCGATTGGAGAAGCGCAACCCTTGATGAAAGCATGCAACCACTTGTCATCAAGACCCTTTCATACACAACGGATGCAGAAGTGATCCGCATACGAGATGCATGGATCAAGAAGGCTGCATCGTTATGCACCCCTGGGGAAGAACTCTTTGTCCACCGAATGGATGAAGAAATCCTCAAAAGAAGCTCGACGTCAACCGAAATGGCAGTAAAAGCGCTGCCAAAAGAAGAGAAAACCTGGGACCAGGTAGTCCCAAAACACTACCACAAATGGAAGAAGGTCTTTTCTGAAGAAGAGGCGAGGCGATACCCGGAACACCAACCATGGGATATTGCTATTGATTTTACAGAGGATGCCCCGAAAACCCTAGACTGCAAAATATACCCGTTATCTAAAGGAGAGCAAGAAAAGCTTGACGAATATATCAAAGATAACTTGGACAAGGGCTATATACGTCCGTCAAAATCACAATACTCGTCACCATTCTTCTTTGTGGGAAAGAAAGATGGAAAACTTCGTCCAGTAGTGGACTACCGGAAACTGAACTCCTTCACAATCCCCGACCGATACCCATTGCCTTTAATACAGGAACTAGTGGATAAGGTGAAGGATGCCAGGTTGTTCACCAAGATGGACGTGCGAGCAGGATATAACAATATTCGCTTCAAGGAAGGCGATGAACCGAAAGCCGCCTTCAAAACGAACCTAGGACTGTTTGAACCAACAGTAATGCCATTTGGGCTGAAAAATGCCCCCGCAGTGTTCCAACGAATGATGAATACGCAGTTTAATGACCTAACAGCAACTGGTCAAGTAATCATCTACATGGACGACATCCTTATAGCAACAAAGAAGGATGAAGAAGAACACCGCAAGTTGGTTAGCAAAGTCCTTGAACGCCTTCAAAAGCTGGACCTATACTTGAAGCCCAGCAAGTGCCTCTTTGAAGTAGAGCGCATCGAATTTCTAGGAGTAATCCTAGAAAAAGGAACCGTTACCATGGATCCAGTTAAAGTCGCTGGAGTTGCTGATTGGAAAATACCGAAAACCACGAAAGATATTCGGGCTTTCCTTGGATTCTGTAACTTCTACAGGCGATTTATCCGTGGTTTTTCCTTTATTGCGAAGGCACTGAACGACCAACTGAAGAAAGGCGTTCAATGGAACTGGGGACCAAAGGAAGAAAGCGCGTTTGAAATGCTAAAGAAGCGAATATGTGAAGAACCGGTTTTGATACAACCGGACCAGAAGAAACCATTCGAAGTAGAAGTTGACGCGTCAAATTATGCAATGGGAGCCATCCTAATGCAACGAAATGAACAAGGAGTGCTCCACCCGGTAGCATTCTTTTCAAAAACCATGAACGATGCCCAAAGAAACTACGATGTATATAACAAGGAGCTTCTAGCCCTTGTGGAAATGTTTCGACATTGGAGACATTTCCTGCACCAACCAGCGTTCAAAGTAAAGGTGCATACAGATCACGCCAACCTATTGTATTGGAAGAACCCAGGAGACCACAATAGAAGGGTGGCAAGATGGCATGCAGAACTCATGGAATATGACTTCGAATTGGTCCATATAGCCGGGAAGAAAAATGGTTGGGCGGACATGTTGTCACGACGCCCGGACTACAACCACGGCGAAGAAGATAATAAGGCATTGGTGGTCCTACCCCCTGCCTTATTCAGCTTCGCAAGAATGATGGGGTCAGAATATTATAACCCCAGCAACCAGAAAGAAAGGGAGCACTATAGTGCAACGGTAAAACATAGCAAATACCAATCCCTTCAAGACCAGGTGGAAAAGGACCAGCAAACGAATAAAAGGAGCCAGGAAGTGCTCAAGAAATGGTCAAACACCTACGTTCTCACCAAACTAGTTGGAATTTGGTGGAAGATCGAAAACGATACAGACCGGATCGTCGTTGCCGGAGACAACGATCTGAAGAGGGGGGTAATTCACTTTTACCATGATACCCCATCAGCTGGACACCCAGGAATCACAAACACGTACGCCCTGGCAAAACGGGACTTCTGGTGGCCAAAGATGAAAGAAGATGTGGAGCAATACGTAAAGGGATGCGCAGCGTGCCAAGCAAATAAAATCAACACGCAGCCACTAAAACCAGCTATGATCCCTATCGCTCCAGAAAACTCTTTGCCATTCGAGACAGTCGCCATGGACTTCATCACGAAGTTGCCACTTTCGGGCAAATACGACACGATCCTCACGGTTACGGATCACGATTGCAGTAAAGCGGCGGTATTTATACCCTGCCAAGAGACAATTACTGCGGAAGGGGTAGCAGAACTCTACCTGAAACACGTGTACACCCGATTCGGTGCCCCGAAGAAGATTATCTCTGACCGAGATACCCGATTTACGTCACACTTCGCCAAAGGCCTGTGCGAAGCACTGAAGATACACCAAAACATCAGCACAGCATACCACCCCAGAACTGATGGCCAGTCAGAAAGGACAAACCAATGGCTCGAACAGTATCTTCGATTTTGGTGCGATGAAAGGCAAGACGATTGGCACAAGTACCTGCCAATGGCGGAATTCGCGCATAACCAATGGCCGAACTCCACCACCCGAAAGACCCCCTACGAAATGCTCATAGGGTACACACCGAGGCTTGAGTTTGGGACTAAGAGCAAAGTCCCCTCGGTGGAAGAAAGGCTTACAGCCATAGAAAAGGCGCGAACAGACGGCCATGAAAATATCATCAAAGCGCAGAAGATGATGGCCATTGCGCACCAAGGGAACAAGAAGTTCCAACCGTACAAAGAGGGAGATCAAGTGTGGATTGAGGGAACCAACTTGAAGACCCTGTACCCAACAGCTAAACTCGGGCCGAAGCGGCACGGACCCTTCAAAGTGATGAAACAGCTATCAAAAGCGGTGTACCGCGTGGAACTGCCAAGACAGTGGAAGATTCATAACGTGTTTCACGTGAACCTTCTAACACCTTATAAGGAAACGGAGTTCCATGGGCCAAACTATACTCGGCCGCCACCTGATATCATCAACGAAGAACCCGAGTACGAAGTCGAGAAGATTCTGGATGCGCAGCAACGTGGGAAAGGGCGCAAGCTCCACTACTTAATCAAGTGGAAAGGCTATCCCACGAGTGACAGTTCGTGGGAGAAAGCAGAAGATGTCCACGCGGACAAACTGATAGCGGAGTTTAAAGCCAGGAAGGGGACAAACAAGTCAAAAGCCCGTAAAACATATATAAGATGGGCCAAAGTGACAGAAGAACCATATCCCCTCCCTCACTCTGATTTCAATCTTCATACGATGTCCGCTACTTCTGCTCCCGCCAGCCTTGTCCCAACGCTCCAGCTCCCTGCCTCATCGCCTCCCGCATCGATCGCCAACACCCGCTCTGAGGGCGCCGTCCCTCCTACTCCTCAGCTGGCTATCCGGAGTGTTCCAATCGTGGAACACAGTGATGACGGAGCTACCGAGCTCCCTGAACTTCCAGTCAAGGAAGCTGAATATTCTCCACCCCTTGGCTACATCCATAACGACCCCCACTCCCGTTTGTTTTACCCCATCTACGTCGCCAACCCCCGCTTTGGGCTGGACCGCACTGAGCCAAGAATAGTCTTGGCTACATTCATCACCTACTCACCAGATGAAACAATGGTAACGGGGACCCTTGGGGAAGGACAGGAGAAGCGCACCATAGAGGTGCAGGTAGGGAGGAGAGCGAAGAACTACGGGCTTATGACAGAGGCCCTTTGGAGACAGTTGGCGCGGAACCATGAAACGGAGTTCGTGGTGAACCGCGCCCTCCAAGAAATCGACGACCCCCGTCTAACCGGGGAGATCAACCGCTTTAGGGCAAAGCGGGAGCTGAAGAACACCTTAGACGGCCTGTTGCGTGATGCCCAGCACAAGGTCAGCGAGATTATGAGGGAGCTAGTCCTGGTGGAGCGCGAGTACGAAGCCTGCAAGACCAGGTTGGAGATGGCGGACGCCTGCCGCATCATTCATGCCTCGTTCAACCGTGAGTACCGCCTCCCAACCCGCTACCAGTACTCCCCCGAGCCACTCCCTGTCGACCCACGCACCTCCCGCCGGGCTGAGATGCCCATCCTCCATGACGAAGAGGGCAAGTTGTTGCCCAAGTGTTACCACTGCAAGAAGCGTGGGCACAAAGTTCAGGAGTGTCCCAAGAAGCGCAAGCAGCAGAAGAAGAAGGAGGAGAGAGAGACCCTTTGCATCCGCATCACCACCTCCACAGTCCAGCAAGAGATGGACGAAAAGGAGCAAACTCCGGAACCTCGTGTAGAGGTTGGACCAAGCAGCCAGAAGAAGATGACGCTTTTGGAGCGTATCGGGTTGCTGGATAGAGAGGAGTGGACCCCGGAGTCATGTGGAAAGTGTGGGAAGGTCGGAATGCACCACGGTGAGCTCGAGTGCCCCCTTTACGAGCAATGCCCCTTTTGTCGCCATACGGGCAGTTGGGGGTTCGTCAAACGTCACAGGTGCACCAAGATGGGCGACGAGGAAGAGAAGGAAAATTGGGACAACAATGAGGTCGACTATGACCTCTACTGGAATGACGACCCGATGGGCTTGTAAGGCAAAGTCCGGAGTAACTTTGTGCCTAAACGGGGGGCTGTGTTACGATACGACTCAATTTCTTTTCTTTTCCTGTTCTCTCTTATCTCACGTGATCGTTCTCATAGGAGTCATAGTGACTCTAGCCCGTTGTCAAGGGGCTTTCTATCTTTTGTTTCAGATGTGTTTCATACATACTGCGGACTGCGCCGCAGTTACTTATTGTTCGGATGACTCGATCCTAGTACGCTGTTATGACTCAGTACTAGGATCCCTCTTTACTATAAAGTCAGGCTTGCTAGGTAGCTTGTAGCCTTAGACTTGACTTTTTGTACTCTACGGTACTCGAGCAATCGAAGACTGTGAATACTCCATCTCTCACCGAACCCCCCTCTCACTGAAGAATCCTAAGTTCCACTATTGGCTTAGGCTGACTCTTCAACTCGTACATCTTCACTGAAGTTCCTCCTCGGAACTTCCCTTGACAACCAGAACCAGACCCCTTAGTGCAGCGTCCCTGTAGATCGACTTAACCCACGTCGGGTGAACGTCCCTACCGTGACGTAACACCCTGTCACACTATAGTGGAGTGTAGTCTCAAGATGTTCTATAACAGCTCTGAGCCTAAGTGTTAAGGCCTAGCAGGGCCTTGCTACGCGACATGCACCAAGGGTATGAGGGACAAGGAACAAGAATGAGGGGTTTGATGAGAATGACAAGGGACTGAGTGATGACAAGGTGATGAGGGTCTGTGAAGGACAACAAGGGAGAGAGGTTCTGAGGGGCTAAGTTAAGAGGCTTAGTGACGAGGTACAATGTTACGCTTTGGTAAGTGTGGGCCTTGCTTTAGGTGATAGTTATGACGCAAGTACTCAGCTTCTACAATGTGAAGACCAAACGTGGGATCCTAAGTTCTAACACATTGGTGACTCACAACTGGGAAGGCTTCTTGGTAAGCCTTATGCAGTGTGCTCCTCCTTGCAGTCTCTAGTTTGTCTTGCAAGGGAAAGGCAGGATGTGAAACCGATGATTCAAGAAGACCAAGATAGCGACTCTTGGTCTTCCCACACTACTATTTATACATGATGACGGAGGGCTTTAAAGCGCCTCCCGAATGATATGAGCCTATAGCGATACTAGCTCGAACCCTAGTACGGCTATCCTAGTAATCAGTAAGGTAGCATGTGATACTACTGCTGACTGATAACACATGAAAGTATTGTCCCTGACTAATGTAAAGAATCACGAGCTTACTACTGTAGTCAGAACCTAGTAGTAAGCATGAAAGTCCGTTCTGTGACATCACCCCCTTCTCAGGAGCGACGCCCACAGAGCCCGGGTGGTCCCATCCATCCCACTTGTACGTCCTCGATGCGCTGCATTGCTCGTGCCTGCTCCAACCTACTGATGCTCAACACCTTGTCTGTTGCCAATCGCCCCCATGTCTCCTGCAGCTCCCTTATCCTGGCTTCCAGTCGTCCCAACTCCGCTCCGAGGGCGCGGTACCGCCTGGTCTCCGCAGCGAGACTTACATCCCTGCACTCGGCGACGGCCCGGTTGATGGCCCCGACGGCGTTGTACCCTGCATCAAAGAGGAACAAGTCCTCTTGTGCGTACTTGATGTGGGTCTCGGGGTGTACCACGTACTGTGGTGCGGTGTACAGAGGTTTTGGGAACACTCTGTCGGACTTGTCGATCAGGCCAAGCACGATGGGGTCGTTGCTCATGATGGCCTGGATGTATTTTGCCTGGCACGTCACGCCGTCGGGGGTGGTGATGGGGAAGGAAATGAAATTGGGTCCTCTATTGACCTGGAACCCGTGAGGCGCACGGGTGTTGGCGACGCTGGAGGCGGCCCGGTCAACGAGCTGGGGACAGACATGACCCCAGTAGAGGGGGGTCCCGTTGGTGGCAAGTGCATGTCGGGTTGTATGAGGTGGAGCATTAGCTTCTCTGCCATAGAGAATGTGTGGGTGCTCAGCTGGGTACCGCTCATCCTTGCTGTCCGTGACTTCTCCCTCTTCTCTCTCATCTCCTGCATGCGGCGTTGGGCTGTTTGTAGCTGTTCTTCCCTCCAGTCGTCGGTCATCTCCTTCCATGACTTCTTCAGCTTCATCAGCTTCTCGTACTGCTCCCTGGTGTGCACGGACGTCTGCACTGTGGTCGAGAGCTCGCCGAAAGTCGTCGACTTCCACGGTGGTGAAGGGTCAGTCTGCGATGGGCAGTCCGGTGTCGGCGTGGAGGATGTGCCACAAGGTGGACTGCCCGTCGACGTCAGGGGACAGTCGGGCGCTGTCTGTTCCTCATCCTTGAGTGGGGAACTGGGCGAGGGTGCTGTTGAACTCAGCTTCGGTGATGGGTCCCTCGGACCTGGCTCTGTCTCTCGCAGCCATGACGACCTCCTCGGCGTCGGCAGGGCTTGTTGGTGCCCGCTCTTCCTCCAGCTCGGCGGCAAAAATCCTCTCGGGGGTTCCGAGGTAGTACGAAGACATCGTGATGGCGGCATTGGGCGTAGATGGCATAGAGTGGTTGGGAATGGTAGTAAGGATGTTGTGGGGAGAGGATAAGATATCGTCGTGGGTCTTCCCGCTCCTTATAAGTGTTCATGTGGCGGTCTTTGAATGTTGGTACTCTGCAAGGGCTTCGTCGGCAAATAGGTCCTCCCGGTTGACCCACTGGTTTTCCGAGTCGGAGTAGCCCTTCCATTTGACCAGGTACTGCTTCTTACGTCCTCTGCCGAAGTGCCACTCGTCTAGAACCTTCTCAATTTTGTATTCTTCTTCTCCATCTACCAGATCGGGTGGTGGTCACTGGTAGTTTTTCCCATGGAGTGGAGTCTCGTGGTATTTAGTAAGAAGATCCACATGGAACACTGTGTGAATTTTCCATTGCGGAGGAAGGTTGAGCTGGTAGTTGACAGGGGATATCACCTGCTCTATTGTGAAGGGTCCGTGCCTTTGAGGAGCGAGTTTCGCCATTGGTTGGTGGGTGCGGAGGTGGCGCCCTTCTAGCCACACGAGATCTCCGGGTCAGAACTTCGGGCCATCTTTGGCTTTGACCCATGACTGCTGCGCCTTGATGATCAATTCCTGGGCGCATTTCCGCGCTTCTTGGAATTGTTCTGCCCTTAGTGTCACCTGCGGGATTGGTGATGGTTTCTCTGTCCAGTCGGCTCGTGGGTTGTACCCCATGAGAAGGTTGAAGGGTGACCTCCGAGTATATTCATGTGGCCAATTATTATGCGCAAATTCTGCAAGAGGTAGATATCTGCACCAATTGTCCTGTCTTTCATTTGCCCAAAATCTTAGGTATTGTTCTACCCACTGGTTCGTTCGTTCTGATTGCCCGTCGGTCCTGGGGTGGTAGGCGGTAGATATGTTTTGCTTAATGTCCAATACTCTGCAAAGTTCCCTCGTGAATCTGCTGGCAAAACGGGGGTCGCGGTCGCTTATAATTTTCATGGGGAGTCCAAAGCGGACGAAGACGTGTTTCAGATAGAGATTGGTGACCCCTTCTGCGCTGATTTCCTCGTCGCAGGGTATGAATATTGCTGCTTTACTGCAATCATGGTCCATGATTGTTAGTATCGTGTCATATCCTTGAGACGGAGGTAACTTAGTTATGAAGTCAAGGGCTATGGTTTCGAATGGCATTGCTTCTGGTTTGGGATAGATGGGGTTGAGGGGTGCTTTATTTTGTCCATGCTGGACTTTAATGCGCTGACATTTGGCACATCCCTTGACATATTCCAAAGCATCCTTGACCAGCCCTGGCCACCAGTAGGTGCGTCCCGCTAGTTGGGCGGTCCTCTTAATTCCTGGATGTCTGTGAGCGGGGAGATCATGATGATCGTGTAGTATACGTCGCTTATCGTGAATGCCCCTGGTTACCACTCGTTGTGCGTCTTTGTACCAGATTCCATTTATCTTCTTGAGGCGGTGTGCATCTACCCACAGTTTCAGGATATTTTCATTCTGTTTGTAGATGGGATCTTCTAATGCGATGTCTTCGGGAGTAAGGTGATCCTTGTTGGTCCGTATTTTTTCTACTTGGATGTTGCGTATGAAGACTTTGTCCGGTAGTACCATGACATTTTCGTTATCTTCTTCCCCTTGGTTGTAGTCTGGTCTTCATGATAACGTGTCCACTCTGCCATTTGCCGATCCTTTGATGTGGTGAATTTCAAAGTCATATTCCGACAGTTCCAGTACTTCCCTTGCCACTCTTCGGCTGATCTTCTGGGGACTTCTCCAATATTGCAGGTTCATGTGGTCCGAGAAGACCTTCATGCGATGTGGCGATCCTGCGAGCAGCGGTCGCCAGTGTTGGAATGCCTTGACTATAGCTAGTAATTCCAGGTCGTAAATGTCATAGTTTCGTTTGGCTTCATTGAGTGTGGTGGAGAAGTAGCCAATGGGGTGTCTTTTCCCGTCATCCTTCCATTGTAGTAATACTGCTCCTGTTGCAAATCCTGATGCATCAACTTCCAGTTCAAATGGTTTACTCAGCTGTGGGTGTGCCAATACTGGTTCTGACGTGACGAGTCCCTTGAGCTTGTTGAATGCGTCATGTTCTGTTCCCGTCCATTTCCATTCAGCTCCCTTCTTGGTCAGTTGGTTTAGGGGTTTTGCGTAATGTGAGAAGTTTTGGATGAATGCGCGATAGAAATTGCAAAAGCCTAAGAATGATCGAACGTCTTTGACTTTTGTAGGGGTTGGCCATTCTTTGATACCGGAAATTTTAACGGGGTCCATGCATGTCACCCCCTTTTCAAGGATTACCCCCAGGTAATCCATATGAGGCGCATGGAATAAGCACTTTTCTAGTTTGTAGTAGAGGTCGTGCTTAGCTGAGATTTCCAGTACGTCTTTGACTGCCGCGATGTGATCGTCCATACTATGTCCTATATGTGTTGCGATGCCAATGTTGTCCATATATACCCTAATTGTTGTTCCTCTGAGTTCGTGTTTAGCGATGATGTCCCGACATATGTGGTTCATCATCGTCTGGAATGTTGCAGGGGAGTTTGTTAGTCCGAAGAACATTACCGTTGGTTCGAACAGGCCATATTTAGTTTTGAATGTGGCCTTCTCTTCGTCTCCTTCCTTGATCCATATGTTGTTGTAGCCCCACCGTACGTCGAGTTTGGTGTATATATGGGCGTTACTGAGGTCCGTTATGAGGTCGGTAATTGTTATGACACTGCCTATTTTAATCCCCTTCCTCACTCGTCTTAGGACACGTGATAACCTTTTACTTTCTCATCACGTGGTGTTACGATACGACTCAATTTCTTTTCTTTCTTGTTTTCTCTTATCTCACGTGACCGTTCTCATAGGAGTCATAATGACTCTTTTATTTCTCATACGAGTCATAGCGACTCTAGCCCGTTGTCAAGGGGCTTTATATCTTTTGTTTCAGATATGTTTCATACATACTGTGGACTGCGCCGCAGTTACTTATTGTTCGGATGACTCGATCCTAGTACGCTGTTATGACTCAGTACTAGGATCCCTCTTTACTATAAAGTCAGGCTTGCTAGGTAGCTTGTAGCCTTAGACTTGACTTTTTGTACTCTACGGTACTCGAGCAATCGAAGACTGTGAATACTCCATCTCTCACCGAACCCTCCTCTCACTGAAGAATCCTAAGTTCCACTATTGGCTTAGGCTGACTCTTCAACTCGTACATCTTCACTGAAGTTCCTCTTCGGAACTTCCCTTGACAACCAGAACCAGACCCCTTAGTGCGGCGTCCTAGTAGATCGACTTAACCCACGTCGGGTGAACGTCCCTACCGTGACGTAACATTAAGTCAAGTCTATCGAACCTACAACCACTCTGGCTAAGGGACGAAGAATTTCTGAATCCCGATCAGTCCTTGGATTCAAACCATTTCCCATCGAGAGGAGAACAGAAGACGAAGTTCCTGGCCACGTAAAAGGAGCAGCCCTTTGGCAGGAAATCGACGGCGAAGAAGGTTATTGGGTATACGACATACTCAGTGCAGCATACCTAGCCATCGAATATGAAGAAAGTACCGAGCAGTGGTACTTCATACAGCGAGACAGCAGGACTAGGCGTTGGACAGCTACTCAACCAGTCCCCTCCCTGTATAACCTGGGAAGAAGATCGATCAGACCAACGACAGTATCAGCGATTCCACCAGACGATACACCGTTGAAGGCAGGCCAGCATACCGTGCCAACCGCTAAGAGACGTAATACAAAAAGTTCTCCAATGGCAACACAGACAACCACTACAGCTGCAACCGCAACACCGACGGCTGTCCCCCCATCCACAATACAAACATTCTTCACGAAAGGGACAGGAACAGGAAGCGGAAACCCCCCTGCTAGCACTACAGCAGCAGGAAGTGGTCCCTCCGGAGGTGGGCCCCCAGGACCACCAGGAGGAAGCGGACCGCCAGGAGGTGGCCCCCCAGGAGGTGGGGGCGCACCTGGAGGCGGAGGTGCCCCAGCAGGCGGAGGCGCGCCCGGAGGCGGAGGACCCCCTCCCGGTGGCGCCCCTGTTGGAGGCGGGGCAGGTGCCGGCCCAGGCCCAGGAGCGGCAAATGGCAAACTTGGAGGAAACCCCCCAACCGACTTTGATGGTACCCGATCGCTTGCGGACCAATTCATGCAGGAATTCAACCTGTATCGAATCACAAATTTGGACGCTGAACAAATGGCGGTACCTATGAAACAAGCGGCCCTGCTACTCGGTTTCATAAAAGGACCAAACGTAAAGGACTGGGTCAAGAGATGGACCAACTGGATCCTTGCGGAAATGAATAACGGAAGACTTCCAAATGACGAATTCTATTGGACAGCAGTGTCTCAAGGCTTCGAACAAGCATTCCAGGATACGGGAGCAAGGGAACGGGCAGAAGATAAGCTGCACCACCTCTCATTCATACCAAATGAGGTGGATGCGTTTATCGCCCAGTTTGAATCCCTTGCCGCAGAAGCAACGTATCCATTGGATGCTCAATCGACACTTTCCTTATTCGCATCAAAGCTTCCTTACCGCATGATGGACCACGTCTATAAGGTGGTATGCCCTCTGGATTTCAGAGGATGGGCCGACGGAGTGCGCCAGTACCACTCAGACAACACCGCAGTCCAGAATATTCGGGGAATTAACGAAGAAACTCCAAGGAAGAAGGGAGCAGGAAAAATGAACCCCGCCCAATTGGCGAAGATGCTGGGCATTAAAATGCCAGCCCCTGCTCCAGATGCAATGGACACACGCGCTGACCGCTCCCGTTCCAACTATAACAAGGGAACCCGAGGAAGAACGGCAGCGACCACTGCAAAAGAGAAACCGGACATTGAAGTCCAGAAGAAAGAAGGCCGTTGCTACACATGCAACAAACAAGGACACCTCTCCCGCAACTGTCCAGATAAGCAAAAGGACAAGAAACCACCTCAGAAGGCTCGCAAGGCCAAGGCCGAAGAAAGCGAAGCAGAGGAAGAATCGGAAGAAGAGTCCGAAACTGGATCCACCCCTATTGATGTGCGATCTTCCCTCATCAAAAGCCTCTCAACCAAAGAGAAATACGCAATGATCAAAGAGGCTTGGGTAGAAGAGCACGGGGAGGATTTTTAAAACGCACAAACCTAGCGGCCATGGCGCGTGCGTTACAGTTTAAAGATGTGTTTGTTTGTAAATATCGAAGTCTCCAAATCCCAACTCTGATACAAACTTCACACACAATGGCCGAAAGAAAAGTTCTCGTGGATTCAGGAGCCACGGACAACTTTATCGACTTCAAGCTCCTGAAAAGAATGAAGATTGGCAAACTAAAGCTGCCACGACCCCGCATTGTGTGGAACATTGACGGAACCCAGAATAAGTCAGGAATCATCAAGTACTACGTTGACCTGCACGTCCGGACTGGGGAGAAGAAACAAAACATGAGATTCCTCGTCACAAATCTAGGAGATGACGAGATGGTGTTAGGGTACCCGTGGCTCGCTGCCTTCCAGCCATTGATCGATTGGAGAAGCGCGACCCTTGATGAAAGCATGCAACCACTTGTCATCAAAACCCTTTCATACATAACGGATGCAGAAGTGATCCGCATACGAGATGCGTGGATCAAGAAGGCTGCATCATTATGCACCCCTGGGGAAGAACTCTTTGTCCACCGAATGGATGAAGAAATCCTCAAAAGAAGCTCGACGTCAACCGAAATGGCAGTGAAAGCGCTGCCAAAAGAAGAGAAAACCTGGGACCAGGTAGTCCCGAAACACTACCACAAATGGAAGAAGGTCTTTTCGGAAGAAGAGGCGAAGCGATACCCGGAACACCAACCATGGGATATTGCTATTGATTTTACAGAGGATGCCCCGAAAACCCTAGATTGCAAAATATACCCGTTATCTAAAGGAGAGCAAGAAAAGCTTGACGAATATATCAAAGATAACTTGGACAAGGGCTATATACGTCCATCAAAATCACAATACTCGTCACCATTCTTCTTTGTGGGAAAGAAAGATGGAAAACTTCGTCCAGTAGTGGACTACCGGAAACTGAACTCCTTCACAATCCCCGACCGATACCCATTGCCTTTAATACAGGAACTAGTGGATAAGGTGAAGGATGCCAGGTTGTTCACCAAGATGGACGTGCGAGCAGGATATAACAATATTCGCTTCAAAGAAGGCGATGAACCGAAAGCCACCTTCAAAACGAACCTAGGACTGTTTGAACCAACAGTAATGCCATTTGGGCTGAAAAATGCCCCCACAGTGTTCCAACGAATGATGAATACGCAGTTTAATGACCTAACAGCAACTGGTCAAGTAATCATCTACATGGACGACATCCTTATAGCAACAAAGAAGGATGAAGAAGAACACCGCAAGTTGGTTAGCAACGTCCTTGAACGCCTTCAAAAGCTGGACCTATATTTGAAACCCAGCAAGTGCCTCTTTGAAGTAGAGCGCATCGAATTTCTAGGAGTAATCCTAGAAAAAGGAACCGTTACTATGGATCCAGTTAAAGTCGCTGGAGTTGCTGATTGGAAAGTGCTGAAAACCACGAAAGATATTCGGGCTTTCCTTGGATTCTGTAACTTCTACAGGCGATTTATCCGTGGTTTTTCCTTTATTGCGAAGGCACTGAACGACCAACTAAAGAAAGGCGTTCAATGGAACTGGGGACCAAAGGAAGAAAGCGCGTTTGAAACGCTAAAGAAGCGAATATGTGAAGAACCAGTTTTGATACAACCGGATCAGAAGAAACCATTTGAAGTAGAAGTTGATGCGTCAAACTATGCAATGGGAGCCGTCCTAATGCAACGAAACGAACAAGGAGTGCTCCACCCGGTAGCATTCTTTTCAAAAACCATGAACGATGCCCAAAGAAACTACGATGTATATAACAAGGAGCTTCTAGCCCTTATGGAAATGTTTCGGCATTGGAGACATTTCCTGCACCAGCCGGCGTTCAAAGTAAAGGTGCATACAGATCACGCCAACCTATTGTATTGGAAGAACCCAGGAGACCACAATAGAAGGGTGGCAAGATGGCATGCGGAACTCATGGAATATGACTTCGAATTGGTCCATATAGCCGGGAAGAAGAATGGTCGGGCGGACACGTTGTCACGACGCCCGGACTACGAACACGGCGAAGAAGATAATAAGGCATTGGTGGTCCTACCCCCTGCCTTATTCAGCTTCGCAAGAATGATGGGGTCAGAATATTATAACCCCAGCAACCAGAAAGAAAGGGAGCACTATAGTGCAACGGTAAAACATAGCAAATACCAATCCCTTCAAGACCAGGTGGAAAAGGACCAGCAAACGAACAAAAGGAGCCAGGAAGTGCTCAAGAAATGGTCGAACACCTACATTCTCACCAAACTAGTCGGAATTTGGTGGAAGATCGAAAACGATACAGACCGGATCGTCGTTGCCAGAGACAACGATCTGAAGAGGGGGGTAATTCACTTTTACCACGATACCCCATCAGCCGGACACCCAGGAATCACAAACACGTACGCCCTGGCAAAACGGGACTTCTGGTGGCCAAAGATGAAAGAAGATGTGGAGCAATACGTAAAGGGATGCGCAGCGTGCCAAGCAAATAAAATCAACACGCAGCCACTAAAACCAGCTATGATCCCTATTGCTCCAGAAAACTCTTTGCCATTCGAGACAGTCGCCATGGACTTCATCACGAAGTTGCCACTTTCGGGCAAATACGACACGATCCTCACAGTTACGGATCATGATTGCAGTAAAGCGGCGGTATTCATACCCTGCCAAGAGACAATTACTGCGGAAGGGGTAGCAGAACTCTACCTGAAACACGTGTACACCCGATTCGGTGCCCCGAAGAAGATTATCTCTGACCGAGATACCCGATTTACGTCACACTTCGCCAAAGGCCTGTGCGAAGCACTGAAGATACACCAAAACATCAGCACAGCGTACCACCCCAGAACTGATGGCCAGTCAGAAAGGACAAACCAATGGCTCGAACAGTATCTTCGATTTTGGTGCGATGAAAGGCAAGACGATTGGCACAAGTACCTGCCAATGGCGGAATTCGCGCATAACCAATGGCCGAACTCCACCACCCGAAAGACCCCCTATGAAATGCTCATAGGGTACACACCGAGGCTTGAGTTTGGGACTAAAAGCAAAGTCCCCTCGGTGGAAGAAAGGCTTACAGCCATAGAAAAGGCGCGAACAGACGGCCATGAAAATATCATCAAAGCGCAGAAGATGATGGCCATTGCGCACCAAGGGAACAAGAAGTTCCAACCGTACAAAGAGGGAGATCAAGTGTGGATTGAGGGAACCAACTTGAAGACCCTGTACCCAGCAGCTAAACTCGGGCCGAAGCGGCACGGACCCTTCAAAGTGATGAAACAGCTATCAAAAGCGGTGTACCGCGTGGAACTGCCAAGACAGTGGAAGATTCATAACGTGTTTCACGCGAACCTTCTAACACCTTATAAGGAAACGGAGTTCCATAGGCCAAACTATACTCGGCCGCCACCTGATATCATCAATGAAGAACCCGAGTACGAAGTCGAGAAGATTCTGGATGCGCAGCAACGTGGGAAAGGGCGCAAGCTCCACTACTTAATCAAGTGGAAAGGCTATCCCATGAGTGACAGTTCGTGGGAGAAAGCAGAAGATGTCCATGCGGACAAACTGATAGCGGAGTTTAAAGCCAGGAAGGGGACAAACAAGTCAAAAGCCCGTAAAACATATATAAGATGGGCCAAAACGACAGAAGATCCCCTCTCTCACTCTGACTTCAATCTTCATACGCTATCCGCTACATCTGCTCCCACCAGCATTGTACCAACACTCCCTGCCTCATCACCTCCCATCATAGCTCCTCCATCTCATCCCAGTCATAAGCCATGCACTCTTTTCCAATCCCCAGCTATGACTTGCGTCTCTACTCAGAAGCCCTCAAAGACAAGGAGGCACCCACCTGTCATCATACCTTGGCGCGACGCGCATATACGATCACAGGCTGTCCACCCTACAGCACGAACAAAATTCACAACCCCACCTTTGAACGACTCAGGAATGGAGCCAGGCGTTCACTTAAGAAGGCTGCCATTGCCGCCGGTCACAAGTACTGTAACTGGTGTGGGCGCGAATTTCCAGACCACATACGCTGGAGGATGGGATGACAAGAAGAGTGGGAGATGTGTTACTGTTGAAGACAGTAACGTAGGAGAGGGACGACCAGCCTCAAGACACAAGAACCCAGACACTAATAGCCGCAGCAACGAGAGGTGCTACCCATCAGCTGGCCTATTAGTGGAAGCAAGCCGACGTACTGGCTTCCTTCACCCCCTCGCCAACAGGTCCTGGAGACTCCACCAGAAACTGGTAACGCCAATAGAAATTTGGGTCACCACGGAGGTCAAAAAGGAAGAGGGAGGGGGACCACCCAGAAGAACCAACATTGAGGCTGGGACGACAGAGGGAGAGAAGATGAAGAAAGAAATTGCCAAGGAAGGCAAGAGGAAGAAGAGACTCGGGAAGGAGTCGAAGACCCTCGATTGGATCAAGGGGGCTCTTAGTTTGGCAAAGCCGAGGCGACTTTGCGCTTGAAAGGGGGGCTGTGTTATGACACTGCCTATTTTAATCCCCTTCCTCACTCGTCTTAGGACACGTGATAACCTTTTACTTTCTCATCACGTGGTCGTTCTCACGCGAGTCATGGTGACTTGCTACTTGTTTGGTTCCATAAGAGTCATGGTGACTCTTTACTGATATTCCCTTGTGAGTCATGACGACTCTTGCCCGTTGCGAAGGGGCTACTGTTTCGGATATATCAGTTTCACTTATATCTAGTGTTTCACATCTTACATGTGATTACTGCGAGCTGCACTCTGCAGTTCCTATTGTTTCTTTAGTGATTGCTCGATGACTCGATCCTAGGATGCCATTATCATTCTATCCTAGGATACCCCTCTTACTTTACTATAAATACAGGCTCACCAGGTAGTAGTAGCCTTAGACTTGACTTTTTGTATCCTACGGTACTCGAGCAATCGAAGACTGTGAATACTCCATCTCTCACCGAACTCTCCTCTCACTGAAGAATCCTAAGTTCCACTATTGGCTTAGGCTGACTCTTCAACTCGTACATCTTCACTGAAGTTCCTCTTCGGAACTTCCCTTGACAACCAGAACCAGACCCCTTAGTGCGGTGTCCTAGTAGATCGACTTAACCCACGTCGGGTGAACATCCCTACCGTGACGTAACACTCTCGTTGGTCCAGAAACGGAGATATTGTTCTATCCACTGGTTCGTCCTTTCGGACTGGCCATCCGTTCGTGGGTGATATGCGGTTGAAATGTTTTGTCTGATGCCCAATACTTTACATAATTCTCTGGTGAATCGGCTTGCAAATCGTGGGTCCCGATCACTTATGATTTTTGAGGGGAGTCCGAACCGTGTGAAGACGTGTTTTAGATAAAGGGCTGCAACTTCTTCTGCGCTGATTTCTTCATTACAGGGTATGAACACCACCGCTTTACTGCAGTCGTGGTCCGTTATGGTTAGTATAGTGTCATATCCTTGTGAATGTGGTAACTTAGTTATGAAATCGAGTGCGATGGTTTCGAATGGTAGTGCTTCTGGTTTCGGATAGATGGGATTGAGAGGGGCTTTGTCACGCTTGTGTTGTACTTTGATACGCTGGCATTCGGCGCATCCTTTAACGTATTCTAATGCATCTTTGGCCATTCCCGGCCACCAGTAAGCGCGCCCCACAAGTTGTGCCGTTCGTTTGATACCTGGGTGTCCGTGAGCTGGTAGGTCATGATGGTCATGGAGTATACGTCGCTTATCGTGGACTCCTCCGGTAACTACCCGTCGTCCGTCTTTATACCATGTGCCTTCTATCTTCTTGAGCTGATGTGCATCTACCCAGGGCATGAGGATGGGCTCCCTTTGTTCGTATACTGGATCTGATAGCGCGGTGTCGTCGGGCATGAGGTTATCTTCGTTTGTTTGTATATGTTCTATGCGAGTTCCTCGTATGAACATTTTGTCCGGTAACACCGTGACGTCCCGATTGTCTTCTTCCCCTTGGTCATAGTCTGGTCGTCTTGACAGGGCATCTGCCCTTCCATTTGCGGTTCCTTTGATGTGGTGAATTTCGAAATCGTATTCCGATAATTCGAGTACTTCCCTGGCGACCCTTCAGCTTATCTTTTGAGGGCTTCTCCAATATTGTAGGTTCATATGATCGGAGAAGACTTTCGTTTTGTGCGGTGATCCCGCTAGTAGGGGTCGCCAGTGTCGGAACGCTCTTACAATTGCCAGTAATTCCAGGTCGTAAATGTTGTAATTCCTTTCAGCTTCGTTGAGGGTGGTGGAGAAGTAGCTGATTGGGTGTCGTTTACCGTCGTCTTGTCGTTGTAGTAGCACTGCTCCTATTGCGAATCCTGAAGCATCAACTTCCAGTTCAAATGGTTTACTCAGCTGCGGGTGTGCCAGTACCGGTTCTGATGTAACGAGCTTTTTGAGGTTGTTAAATGCATCGTGTTCCGTTCCCATCCATTTCCAGTTGGCTCCCTTCTTCGTCAGTTGGTTCAGTGGCTTTGCGTGGTGTGAGAAGTTTCGAATGAAAGCGCGATAAAAATTACAAAAGCCTAGGAATGATCGAACGTCTTTGACTTTCGTAGGGGTTGGCTAATCTTTGATGCCGGCAATTTTGACGGGGTCCATGCGTGTCACCCCCTTTTCAAGGATTACCCCCAGGTAATCCATACGTGGCGCATGGAATAGGCACTTTTCGAGTTTGTAGTAGAGATCGTGTTTAGCCGAGACTTCCAGTATGTCTTGAACTGCCGCTATATGATCTGCCATATCGTGTTCTACCCGTGTTGCTATCCCGATGTTGTCCATATATACTCGTATTGTGGTTCCCCTTAGTTCATGTTTTGCTATAACGTCCCTACATATGTTGTTACGGTCGCACCGGCCGTCTAGTTCGACTTGAACTGGGTTTCTCAGAACGCTTGTATTGCACGCGACAACCAAGGCAAAACCACTGCAATAGCGGTTGCAACTGAGAGACGAAGGGAAACTGAAGGGGAACGGCTCGCTAAGAAGTGGCACAACAAGACAACGTCTAAGGGCTTGGTAGAGAGGACCAACTAAGGCCCTTAGGAAAGCAGGAGGGGACTGTGATGCAGATTGTTGAAAAACTCAAGATGGAGAATACATGTGAAGACAAGCTAGTACTTATACTACTAGTAAGTAAGGTTCGGACTCAGCACGAACCTTAAGTCCTTATCTCTAGCCAATAGCCATAAGGGCTCTGGCTCCACAAGCTGAAACATGAAGGAGAAACATAATTGGACCGGCCTATAAAGGCACCGACATCCATCAGACACGAGGCTGCGCCCGTACAGTACACGAGGCATCCATCAGAAAGTCCATCAGAAAGCAGGCACTAAGGCCTAGTCCATGTCGTCATCAACCGGGTAACCGGCTGCGGCATACCCGAGGCACACACGCTCAGGTGATGCCTCACGTGATGAGTCACGTGACTCTGGGCTGTCCTGCCCGTAGAAGTGCGCGTACATGGCGCGTGCGCGAGCTTCATCTTGCTCGTAGGGATCGTCAGCTTCTTCGTCACTGCTCTCAGCGGGAGTGCGGGACTTAGCTGGTTCAGGACGCAATGTCCACATGCTCAGGTCGCCCTTTCTTGTCAAGGCCTCTCTTAATGCCTCGGAATCCAGGGTTCGCTCGTAGTTGTCCAACGCGGGCCGGCTCAGGCAGCTCGGCGGCATGCTCTCTCGGGAGCTCGGGATCTCAGCCGTAACATATGTGGTTCATCATCGTCTGAAACGTTGCCGGTGAATTGGTTAGTCCGAAGAACATGACTGTGGGTTCGAACAGTCCGTATCTTGTTTTGAAAGCCGCTTTTTCCTCGTCTCCTTCCTTGATACGTATGTTGTTATAACCCCACCTTACGTCGAGTTTGGTGTATATGTGAGCGTTACTGAGGTCTGTGATTAGATCGGATATGAGGGGTAGAGGGTACTGGTTGCGTATAGTGTGAGCGTTAATTTGTCGATAGTCTTGTACTGGGCGTAGTTTTCCATCCTTTTTCTTGACGAAGAAGAATGGTGATGCGTAGGGGGATTTCGAGGGCCGTATATATCCTTTGCCAAGTTGTTCCGTCAAGAAAGCTTTGAGGGCCATGTCCTCTTCCTGTGTTAGTGGGTAGACCTTGCAGTCTATAGCTTCGGGGGTCCCTTTCTTGAACTGTATTTCGTGGTCCCATACCCGAGATGGTGGGAAGCGGTGTGATGCTTCTTCGTTAAATAGTCGGCTGTATTGGTTGTAGTAGGAGGGCAACTCAGCTTTAATGGTGTATTGTTTTGCGTTAATTGCTAGTTCGGTGGATGTGATCCTACCATGTGCTGATCCCTCGTCCTCTAGCTGTTGTACGATGTCTTCTTTTTCTTCGGTTGTGATGGTTGCGATGGTGGGTCGTATCCTGTTAATCCGCGGATTGACTGTTCGTAGTACCACCGGTAGTGCGTCCTCTTTGATGACTGCATGCCTCCAACTGAAAGTGGGTTCGTACGTGGCCAGCCATGGGTAGCCAAAGATGATATCCTCGTTGCCTATGTCGGTTATGAGGAATCTCATCTCTTTGTGGATGCCTTTTGTTTGTACGTCCAGGTCTACGTAGTGAGTGATGAGTCCAGCTCTATTCTCAGTATTGTCAATATTCCATATCTTTTTGGGTTTTTCCAGCGGTTTCATCCCGATTCCCATCCGCTTTACAAAAGCGGGACGTAGGAAGTTATCAGTGGCTCCGGAGTCCACTAGTGCTCTGATATCGGCCATTGTGTAATTCGTGCGAATCGATACTGGAATTCTCATAGAACGGTAGCGAGTTATGATCACAGAATTACATTTTACTGCCCTTACCCAGGCCGATGGGTTCAGGTGCTTCAAAAATCCTCTCTTTTCCACAGGTCTTGTAGGATGAGGTCCTTGACCTCGTCTTCTTCGGCTGCTACCCCCTTCATCCAGGTGTCGGCCCGCTGTTGCGCGGTCTCTGCTCTTGCTATTTGTACTTGTTCGGGTTCATACGACCCCGTATCGGTCCTTCTGGTATTACTGGGTTGGTTGTAGGTGTGCTGTGGGCAATTACGACTGAAGTGCCCCTTCTGTCCACAAGTGTAACAGGTTACTTCCCTCACGTCGTGTCGTCCCCCTCGTCCTCATCCTATAAATCCCCCTCTTGGTGGCATATTTCGGGGGTACGCTCGATCCCAACCTCCTTGTATTTCTTCGGCGCCTGTGAGCCTCCCTCGTACTCGGTCGGCTGAGGTATCCATCGCGTTTGGGTCTCGGAGGATGTTACGGGGTGGTCCCCATCCGGTGTTGCGGGTATTTCCCCATCCGCCTCTGTTGCTATTTCCTGGTTGCCTCCCCGGGTTTGTGAGGCCTCGATGTTGTTCTAGTCGAGCCTTCATGTGTATGTATTGTTGTTGTCTTCTGATAACCGCTTCTTTCCATTCCTGGAAGGTCTGTGGGTTATCGTAGGTGTACGCCTTCTCGTATAGATCTCGGGGTAGGCCGTCCGTGAACAGATCCATCGTAAGTGGAGAGTCCAATCGGTAATCAGCTTGTCGCGCCAGCTGCTCGAACTGTGTGACGTACGCGTCGATGTCTCCTCCGGTCATCTTAATCCCTCTTTTGAGCATTGCCTGGGCTTGCTCTTTCTCTAGTGTGTTTGAGAATCGCCTATTGAAGGCTGTTATTACTTCGATCCACAGGCGTGGGTCGTTATCAGCGATTCCGGCACTGACTTGTCGGTTGAGCCATCTGCTGGTCTCCGTGATCCAATTGTTAACGTCTTTGCCTTGGATATACATGAGAAATAACATAGCTCTGCGGTAGGCATTGGCCATGATGGGGTTGTTATTGTTGATACCCCAATATAGTTCCCATTGCGTGAGGAACTCTTCAGTCCTGTGTCGATCCCCTCTGAATATTTCTGGGGCATTTCCCACGAATTTGTCGGAGTGGTGCCCCCCTGGTATTCCGACCGGTCCTACTCCCAATACTCCTCCTGGTGGTCCTCCTGGTGGTCCTCCTCCTGGTGGTCCCCCTCCTGGTGGTCCTCCTCCTGGTGGTCCTCTCGGCATTGGAGATCCTCCACCTCCAGTCGGGGGGTCCGGTTGGTCTGGTCCGATTGCTCGGAATAGGGCGGCATCATCCGCCGTCATTACATGTCCTGTTTCTGGGTTGATGGGGAGTGTGACTTCCCGTGTTTCGGTTAGTGTGGCCATTGGGGGGTGAATTGTGATTTGCTCAGCTCGTTCTATGAGTTCTTGCTCTAATGGCTCTAATGCTGGGGCTGGTTCTTCGTCTGATTCGTTACCTGAAGTTTCCGAACCTTCCGAAGGTGCTGAGAGACTTTGATTTTCTCCGTCGATGGGTCCCCAGTCGTTCCTTGCGACTACTTCTTCTTCGTAGATGTCGCACCCGTATCTAAAAGGTAGAGTGTCGATGACCCTCCACTCATCGTCTTCTCGGTCGACTCTACACCAACAAGTTCGTTCGAAATTGAACTCAACTGGGCGTGGTCCGTGTGCTCCTCTGATTAGGTATCCCTCGACTCCGTCGATGCTCCCCCAACTAGCTTCTTTGAGATATCGGACTGGTACATTTCTTGTCCCTCTTCGTGGGATTTCGTAGGATCGGAATCCTTCTTGAACCCAAAGTTGTCTTGTAGATACTCGCGCCACGATGATGGATCTTGGTCTTAATGTTACGCTTCGGTAAGCGTGGGCCTTGCTTTAGGCGATGAGACGCGAGTACTTAACTCTGAGAAATCCTAAGTCGAATCGCGAAGTCCTTGATGACTCTCGACTTGGCCTTGCAACTGGGAAGACACTTCTAGTCTTATGCAGTGCACTCTTCCGTGGTAGAACCTGAGACGGAAGGAAAGGATCTGAAACCGATGATTCAAGAAGACCAAGATAGCGACTCTTGGTCTTCTGCGACTACTACTTATACAAGATGATGGAGGGCTTTAAAGCGCCTCCCGAACGATATTGACCTATAGCAATACTAGCTCGAACCCTAGTATCGCTATCCTAGTAATCAGTAAGCTACAGTACCATGTGATACTACTGCTGACTGATAACATGTGAAAGATAAAGTCCCTGACTAATGTACACAATCACAAGCTTACTACCATAGTCAGAACCTGATAGTAAGCAACAAGTCCAATCCGTGACATCAGCAGACCAAGTACGAGGAAGACTCACGGGCACCGAAGAAATCCAGGGTAATTGGGACCAAGCCCATCCCCGGAATCCCCCACCAAGAGGAGGATTTATGGGACAAGGACGAGGAGGCTGACGGGACATAAGGGAAGTGACCTGTTATATGTGCGGACAAAAAGGACATTTCAGTCGTAATTGCCCGCAGCACACCTACAATCAGCCAAGTAGTAGCCGGGGGATCAATGCCTATCAAGATGAAGAAGAGCCCACCCGTGCAGCGAAAGCAGAAACTCCGCAACAACGAGCCAACCAATGGATGAAAGGAGTAGCTGCCGAAGAAGATGAGGTGAAAGACCTCATACTGCAGGATCTATGGAAGAGGGAGGATTTTCGAAGTGCCTAAACCCATCGGCCTGGGTAAGGGCAGTAAAATGTAATTCTGTGATCATAACTCGCTACCGTTCTATGAGAATTCCAGTATCGATTTGCACAAATTACGCCATGGCCGACATCAGAGCATTAGTGGACTCAGGAGCCACGGACAACTTTCTACGACCCGCCTTCGTAAGGCAGATGGGAATTGGGATGAAGTCGCTGGAACGACCCAAAAAGATATGGAATATCGACAATACCGAGAATCGGGCAGGACTAATCACCCACTATGTAGATCTGGATGTACAAACCAAAGGAATCCATAAAGAAATGAGATTCCTCATTACTGACATAGGAAGTGAAGACATCGTCTTTGGCTATCCGTGGCTGGCCACATACGAACCAACTTTCAGCTGGAGACACACCGTAATTAAGGAGGATGCACTACCAGTAATCCTTGGGACCATCAACCCCAGAATCGCACAACCAACAATCGCAAAAGCAATAACTGAAACCCAGAAGGAGCACATCGTTGCTCAATTAGAAGAGGAAGAATTCGTAGAGGGAAGGACCACCTCTACAGAACTAGCAATCAAGGCAAAGCAGTATACTACCAAAGCTGAGTTGCCATCCGTCTACTCCCCATACCACCAACTCTTTAACGAAGAAGCATCACATTGATTCCCACCTTCGCGGGTGTGGGATCACGAAATTCAACTCAAGAAAGGAGCACCCAAGGCGATAGACTGTAAAGTTTATCTGCTCACGCAGGAAGAAGACCAAGCTCTTCAAGCATTTCTCACGGAACAGCTTGGCAAAGGATATATACAACCATCTAAATCTCCATACGCATCGCCATTCTTCTTTGTCAAAAAGAAGGACGGCAAATTAAGACTGGTACAAGATTATAGACACCTTAACGCACTCACGATACGAAACCAATACCCATTACCCCTCATTACTGTTACGTCACGGTAGGGACGTTCACCCGACGTGGGTTAAGTCGATCTACTAGGACGCCGCACTAAGGGGTCTGGTTCTGGTTGTCAAGGGAAGTTCCGAAGAGGAACTTCAGTGAAGATGTACGAGTTGAAGAGTCAGCCTAAGCCAATAGTGGAACTTAGGATTCTTCAGTGAGAGGAGAGTTCGGTGAGAGATGGAGTATTCACAGTCTTCGATTGCTCGAGTACCGTAGGATACAAAAAGTCAAGTCTAAGGCTACTACTACCTGGTGAGCCTGTATTTATAGTAAAGTAAGAGGGGTATCCTAGGATAGAATGATAATGGCATCCTAGGATCGAGTCATCGAGCAATCACTAAAGAAACAATAGGAACTGCAGAGTGCAGCTCGCAGTAATCACATGTAAGATGTGAAACACTAGATATAAGTGAAACTGATATATCCGAAACAGTAGCCCCTTCGCAACGGGCAAGAGTCGTCATGACTCACAAGGGAATATCAGTAAAGAGTCACCATGACTCTTATGGAACCAAACAAGTAGCAAGTCACCATGACTCGCGTGAGAACGACCACGTGATGAGAAAGTAAAAGGTTATCACGTGTCCTAAGACGAGTGAGGAAGGGGATTAAAATAGGCAGTGTCATAACACAGCCCCCCTTTCAAGCGCAAAGTCGCCTCGGCTTTGCCAAACTAAGAGCCCCCTTGATCCAATCGAGGGTCTTCGACTCCTTCCCGAGTCTCTTCTTCCTCTTGCCTTCCTTGGCAATTTCTTTCTTCATCTTCTCTCCCTCTGTCGTCCCAGCCTCAATGTTGGTTCTTCTGGGTGGTCCCCCTCCCTCTTCCTTTTTGACCTCCGTGGTGACCCAAATTTCTATTGGCGTTACCAGTTTCTGGTGGAGTCTCCAGGACCTGTTGGCGAGGGGGTGAAGGAAGCCAGTACGTCGGCTTGCTTCCACTAATAGGCCAGCTGATGGGTAGCACCTCTCGTTGCTGCGGCTATTAGTGTCTGGGTTCTTGTGTCTTGAGGCTGGTCGTCCCTCTCCTACGTTACTGTCTTCAACAGTAACACATCTCCCACTCTTCTTGTCATCCCATCCTCCAGCGTATGTGGTCTGGAAATTCGCGCCCACACCAGTTACAGTACTTGTGACCGGCGGCAATGGCAGCCTTCTTAAGTGAACGCCTGGCTCCATTCCTGAGTCGTTCAAAGGTGGGGTTGTGAATTTTGTTCGTGCTGTAGGGTGGACAGCCTGTGATCGTATATGCGCGTCGCGCCAAGGTATGATGACAGGTGGGTGCCTCCTTGTCTTTGAGGGCTTCTGAGTAGAGACGCAAGTCATAGCTGGGGATTGGAAAAGAGTGCATGGCTTATGACTGGGATGAGATGGAGGAGCTATGATGGGAGGTGATGAGGCAGGGAGTGTTGGTACAATGCTGGTGGGAGCAGATGTAGCGGATAGCGTATGAAGATTGAAGTCAGAGTGAGAGAGGGGATCTTCTGTCGTTTTGGCCCATCTTATATATGTTTTACGGGCTTTTGACTTGTTTGTCCCCTTCCTGGCTTTAAACTCCGCTATCAGTTTGTCCGCATGGACATCTTCTGCTTTCTCCCACGAACTGTCACTCATGGGATAGCCTTTCCACTTGATTAAGTAGTGGAGCTTGCGCCCTTTCCCACGTTGCTGCGCATCCAGAATCTTCTCGACTTCGTACTCGGGTTCTTCATTGATGATATCAGGTGGCGGCCGAGTATAGTTTGGCCTATGGAACTCCGTTTCCTTATAAGGTGTTAGAAGGTTCGCGTGAAACACGTTATGAATCTTCCACTGTCTTGGCAGTTCCACGCGGTACACCGCTTTTGATAGCTGTTTCATCACTTTGAAGGGTCCGTGCCGCTTCGGCCCGAGTTTAGCTGCTGGGTACAGGGTCTTCAAGTTGGTTCCCTCAATCCACACTTGATCTCCCTCTTTGTACGGTTGGAACTTCTTGTTCCCTTGGTGCGCAATGGCCATCATCTTCTGCGCTTTGATGATATTTTCATGGCCGTCTGTTCGCGCCTTTTCTATGGCTGTAAGCCTTTCTTCCACCGAGGGGACTTTGCTTTTAGTCCCAAACTCAAGCCTCGGTGTGTACCCTATGAGCATTTCATAGGGGGTCTTTCGGGTGGTGGAGTTCGGCCATTGGTTATGCGCGAATTCCGCCATTGGCAGGTACTTGTGCCAATCGTCTTGCCTTTCATCGCACCAAAATCGAAGATACTGTTCGAGCCATTGGTTTGTCCTTTCTGACTGGCCATCAGTTCTGGGGTGGTACGCTGTGCTGATGTTTTGGTGTATCTTCAGTGCTTCGCACAGGCCTTTGGCGAAGTGTGACGTAAATCGGGTATCTCGGTCAGAGATAATCTTCTTCGGGGCACCGAATCGGGTGTACACGTGTTTCAGGTAGAGTTCTGCTACCCCTTCCGCAGTAATTGTCTCTTGGCAGGGTATGAATACCGCCGCTTTACTGCAATCATGATCCGTAACTGTGAGGATCGTGTCGTATTTGCCCGAAAGTGGCAACTTCGTGATGAAGTCCATGGCGACTGTCTCGAATGGCAAAGAGTTTTCTGGAGCAATAGGGATCATAGCTGGTTTTAGTGGCTGCGTGTTGATTTTATTTGCTTGGCACGCTGCGCATCCCTTTACGTATTGCTCCACATCTTCTTTCATCTTTGGCCACCAGAAGTCCCGTTTTGCCAGGGCGTACGTGTTTGTGATTCCTGGGTGTCCGGCTGATGGGGTATCGTGGTAAAAGTGAATTACCCCCCTCTTCAGATCGTTGTCTCTGGCAACGACGATCCGGTCTGTATCGTTTTCGATCTTCCACCAAATTCCGACTAGTTTGGTGAGAATGTAGGTGTTCGACCATTTCTTGAGCACTTCCTGGCTCCTTTTGTTCGTTTGCTGGTCCTTTTCCACCTGGTCTTGAAGGGATTGGTATTTGCTATGTTTTACCGTTGCACTATAGTGCTCCCTTTCTTTCTGGTTGCTGGGGTTATAATATTCTGACCCCATCATTCTTGCGAAGCTGAATAAGGCAGGGGGTAGGACCACCAATGCCTTATTATCTTCTTCGCCGTGTTCGTAGTCCGGGCGTCGTGACAACGTGTCCGCCCGACCATTCTTCTTCCCGGCTATATGGACCAATTCGAAGTCATATTCCATGAGTTCCGCATGCCATCTTGCCACCCTTCTATTGTGGTCTCCTGGGTTCTTCCAATACAATAGGTTGGCGTGATCTGTATGCACCTTTACTTTGAACGCCGGCTGGTGCAGGAAATGTCTCCAATGCCGAAACATTTCCATAAGGGCTAGAAGCTCCTTGTTATATACATCGTAGTTTCTTTGGGCATCGTTCATGGTTTTTGAAAAGAATGCTACCGGGTGGAGCACTCCTTGTTCGTTTCGTTGCATTAGGACGGCTCCCATTGCATAGTTTGACGCATCAACTTCTACTTCAAATGGTTTCTTCTGATCCGGTTGTATCAAAACTGGTTCTTCACATATTCGCTTCTTTAGCGTTTCAAACGCGCTTTCTTCCTTTGGTCCCCAGTTCCATTGAACGCCTTTCTTTAGTTGGTCGTTCAGTGCCTTCGCAATAAAGGAAAAACCACGGATAAATCGCCTGTAGAAGTTACAGAATCCAAGGAAAGCCCGAATATCTTTCGTGGTTTTCAGCACTTTCCAATCAGCAACTCCAGCGACTTTAACTGGATCCATAGTAACGGTTCCTTTTTCTAGGATTACTCCTAGAAATTCGATGCGCTCTACTTCAAAGAGGCACTTGCTGGGTTTCAAATATAGGTCCAGCTTTTGAAGGCGTTCAAGGACGTTGCTAACCAACTTGCGGTGTTCTTCTTCATCCTTCTTTGTTGCTATAAGGATGTCGTCCATGTAGATGATTACTTGACCAGTTGCTGTTAGGTCATTAAACTGCGTATTCATCATTCGTTGGAACACTGTGGGGGCATTTTTCAGCCCAAATGGCATTACTGTTGGTTCAAACAGTCCTAGGTTCGTTTTGAAGGTGGCTTTCGGTTCATCGCCTTCTTTGAAGCGAATATTGTTATATCCTGCTCGCACGTCCATCTTGGTGAACAACCTGGCATCCTTCACCTTATCCACTAGTTCCTGTATTAAAGGCAATGGGTATCGGTCGGGGATTGTGAAGGAGTTCAGTTTCCGGTAGTCCACTACTGGACGAAGTTTTCCATCTTTCTTTCCCACAAAGAAGAATGGTGACGAGTATTGTGATTTTGATGGACGTATATAGCCCTTGTCCAAGTTATCTTTGATATATTCGTCAAGCTTTTCTTGCTCTCCTTTAGATAACGGGTATATTTTGCAATCTAGGGTTTTCGGGGCATCCTCTGTAAAATCAATAGCAATATCCCATGGTTGGTGTTCCGGGTATCGCTTCGCCTCTTCTTCCGAAAAGACCTTCTTCCATTTGTGGTAGTGTTTCGGGACTACCTGGTCCCAGGTTTTCTCTTCTTTTGGCAGCGCTTTCACTGCCATTTCGGTTGACGTCGAGCTTCTTTTGAGGATTTCTTCATCCATTCGGTGGACAAAGAGTTCTTCCCCAGGGGTGCATAATGATGCAGCCTTCTTGATCCACGCATCTCGTATGCGGATCACTTCTGCATCCGTTATGTATGAAAGGGTTTTGATGACAAGTGGTTGCATGCTTTCATCAAGGGTCGCGCTTCTCCAATCGATCAATGGCTGGAAGGCAGCGAGCCACGGGTACCCTAACACCATCTCGTCATCTCCTAGATTTGTGACGAGGAATCTCATGTTTTGTTTCTTCTCCCCAGTCCGGACGTGCAGGTCAACGTAGTACTTGATGATTCCTGACTTATTCTGGGTTCCGTCAATGTTCCACACAATGCGGGGTCGTGGCAGCTTTAGTTTGCCAATCTTCATTCTTTTCAGGAGCTTGAAGTCGATAAAGTTGTCCGTGGCTCCTGAATCCACGAGAACTTTTCTTTCGGCCATTGTGTGTGAAGTTTGTATCAGAGTTGGGATTTGGAGACTTCGATATTTACAAACAAACACATCTTTAAACTGTAACGCACGCGCCATGGCCGCTAGGTTTGTGCGTTTTAAAAATCCTCCCCGTGCTCTTCTACCCAAGCCTCTTTGATCATTGCGTATTTCTCTTTGGTTGAGAGGCTTTTGATGAGGGAAGATCGCACATCAATAGGGGTGGATCCAGTTTCGGACTCTTCTTCCGATTCTTCCTCTGCTTCGCTTTCTTCGGCCTTGGCCTTGCGAGCCTTCTGAGGTGGTTTCTTGTCCTTTTGCTTATCTGGACAGTTGCGGGAGAGGTGTCCTTGTTTGTTGCATGTGTAGCAACGGCCTTCTTTCTTCTGGACTTCAATGTCCGGTTTCTCTTTTGCAGTGGTCGCTGCCGTTCTTCCTCGGGTTCCCTTGTTATAGTTGGAACGGGAGCGGTCAGCGCGTGTGTCCATTGCATCTGGAGCAGGGGCTGGCATTTTAATGCCCAGCATCTTCGCCAATTGGGCGGGGTTCATTTTTCCTGCTCCCTTCTTCCTTGGAGTTTCTTCGTTAATTCCCCGAATATTCTGGACTGCGGTGTTGTCTGAGTGGTACTGGCGCACTCCGTCGGCCCATCCTCTGAAATCCAGAGGGCATACCACCTTATAGACGTGGTCCATCATGCGGTAAGGAAGCTTTGATGCGAATAAGGAAAGTGTCGATTGAGCATCCAATGGATACGTTGCTTCTGCGGCAAGGGATTCAAACTGGGCGATAAACGCATCCACCTCATTTGGTATGAATGAGAGGTGGTGCAGCTTATCTTCTGCCCGTTCCCTTGCTCCCGTATCCTGGAATGCTTGTTCGAAGCCTTGAGACACTGCTGTCCAATAGAATTCGTCATTTGGAAGTCTTCCGTTATTCATTTCCGCAAGGATCCAGTTGGTCCATCTCTTGACCCAGTCCTTTACGTTTGGTCCTTTTATGAAACCGAGTAGCAGGGCCGCTTGTTTCATAGGTACCGCCATTTGTTCAGCGTCCAAATTTGTGATTCGATACAGGTTGAATTCCTGCATGAATTGGTCCGCAAGCGATCGGGTACCATCAAAGTCGGTTGGGGGGTTTCCTCCAAGTTTGCCATTTGCCGCTCCTGGGCCTGGGCCGGCACCTGCCCCGCCTCCAACAGGGGCGCCACCGGGAGGGGGTCCTCCGCCTCCGGGCGCGCCTCCGCCTGCTGGGGCACCTCCGCCTCCAGGTGCGCCCCCACCTCCTGGGGGGCCACCTCCTGGCGGTCCGCTTCCTCCTGGTGGTCCTGGGGGCCCACCTCCGGAGGGACCACTTCCTGCTGCTGTAGTGCTAGCAGGGGGGTTTCCGCTTCCTGTTCCTGTCCCTTTCGTGAAGAATGTTTGTATTGTGGATGGGGGGACAGCCGTCGGTGTTGCGGTTGCAGCTGTAGTGGTTGTCTGTGTTGCCATTGGAGAACTTTTTGTATTACGTCTCTTAGCGGTTGGCACGGTATGCTGGCCTGCCTTCAACGGTGTATCGTCTGGTGGAATCGCTGATACTGTCGTTGGTCTGATCGATCTTCTTCCCAGGTTATACAGGGAGGGGACTGGTTGAGTAGCTGTCCAACGCCTAGTCCTGCTGTCTCGCTGTATGAAGTACCACTGCTCGGTACTTTCTTCATATTCGATGGCTAGGTATGCTGCACTGAGTATGTCGTATACCCAATAACCTTCTTCGCCGTCGATTTCCTGCCAAAGGGCTGCTCCTTTTACGTGGCCAGGAACTTCGTCTTCTGTTCTCCTCTCGATGGGAAATGGTTTGAATCCAAGGACTGATCGGGATTCAGAAATTCTTCGTCCCTTAGCCAGAGTGGTTGTAGGTTCGATAGACTTGACTTAATGTTACGTCACGGTAGGGACGTTCACCCGACGTGGGTTAAGTCGATCTACTAGGACGCCGCACTAAGGGGTCTGGTTCTGGTTGTCAAGGGAAGTTCCGAAGAGGAACTTCAGTGAAGATGTACGAGTTGAAGAGTCAGCCTAAGCCAATAGTGGAACTTAGGATTCTTCAGTGAGAGGAGAGTTCGGTGAGAGATGGAGTATTCACAGTCTTCGATTGCTCGAGTACCGTAGGATACAAAAAGTCAAGTCTAAGGCTACTACTACCTGGTGAGCCTGTATTTATAGTAAAGTAAGAGGGGTATCCTAGGATAGAATGATAATGGCATCCTAGGATCGAGTCATCGAGCAATCACTAAAGAAACAATAGGAACTGCAGAGTGCAGCTCGCAGTAATCACATGTAAGATGTGAAACACTAGATATAAGTGAAACTGATATATCCGAAACAGTAGCCCCTTCGCAACGGGCAAGAGTCGTCATGACTCACAAGGGAATATCAGTAAAGAGTCACCATGACTCTTATAGAACCAAACAAGTAGCAAGTCACCATGACTCGCATGAGAACGACCACGTGATGAGAAAGTAAAAGGTTATCACGTGTCCTAAGACGAGTGAGGAAGGGGATTAAAATAGGCAGTGTCATAACAGAGAGGCAAGACAATTGGTGCGGATACTTACCACTTGTGGAATTTGCCCATAATAACTGGCCACATGAATATACGTGGAAATCCCCCTTTAATCTCCTCATGGGGTACAACCCGCGAGTGGACTGGACAGATAAACCATCACCCATTCCCCAAGTCACGCTCAGGGCAGAACAGTTCTGAGAAGCACGGGAACACGCTCAGAAACTAATCATCAAGGCACAACAGTCATGGGTCAAAGCCAAGAACGGTCCAAAGTTCCAGACGGGAGACCTCGTGTGGTTGGAGGGACATCATCTATGCACTCATCAACCAACAGCGAAACTCGCGCCTCGAAGACACGGCCCCTTTACGGTTGCACAGGTGATGTCCCCTGTCAATTACCGGCTCAACCTCCCCCCGCAATGGAAAATTCACACAGTGTTCCATGTGGATCTTCTCACCAAGTACCACGAGACCCCACTTCATGGGAAAAACTACCAACGGCCACCACCCGATTTGGTAGATGGTGAAGAGGAATATGAAATTGAAAGGGTCTTAGATGAACGGTACTTCGGCAGAGGACGGAAGAAGCAGTACCTGGTCAAATGGAAGGGCTATCCCGACTTGGAGAATCAGTGGGTCAACCGGGAAGACTTATTCGCCGACGAGGCTTTGGCGGAGTACCAAAGTTCAAAGACCGCCCCGCAAACAGTTATAAGGAGTGGGAGAGTCCGCGGAAGTACTCCATTCCCCCCTTCTACTACAACCACCACCATCACTCCTCACCAGTCGATGCCCTTCATGCCCAATGCCGCCTTATCGTCGTCTTCGTACTACCTCGGAACCCCCGAGAGGATTTTTGCTGTCGAGCTGGAGGAAGAGCGGGCATCAACAGCCCCTGTCGATGGGATGGAGGTCGTCGTGGTTGAAGGAGACGGAACCGGGCCCGAGGGGCCCATCACCCCAGCTGAGTTCCATAGCACCCTCAGCCAGTTCCCCGCTCAAGGACAAAGCAACAACAGCGCTCGACTCTCCCCCGACGTTGACGGACAGCCAGCCCTGTGGCACATCCTCCACGCCGACACCGGACTCCCCATCGCCGACCGACCCTTCACCACCGCGGAAGTCGACGACTTTCGCCAAGCTCTCAACCGCGGTGAAGACGTCAGAGCTCGCCAGGGAGCGGTACAAAGTGGCGATGAAGCCGAAGAAGTCCTGGAAGGAGGTGACCGACGACTGGAGGGACGAACAGCTACAAACAGCCCAATGCCGGATAAGGGAAATGAGAGAGAGGCGGGAGAAATCACAGACAGCGAGGACGAGAGCTATCCAGCTGAGCACCCCCACATTCACTATGGCCAAGAAGCTAATGTATCACCTCATACAACCCGGCACGCACTCGCCACCGACGGGACCCCCTGTACCGGGGTCATATCCGTCCCCAGCTCGCCGACCGAGCCGTTGGTTCCGTCGCCAACGCCCGCGCACCACACGGGTTCCGGATCAATAGGGGACCCGATTACATTCACTTCCCCATCACCACCCCTGACGGCGTGACGCGCCCGGCCAAATACGTCCAGGCCATCATGAGCAACGATCCTATCGTGCTCGGCCTGATCGACGAGTCCGACAGGGTGTTCCCCAAACCCCTGTATGCGGCACCCCAGTACGTGGTGCACCCCTCCTCTCACCTCAGGTATGCCCAGGAGGACCTGATCATCTTCGACAGGGGGTACGACGACGCCGTGGCCGTCAACCGAGCCGTCCTTGAGTGCAAGGACATAAGTCTCGTCGCCGAGATCCGACGCTACCGGGCGTTGGGGGCAGAGATGGGGCGGTTAGAAGCGCGGATAGCGGAGTTGCAGGACACGAGGGGGCGACTGGCAACGGATAAGGCCAGGTGCATCAGTAGGTTGGAATGGGCGAGGGCCATGCAGAGGATAGAGGATGTGAGAGCGGGATGGATGGGACCGCCCGGGCTCCGTGGGCGTCGCTCCTGAAAAGGGGGTGATGTCACGGATTGGACTTGTTGCTTACTATCAGGTTCTGACTACGGTAGTAAGCTTGTGATTGTGTACATTAGTCAGGGACTTTATCTTTCACGTGTTATCAGTCAGCAGTAGTATCACATGGTACTGTAGCTTACTGATTACTAGGATAGCGATACTAGGGTTCGAGCTAGTATTGCTATAGGTCAATATCGTTCGGGAGGCGCTTTAAAGCCCTCCATCATCTTGTATAAGTAGTAGTCGCAGAAGACCAAGAGTCGCTATCTTGGTCTTCTTGAATCATTGGTTTCAGATCCTTTCCTTCCGTCTCAGGTTCTACCACGGAAGAGTGCACTGCATAAGACTAGAAGTGTCTTCCCAGTTGCAAGGCTAAGTCGAGAGTCATCAAGGACTTCGCGATTCGACTTAGGATTTCTCAGAGTTAAGTACTCGCGTCTCATCGCCTAAAGCAAGGCCCACGCTTACCGAAGCGTAACAGCTGATGTATCCATGGCGTTTGGGTCTTGTAATATGTTGCGAGGGGGTCCCCATCCGGTGTTTCTCGTGTTTCTCCATGTTGTGTTACCTCCCCCTTGTGGCTTTACTTGGTTACTGAGGCCTCGGTGTTGCTCCAGCCGGGCTTTCATGTGTATGTATTGTTGTTGCCTTCTGATAACCGCTTCCTTCCATTCCTGGAAGGTCTGTGGGTTGTCGTACATGTACGCTTTCTCGTACAGATCGCGGGGTAGCCCGTCCATGAATAGATCCATCGTGAGTGGCGAATCCAGTTGATAGTTAGCCTGGCGTGCCAACTGTTCGAATTGCGTGACATATGCATCAATATCTCCTCCTGTCATTCTAATTCCTCTTTTGAGCATGGCCTGGGCCTGCTCCTTCTCTAACGTGTTTGAAAATCGCCTATTGAAGGCTGTGATGACTTCGATCCATAGGCGTGGATCGTTGTCTGCGATTCCGGCAGAGACCTGCCAGTTGAGCCATCTGCTGGTCTCCGTAATCCAGTTGTTAACATCCTTCCCCTGGATGTAGGTGAGAAATAACATAGCTCGTCTGTATGCGTTGGCCATGATGGGGTTGTTGTTGTTGATACCCCAGTATAGTTCCCACTGGGTGAGGAACTCCTCTGTCTTGTGGCGATCTCCTTTGAATACTTCTGGGGCATTTCCCGCAAATTTATCAGAGTGGTGCCCTCCTGGTACTCCGATCGGTCCCGCTCCGGGTATTCCTCCTCCTGGCGGTCCTCCTCCTGGCGGTCCTCCTCCTGGCGGTCCTCCTCCTGGCGGTCCTCCTCCTGGCGGTCCTCCTCCTGGAGATCCTCCTCCTGGAGGTCCTCCTCTTGGTGGACTTCCTCCTGGCAATCCACGTGGTGGCTCTCTACCACCTGTTGGGGGATCGGGTTGGTCTGGTCCGATTGCTTGGAACAGCGCGGCGTCGTCTGCTGTCATAACATGTCCGGTTTCTGGGTGAATGGGAAGCGTGACTTCCTGTATTTCTGTCAAAGTCGCCATTGGAGGGTGGATTGTAATCTGCTCAGCTCTTTCAATGAATTCTGGTTCCAACGGTTCTAGTGCTTGGATGGGTTCTCCTTCTTCTGACTCGCTATCCGATGCTTGGTTTTCTAATGGTGCCGAGATACTTTGATTTTCTCCATCAATGGGTCCCCAGTCGTTTCTTGTGACCACTTCTTCTTCGTAGATGTCGCACCCGTATCTGTAAGGTAGAGTGTTGATGACTCTCCACTCGTTGTCTTCTCGGTCGACTCTGCACCAGCAAGTTCGTTCAAAATTGAACTCAACTGGTCGTGGTCCGTGTGCTCCTCTAATCAGGTACCCCTCTATTCCGTTGATGCTTCCCCAACTGGCTTCTTTAAGATAGCGGGTGGGTACGTTTCTTGTTCCCCTTCGTGGGATTTCGTAAGAGTGGAATCCCTCTCGGACCCAAAGTTCTCTTGTGGATACTCGCGCCACAATGTTAGCATCTTGGTCTTAATGTTACGCTTCAGTAAGCGCGGGCCTTGCTTTAGGCGATAGTTATGATGCAAGTACTCAGCTTCTACAATGTGAAGACCAAACATGGGATCCTAAGTCCTAACACGTTGGTGACTCACAACTGGGAAGGCTTCTTGGTAAGCCTTATGCAGTGCGCTCCTCCTTGCAGTCTTTAGTTTGTCTTGCAAGGGAAAGGCAGGATGTGAAACCGATGATTCAAGAAGACCAAGATAGCAACTCTTGGTCTTCCCGCACTACTATTTATACACGATGACGGAGGGCTTTAAAGTGCCTCCCGAATGATATGAGCTTATAGCGATACTAGCTCGAACCCTAGTACGGCTATCCTAGTAATCAGTAAGGTAGCATGTGATACTACTGCTGACTGATAACACGTGAAAGTATTGTCCCTGACTAATGTAAAGAATCACGAGCTTACTACTGTAGTCAGAACCTAGTAGTAAGCATGAAAGTCCGTTCCGTGACAGTAGGGATCCTAGGATTGAGTCACAATAGCATCCTAGGATCGAGTCAGAGATAATAAGTAACTGCAGAGCGCAGTCCACAGTAATCACAAGCTGAGTCCTGAAACTAAAGATATAAGCCCCTTAGCAACGGGCTAGAGTCACAATGACTCATGTGAGAATGTAAGTAAAAGAAGGCAAAAATGAGTCGTATCGTAACATGCCTGTCTATGTACATAGGAAATGAATCCTTAAATACCTATACTATCCAACCATCAGCCACTTTGGCCCACAACTGCAATTGCTTGTCCAAGCAAACCTGTGTCAACTATCATCAGGCCAACAACCGTGGTGTGCAGCCATGTTGGCTGTGCTCATACCAGTCGTTCATGAGGCTGAGCACAATTGACCATAATATCAAGTAGAAATGCCAAAATCATCAGATAGTATGCCCAACCCATCACTGGGCATATCAGCAGACTATGTTAATACCTATAGGTTTACCGAAGGCATTGACACGCTTCCTAATTCAGTTAACTTCTTCTTGTACTTTAAATGAGTGTGAGATTAGATTATGGGTAGCCTCACACTTGATCAAGTGTGATGTCACCCACCTCTGAGTGACAGGCGTTGACTTTTCACAAGCTGTCACGCTCCCAAAAAGGCAGGTTTGAAACATAAGCATTCGACACATCGGGTTTTCCCCCTCAATATTATAACTCAGAATGTAGTAGTTTTAGTAAGCAATAAAAAAATACTTGTTTTCTGTATCTAGGGTATTTCCTTAATTGGTGCTGACTAAATTCCTAAAGCGGCCAGTGAATTTAACACAATAATTCCTAAGAGCTTACTAATCATCTAAACCTCTGAGTAAGAAATTATTCTATAAACACGTTTTCTAAGTAATAACTAAAATAAGCTACTATTAATATTAAATACTATTCACTGCAAGCCCTGGCCCTCTGAGGCAGCCAGGAAACAGAAGTGTGCATTTGCAGATGCGGAGAGGGCATCTGCCATTTATTCAGCATAAGAAACTTATATTTTGAAGGGATGCAGACTTAGGCGAAATTCAGGATGCAGACTTAGGGGTGAATTTCGCCTTGTGAGTTTTCTTCTTATCATGATAACAACTATCTTACATTTTCATTGTCTATTACATCAGCAGAGCCTGTGTCCATAAATGGAAGTAGACTTTTCCAGCACTTTCCCAGTCCCAGCCAGCAGGCTCCGCTGAGGTAATAGACAAGCGAAAACATGGAATAATTGACATTTCGATAAGGCAAACACAGAGAAAATATCAGTGGGCTCCGCTCCAAGGTGGGCTTTCCTCCATGCTGCATCTCAAGGCCGCACTCCCACAAAATATATAAATAAAGATCTATAATAAAAATCCACTTATTGTTAGAAATTTGAACAGAGAGGCTGCCTGCTGCACTCAAATAAATCTAACATTTTTCGACTTAGTTTGACAGCATTTACTTAACTCATCATTTAACTACAATTGGGTAAGCGGGCTAAGGCAGATGCCCTCTCTGCATCTGCAAATGCACACTTCTGTTTCCTGGCTGCCTCAGAGGGCCAGGGCTTGCAGTGAATAGTATTTAATATTAATAGTAGCTTATTTTAGTTATTACTTAGAAAACGCGTTTATAGAATAATTTCTTACTCAGAGGTTTAGATGATTAGTAAGCTCTTAGGAATTATTGTGTTAAATTCACTGGCTGCTTTAGGAATTTAGTCAGCACCAATTAAGGAAATACCCTAGATACAGAAAACAAGTATTTTTTTATTGCTTACTAAAACTACTACATTCTGAGTTATAATATTGAGGGGGAAAACCCGATGTGTCGAATGCTTATGTTTCAAACCTGCCTTTTTGGGAGCGTGACAGCTTGTGAAAAGTCAACGCCTCTGAGTGACTGATGTGATGAATGTGTGATGGCAGAGTGGGCGAGAGAGAACTCTGGGGGGCTTCCCAGGCTCGATTTCTCTGATTAAATACACAATCATGAGCTACTATGCTTGTGCGTCGGGCTGACGCAGCCTGTTACTCGTACAATACATACATCTGGGACATATCTCGGATTTCCCGCAATATACCACCTTTTTTCATATCTCGCGAGTCACCAGGTCACGCTGACTCATCCGTCTTACAACACAGAACTGATACCCTGCAACCCCGCCCTCCTCTTTAGGGGGGGTACTACTTTACCCTTTCCACTTGCTTGCTCGACCACTCCTTAGCAATGCCCCACACGAAGCGCGACCGGTTTTGTATTAAATACTGCCCTGGAATACAAATTTTTCCAAAAAAAAAAAAAGTGTCCTGCAAGTCGTCATAAAGTTGCTATTCCCGCCTTCAACGATTTCGCTCACTCCCGTTCGTCTTTGCTTACCACCTTCCAACTAAGACCAAGAAAACCACAGACCTACGGTCCTGGTCAGCATTGGTGCTCGTGACGCCCCACGACCACGCAAAATTGCATTACCCTATACATATCGTCCATGGCACCACAAACACCTCTCACCCTCAAAATCTGCTGGTCAATTCCTCAGCCACGACATAAGTTATCAACACTTTCTCTTTACCCAGTTATGCGAGGAGGTTCCAACACCGAAGTGCAAGACGCTGGCGAACTGTGATAGAGCGAGACCTGGACTCACCAAGTCTTCCGCTCATCTGGATTCTAGGCTGTTGGACCTTCGAGAGGAGGAAAATGACGTCTCTCGAGACGATTGAGGTATCGAGGACGGGACGTAATATGTGGGCTCTCAAAATTATCATCATGTGCGTTGACTCCGCCGTCGAACCTCCAACTTGTTTTGATAGCGTTCCCAAGGTTGATTCGTCGCCCCAATCTCCCCCCGCGCCCTCCCCCTACTGCCATCCCTTACACGCCGACCTCCGCGCCCTCTCAGAGCTCGGGTCAGTTCGCTAGTCGGTTCACACAATACCGTGCTTCTGTCCCCTTATCCGGACGTGCCGACCGGTTACTCGCACTTCACGAAGCACCGCGTCACGCAGGCCTCTAGTCTCTGGCCATGCAGCGGATAGCATGGTTAGCGAGGGGTCCCCGATGTGGGAGAGCGTGTGGCCGAGGATTCGCGTGGTCTGGCGGGTGACGATGCGATGCATGACGATTCACACACACACACTTTTCTTTCCCCCCGGTTCTGATGTGATATAGTCACAGCTACGACAAGGCCCTGTCCCGCTCATTTCCATATGTGGGCGTGTGGAATGTCGGGGATGCAATGAAACTTTGTCCTGATGCTTATCAGCCCTAGCTCGCAGCGAGCATCCCTGGCCCTCTTCTCTTCTTTACCCATGATCTGTGAGGCCTCGCGTTGTTCCTTTGATTGAAGTTGACTTTTTACTCCACCGGACGCAGAGCGATAGTTGTACGCTCACTTCACTCAGTGCCCGGGTTGTCTTCCGCGGGGCGAGCACTCTACATTGCGCTCTCGACTTCTAGGGGTGCCGAAATTTGCGCGCCGCACGCACTTTTCACGATGATTTCCGTTTTGTGCAAGGCCCCCATGTGGCTCGGCGGCGGGCTCCAGGGACCTCTGGGAGAGAAGACGAGTACGAAGCGTGCGAAGACAAGAAGGAAACTCGGACCTCAAGCAAGAGCCAGAGCACTTACGGCAATGTAAGTGCAGGATGGCAAGGGTATTGACGATCCCTTCAATGAATCTCCCAGATGCACATCGTCCTTGACTTCATAGACAGATGCATCGATAGACCATTTTGTGTCCAGGCCCCTGATGGTGCGTACGACCACGAAACCGCTCAGCCTGTCTTCATACCGGATTGTCCCTGCTCACGGATGCTGACCCCAGTGACAAGCAGCTTCTTCGCACAACTGTACCTCTACCTACAAATGTTCTACTAGCCAAATAGGTTATCCTCGAACCCTACCTCCAAGTCCTTGATGGGCACCTTTCTTACGTGTCTTATCCCCTTCTGTTTACCTCTGACTGGACGATAGAACGTGAGGCAGCGTTCCCTGATCTACAGATTGCCGCGAAGGGCATAATGATGGGACCTGAGGGAGACTGTTTGACGCGGGACAAAGGAAGCGAGTGGCAGTCAAACAGTCTCTCGAAGCCGTACTTGGGCAGGACGCGAAATGCGTCCTAAGAAGGGCCGACGCAGTAGGAAACTGGAACACGAGGTGGCTATGCACGCTCGTTGATCTACAGTACACAACCCGAAATGGTGTTTGATCACAGGTGAGTACCACGAGGGCGCGTGTGTATTTATTCGTGTTTACAATTGACAAATGCCTGAGTTGTTATTTTCCCATGTTTATGATACCAAGGAGAGCAACAATATTTAACACAGGAAGTTCGTTCACTCGGATTTGCGCAAAGCAATTGCAAGGTTATTATTTGACTGTGTACTCTGTTCCCACGAGCACGTGCTCAACTTTGGTTTCCGACTGGGCCAGCTAAATTCGGCACTTACCAAATCCTTTACAGTGAGAACTATTTTCTCCGCGGACGAATCTAACTACGACAAAAAATCCAGCTCATACCTTAGCAACCGGACCAAAGACGATCGGGAGCAGGAGCATTTGGAAGCTAGTTCTTACACTATGAGGGTTCAGATGTCCCATGTAGGACCAAACTCAGGCTTGCCCCGACTTCATCCCCTTCCACAACACCTCAGTCCGCTTGTGGGTGCCGCGGGTTGCATTCTGTTGATAGTACCATAGTGGGACCTGTGGTCTTTCCCCAACCGCGGTTTCGGCGCTGAAACGCACCTTAAAAGCTCTGCATCTCAGTTAGGTACTCGGCGTTCAGGTGCTTAGGGATCTCTGGACCTCAGCCTTCTGAATCCCACAACCTCGTTGAACCGCGGATACCACCTTCGTAACCGATCTCCTGTACACATGCGATACAACTGGCTCTCTACACTCTTCTTCCTCGTCGCCGCGCCTCTTTCCGGCTTCGCGACGCCCCTCGCACCTTGGGATGACGTACGTGTCATGCACACCTGGAATGCCGTTCCACCCGACTGGGAGTGTCTGGGCCACGCGGCCGCCGGCACCACGATCGACCTCTACATTGCACTCAAGCCCCACCGGGAGAGCGCCCTCATTGACGCGCTCCTCGAAGTCAGCGACCCTGACCATCAAAAGCACGTCTTCCTCACCACACTTCTGCTCGCGCCCTTATTCACGTGTACCGCTGCTCCGTTTCAGATATGGCGCACATCTTTCTAAGGAGCAGGTCGCAGAGCTCGTTGCGCCGCACCCAGACACGCTTCGACTCGTCACTTCCTGGCTCGCACACAACGGCGTGCGATCCTCCTCCATCTCAACGACACACGGCGGTGCCTGGCTGACGGTCACAGACGTGGTCGTGTCCCAGGCCAGCCAACTGCTCGGCGCGTCATACCAGCTCTACCGGCACGTTAAGACGAACAGCACGATACTCCGCACGGTTGGCTACATGCTCCCCGCGGTGCTGCATACGCATATTGAAACCGTTGCGCCAACGACGGACTTCGCCTCCCCGCGCGTGGCGCGAGAGACAGCACGCAGGCACTCCGTCGGAGCAGTAGCGGCGCGGGCGGAGGCGGCGTCAGGGAAGCTCGTGTCGGTGCGGGCAACCCCTGAAGGTGATGACATGGTGTCAATTCTGCGCTGGATGTACAACACGCGCACATATGAACCTGCCGCGACCGGCAAGAACGTGCTCGGGATTTTGGGCTTCCTGAATGAATACCCGAACCCGGACGATCTGACTGAGTTCATGGCCGCCTATCGCACCGAAGTGAAAGACGCGGGATTCACCGTCTTGCAGGTGAACAACGGCGGGAATGACCCAAGCAACCCCGGCATAGAGGCGAACATCGACGTCCAGTACGCCACAGCCATTGTGTACCCGACCCCACTCAGATTCTACAGCATTGGTGGAGGTCCGCAATATGTGGCGAGCACTGGCAAGCCCCTCTCTGGAGACGGGTACCTCGAGTGGCTCACGTACACGATCGACCTGCAGAACAAGGACATCCCGCAGACCATCAGCATATCATACAGTCTTCCCGAACTAGAACGCCCGGAGGGATATTCGAGGGCCTTGTGCGATTTGTTTGCACAGCTCGGTCTGCGTGGCGTCAGCATCCTCGCCGCAACCGGCGATGACGGCGTCGGCCATGGGAGCTGCGACGACGGCAAGGGACATGTCCAGTTCGTCCCCGATTTCCCTGCATCCTGTACGTGTGGTGTAGCAAGCACTACATAAGTTCAAGTACAAGTCGCTCACCAGACTGCCATGATTTTGCAGGCCCCTGGGTCACTAGCGTCGGCGGCACTACCAACTTCCCCGAGATCGCGGCTCCCATCTCCGGAGGCGGCTTCTCGTACCACTTTGACCGTCCGGACTACCAGAAAGACGCGGTGTACCAATACCTCAAGCTCCTCGGTGACAAGTATGACGGAAACTACAAGTACGCTCGCTACTGTGGCCTGACCCCACCTACAATTCTGACTTTGTAAATTTGTGCAGCCCTGCTGGTCGTGCCATCCCCGACATCTCCGCGCAAGCATTCGGTTTCCCTATAATCCTCAAAAACGCTGACAAGCTCATAAGCGGCACAAGCTGCTCGACGCCTGTGTGTCTTTCCCAACTCCCGACTCCCTCCGCTCTGCATCGTCCATCCTCGAGCTCCGAGCTGACCGTCAATGTCCAGGTAGCGGCGAGCATAATCTCGCTGCTTAATGACTACCTTATTTCAAAGGGCAGGCCCCCGCTTGGCTTCCTCAATCCCTGGTTGTACGGCAAAGGGCGAAAGGGCATTAACGACATCACGAGTGGCTCTAACCCTGGTTGTAACACTGATGGATTTCCTGCCACCCGTGGATGGGATCCCGTCCGTCCCGCCAGACTTGTATCCCTTTGTTTCCGATGTTGGCTAATTTTGTGTTGCATAGGTCACGGGTCTAGGGACGCTGGACTTTGGATCGCTGCAAAAAAGCTTATGTTATTCGACATGGGGAATTATACGTTGCTTTTTTTGTACCCCCGAGCAATGTTGAACCGATTCCCTTGTTATGTGCCGCCGCCTGCAGGTATTGACGAATCGCGCATTTCTCACGCATCTGGAAAAGTGGGCCGCTTTACCGCGACTCAACTTCAAAGTCCGCTTTTTTAATCTTTATAACTTTTATTTATACATACAAATACATTATTAATAAAAGTAAATAAATAAACAAATTTCAAGAAAAGCAAATAATGCATAAACAATGCATGCAATGTGGAACATGTGGAATGTGGGGGAGAGAGGGAGGGACAATTGAATCCTAATCCCTTCTCTACGCTACCCCCCCCCCCTGAATTGATTGAGCTGTCTCACCACCCACTGAATGAATCTGCTGATGTTTGAGATACCCATTGGCCCCCCCAGTGCTGAGAACCTTCCCACGTACTGGACTCCTGGAGCAACTGAAGACCTGGCTACAATGCTCCGGTATGGGAGCATTATATATGACCGGAAGCGAGGGAAGATGTTGAGGGAGTGGGCCAATGAGGAGGACTTCCTCGCTTGGCTTGAAGCTGAGGAATCGGGGAAAGTGATTGAGTTTATTGTGAGTAATGTTACACATTCTAATTCACCGCTCTGGCGGGAGTGGCACATTCTGAAGTGTTTGTGTGAATGGACAGGAGGCTGGCCAGCCCAGATCAAATCTGGTGCCTCTGCTTCCAAGGCACAGGAGAGGAAGATCCCATCAAAAAAGACAGGCTGTTGGTGCCAACTCATGATCAAAATCTATTGGCACACCAAGACTATCCTCAGGAAATACGAGAGCAAGCACAGTCACCTGCTCAGAGATGAGAATCTACAATTTACCTGACTCTCAGGCAGGACCAAAAGTGTGGTCATGGAGATGGTTTGCACTGGGATTGATTCTAAAATGACTGTGAGTCTAGTTTTCTTGTCGGCTAATTTATTAATTAATGCGTATCTGCTAGTTGAAGTGTATACATGAGTCTACTAAGGAGACTGATTGCAATCACTACATCACAATGCGTGATATCAATTGCATCCAACAGATTGTTGAGGACGAGGAGATCTGGCTTGACAAAAACAACACGATTTTGATTAAGATCTGGGCTACCCGACTCCAGCAAGTGGGTGCCAAGGTGATCTTGAAGGATAAGATAGATGCCCCCTGTCACGAACTTGTCGCTGCGTACTCTTTTTCTTCTCCTTTATCTTATCTTATCTTGGATCTCATCTTCATCTTATCCCAAGCCCTTATCAGAGCGGACTTGTGTTTATCTACCATTCACATGACAACATCTTTTCTTTCACGCGCTGTCATTTCCTTCCATCACCTTCTGCGATGTTCCTTTACTTATCCACCAATGGCCTTAAGCCCTCTGGTGCACGGACCATGTACGCACGGACCACCTAGTCGAGTATATTAGCTTGTATCCATAGGCCTTAGTCCCTTAGCTTTGGCTTCGTCAAATCACAGCTTGTTGAACTCGTCCATCTCTGAATCCTCTCCTTGCCTTTATTGGCCCATCTATCGCTCACCTTGTTAGGGAGCCCTTCGAAGCTTTGTGACTTGTGCTATAACAAGGTCACCAGAGATCCTAGGTGTCATTGCACGCAGTGCTGAACCGACTTAGCCACTGTCAGTCTCAGGCTCAGGGCTATTACAGAACGTACTCAAGCCATGCTCCACTGTAGCGTGACATAAGCCAAAGCTACCATTCCTCCTAGACCTAGCAACCGATTCCGAGCACCATCTCTGGGCTCGAGCTCAGATGACAACTCCTCAGACTCAGATACCTCTTCTAGCGGAGGCTCAGTTCACTCCGACCACTCTAGTCACTCAGAACGCGGGAACGTCTCCCCACAGTCTATTGCAGAACCTCTCAAAGAGCAGCTAGCTCTTGACAACAGTCCGACTCTACCACCTGCCGTACCACCTCAGGAGTTCGAGGAACTCCCTGACCCAGCACCAGAACCTCCTCCACCATCCATCGCTACTCCACCACTCCCCACACTTATCCCTCCTATTCTGACCACTACCACCATGTCCACCACTACCAGCACAGGGGGAAAGCTCAGTGGCAATGCGCCAACCACCTTTGAAGGAGCATGCGACAAGTCGAAGAAGTTTGTACATGAGTTTGAAATCTACAGAGGAATGAATATCGAGTCAGAATTAGTAAAGAACCCTTACCGGCATGTGTTCCTTGCCATGTCCTTCATCTGAGGGCCACTCGTTGACGACTGGGTTGACCACCAAATGGAGGCGCTCCGCCTCAAAACCACTGCCCGCACGGGCTTCACTCCCCTCGCCAAGTCAGACGAAGCTCTGTGGGATCAGTTTACCGCAGACTTCACAGCAGCATTCACCAATGCAACAGAAAAGCAAGATGCCTACCAGCAGCTTAAAGCCCTCCAGATAAAGGGGGCAGACCTCGATTCCTATACCGCCGCCTTCCGCACGCTTGCCGCGAAGGCCGGCTACGACCTTAACGCCGCAGCCACTGTCGACCTCTATTCCGGAGGACTTGGCAGAGGCCTTTTGTCGGCCATCTTGAGGCGTGACAGCGTCCCCGATACATTCGACCAGTGGGTCGAAGCCGCCCAGAAGGAGCAACGCAAGTATGTGATGCTCCATGCCCGCATCGGTCTTGACTGCGGAGACAAGAAAATTGGTGGCAAGACTAAACAAGAGTGGTGTCAGTTGTTGAACGCCGGAGGAAGAACCCAGCAGAACACTCACCATACCCCCACCCGAGATCCCGATGCAATAGATGTTGATCGCATTTGCATCGTCCTCACCGAGGAGGAGATGCAGCGTTGTCGCTCCAAGGGCCGTTGCTTCAGATGCTTCGGCCAGGGACATGTCTCTCGGGACTGCCCCAAGAAGACCTCCCATGCCTCTTCTGGCGCCACGACTCTCCGTTCGAGCAACTCGCGCCGCGGTAACACGTCGGTGCGTGCTGCGGAAATCGTTGAAGACCCGCCCGCCGTCGCAAATGTCACTTCAGCCGCCCCTGCCCCCTCCCCATCCACGTCCGCGGCTCCATCCTCCTCGCGCGTCAACAAGAGTTCCTTTGCTGTGCAAGTCCGAGCCATGAAAACCGCCGAGAGGGAGGAGTTGCTAGACTCCCTCTTCGACGACCCGGATTTTTCCTGAGCGCAAACCATCGGCCTGGGTGCGCGCGTTCTGTGTAGAAAAACTGTACCTAAAAAGAAAGAACAGCTTGCAAATGAAAGTTCAATTTAGATCAGTACACACGATGGCCGAAGAAGTTGCGCTAATCGATAGCGGCACAACCGAAAACTTTCTCGATCCCCAAATAGTCGAAAGACTACACCTCCACCTCCAGAAGCTTGACGTCCCGAGAACAATCCGAAATGTTGATGGCACGCAAAACAAAGCTGGAAGAATCACTGAATATATTGCCTTGAAAGTTCGCCTAGGCAAAACTACGACAACGCAACGCTTCTACGTTATGAGCCTCGGGAGCGACGATATCCTGCTGGGATACCCATAGCTTCAGCACTTCAATCCGGAAATCGACTGGGCTAGCAGAAAACTCACCTCCGAACCCCTCCTCTTGTCCACCCTCTCCGCCGCCTCTCCTCTGACCCCTCCTCCACGCCGATCGACCGTGATCGCACCCTCGCCCTTGGAACGTCTTGACGAGCTGTCTCGCGTGTCTGGAGCGAGCCCTTCCCCCGTCCCATCCCCTTACCTGGCCATTCATATGGCCACCCTTCGTATCCGACGCGTGCTCACCCGAGACGGCGCCCCTCTCGACAAGGGCGAGTCCCTCGTCTTCCAAATTCCACAGCCCGGCATCTTGAACGCCTCTTCCAGTCAGCCAGAACACTCAGAAAACCTCAGAAAAACCAGTGCAGCCCAGGAATGGGCCATCGAAGCGAGCCGCAACAAGACGTTGTTGACCGAGGACAAGATTCCCACGGAATACCAATGCCACAGCAAAGTGTTCTCCGAATCGGAGTCTCAACGTTTCCCACCGTCACGTGACTGGGACCACGCCATTGACCTCACCCCAGACACTCCTTCTTCCCTCGACTGCAAAATATACCCCTTATCCAAGAATGAAAGAGACTCTCTCTGCACCTTCTTAGACGAGCACCTTGCCAAGGGTTATATAGTGCCCTCTAAGTCCCCCTATTCATCGCCCTTCTTCTTTATTAAGAAGAAGGATGGTCGCCTCCGTCCCGTCCAAGATTATCGCTGCCTGAACCAGTACACCGTCCACAACACCTACCCCCTCCCTTTGATCAAAACCCTCACCGAGAACCTTCGAGGCAAGCGCCTCTACACCAAGTTTGATGTCTGCTGGGGTTATAATAACGTTCGCATCAAAGAGGGCGATGAGTGGAAAGCTGCCTTCAAAACTGAAGAAGGGCTCTTTGAACCCCACGTAATGTTCTTCAGCCTCACCAACTCTCCCTCCACCTTCCAGACCATGATGGACTCCATCTTCCATACCCAGCTCCATGATGCTAGTCGCAATCATGTTTTTATTTATATGGATGACATCCTTATTGCCACCCCCGACGACCTTCCCCTCCACCGCACCGTTGTCCATGAAGTACTGGACATCCTCAAACGCGAGTCCCTTTTCCTGAAACCAGAAAAGTGCTTCTTTGAGCAGAAGCGTGTTGAGTACCTCGGTCTTATCCTAGAAGGCAACAACATTGGTGTCGATCCCGCCAAGGTTGAAGGCCTCAAATCTTGGCCTCATGTCTTGAAAAGTGTTAAGCAAGTCCACAGCACTCTTGGTGTCTTTGGATACCAACATCCCTTCATCCCTGGCTTTGCCACCATTGCCCGCCCCCTCACCCAGCTCTTAAAGAAAGATCAGCCATTTATTTGGACTGAAGAATGCTCTACGGCTATTGACCGCCTCGTCACGATCCTTACCTCCGCCCCTGTCCTCTAGCAGCCCGACCTTGAACGTCCCTTCGAGGTCGAAGTTGATGCCTCTGCCTTTGCCACCGGGGGCATCCTGTACCAGTGCGACATCAATAACAAGTTGCGCCCTGTCGCCTACCACTCCAAAATGTTCAACGCCGCTGAGCGCAACTACGACATCCATGACCGTGAACTTCTTGCAGTCATCCATGCGCTCAAGGAGTGGCGCCACTTCCTTGCTGGTTCCCCTCACCCCATCACTGTTTACACTGACCACGCCAACCTACAGTACTACAAGCAGCCACACAAGATCAATCGCCATGTGGCACGCTACATCCCCTTGCTGGGGGAATACAATATCAAGTTGATTCACAAGCCCGGCGCAATGAACCACGCCGATGCCCTCTCCCACCACCCCAACTATGACGATGGTTCAGATGATAACCAGGAAGTCACTGTCCTCCCTCCCCAGTTGTTTGCGCACGCTGCACAGATCTCTTCCCTCTCCGACGCTGTCCTTGCCGCCCAGCCCTCTCAGGAGTCCCTTCTCCACTCTTGGGAATCCAAGTATGCCCTCTCCTTCCACTCCGACACTTGGTGGCAGGGGGATCACCTTGTGGTCGTGGAAGACCACGATCTTAGGAGGGGGGTAATTTCCCTCCATCATGACTCGCCGACTTCTGGAAATCCTGGTATCGCAAACACCTTTGCCCTTGTCTCCTGTGATTACTTCTGGCCTGGCATGCGCAACAGTATCATGGCCTACGTCAAAGGCTGCGCTGCTTGTCAAGCAAACAAGTCAACCTCACACCGTCCTCGCCCACCTCTTTTCCCCATCACCACTGACCCTTCAGCACTCCCTTTTGAGACTATTACTATGGACTTTATTACGAAACTTCCCCTCTCGTGTGGCTACGATACGATACTTACTATAACGGACCATGACTGCACTAAAGCTACGATATTCCTCCCCTGCAAAGAAACCATTGACGGCCCGGGAGTTGCTGCACTCTACCACTGCCACATCTTCCCCCACTTTGGACTGCCTAGACGCGTCATCACTGACAGAGACCCCTGCTTCGCTTCTGCCTTCACCACTCAGCTATGCCGCTCACTGGGGATCTCGCAGAACATCTCCACTGCCTACCACCCCCAGACTGATGGACAGTCTGAACATTCTAACCAGTGGCTTGAGCAGTACCTTCGATTCTTCTATAATGGACGACAAGACGACTGGGTTGATTGGCTCCCTTCGGCACAGTTTGCTCATAACTCTTGGCCTAGTGCGACCACCCACCAGACCCCCTTCGACCTCCTCATGGGTCACACACCACACGCGCCAGCCAGCAACTTGCCAGGGTCTGTAGCCCCCTCAGTTGAAGAACGTCTGACGAAGATACAAGAGCTGCGCCATCTAGCGCAGCAAGGCATTACGAAAGCCCAGAACCTCGCTGTCGCCCTCCCCTCCTCCTTCACCCCCTACAAGGAAGGCGATTTAGTCTGGCTCAAAGCGAAGAACCTCCACACCTCCCATCCCACTGCGAAGCTAGCTCCACGCCGCTACTGCCCCTTCTCTGTCACTAAAGTTATCTCCCACGTTGTCTACCAGCTTGCCATCCCTCCTACCTGGAAGATCCACCCAGTCTTCCACGTGTCGCTCCTCCTCCCCTACATAGAAACCCCAGAACACGGCCCCAACTTCACGCGTCCCCCACCCGACCTCGTTGATGGTCTTGAAGAGTTTGAAGTCAAAAAGATCCTTGACTCTAGAAGACGCCGCCGACAGTTGCAGTACTTGGTGAAGTGGAAGGGTTATCCTGACGCTGACAATACCTGGGAGCCAGCTGACCACCTCCATGCTCCAGACATTGTGAGGGACTTTCATGCCGCTCATCCCTCGGCAGTAAAGGCCATTCTTGGCGATGTGGAACTCACCCCTTAGAAGGGGGGTAATGTCACGAACTTGTCGCTGTGTACTCTTTTTCTTCTCCTTTATCTTATCTTATCTTGGATCTCATCTTCATCTTATCCCAAGCCCTTATCAGAGCGGACTTGTGTTTATCTACCATTCACATGACAACATCTTTTCTTTCACGCGCTGTCATTTCCTTCCATCACCTTCTGCGATGTTCCTTTACTTATCCACCAATGGCCTTAAGCCCTCTGGTGCACGGACCATGTACGCACGGACCACCTAGTCGAGTATATTAGCTTGTATCCATAGGCCTTAGTCCCTTAGCTTTGGCTTCGTCAAATCACAGCTTGTTGAACTCGTCCATCTCTGAATCCTCTCCTTGCCTTTATTGGCCTATCTATCGCTCGCCTTGTTAGGGAGCCCTTCGAAGCTTTGTGACTTGTGCTATAACAAGGTCACCAGAGATCCTAGGTGTCATTGCACGCAGTGCTGAACCGACTTAGCCACCGTCAGTCTCAGGCTCAGGGCTATTACAGAACGTACTCAAGCCACGCTCCGCTGTAGCGTGACACCCCCCCACCCAGATCTGGACTTTCTCCAGATTGCTTCATATTTTGCATACAGACCATGTTCCAGATTAATCAATTTAATTTGATTGGAAATGATTTCCTGGGTATAAATGCTACCCATAATACTACCCAATATGCAGGGCTCCAATTATTCACCCTGATAGCAAGAGATTGCTGGGGCCACAGTACGTGCACATTCAATCATGTTTATCAAATTAATATCTCAATTTGACAGGCGTCCCTGTTTCATGGATGCTGTTGTCAAGTGGCATGGAAGCGACAATTCAGTTCTTCCTGAATTTTGTAAAATCTTGCAGCCCTTCAGTTATGCCTGCGATAATCATGAGTGATCGTGACAAGGCACAAATAAATGTGATCAGCACTGTATACCTGGATTCAAAACTGTTTCTATGCTGGTGGCATGTGCTCCCCACAATCCAGATGCACTTCTGTGTTATGTCATGGTAGGGATGTTCACCCAACGTGGGTTAAGTCGTCTACTGGGATGCTGCACTAAGGGTCTTCTTGCAGAGTCTGGTTTCAAGGGAAGTTCCAAGGAGGAACTTCAGTAAGGAAATGTAAGAGTTGAAGCAACGTCTAAGCTAATAGTGGCACTTAGAGTTCTTCAGTGAGAGGAGAGGGTTTGTGAGAGATGGAGTGTTCACAGGTCTTTGATTGCTCAAGTACCGTAGAATACAAGAAGTCAAGTCTAAGGCTACAAGCTACCTAGCATGCCTGACTTTATAGTAAATGGGGATCCTAGCACTGAGTCACAATAGCGTACTAGGATCAAGTCAACATGTCACCAAGACAATAAGAACTGCAGAGCACAGTCTGCAGTAATCACGAGTAAGTCATGAAACAAAAGATATATATGAAACAATAAAGGCCCTTGACAATGGCCAGAGTCAGAGTGACTTGTATGAGAAGAGAAGTAAAGAGTCATTGTGACTCTTGTGAGAAATATCACGTGCAAGAAGGAAAATGAATAGTATCGTAACACAGCCCCCCTTTCAGATGCAAAGTTACTCCGGACTTTGCCTTACACCTCCATGGGGTCATCATTCCAGTAAAGGTTATAGTTGACCTTGTTGTTGTCCCAGTTCTCCTTCTCATCATCTTCATCACCCATCTTGGTGCACCTGTGACACTTGACAAACCCCCAACTACCTGTATGGCGGCAGAATGGGCATTGTTCATAGAGGGGGCATTCAAGCTCACTGTGGTGCATCCCAACCTTCCCACACTTCCCACACAATTCTGGGGTCCACTCCTCTGTTCAACAGAGCAATATGCTCCAAGAGTGTCATCATCTTCTGGCTGCTTGGCCCTACCTCCACATGAGGCTCCAGGGTCTCTTCCCTTTTGTCTGACTCATTTTGGACGGTGGTAGTGGTGATGCGGATGCACAGGGCTCCTCTTTCCTCCTTCTTCTTCTGCTGCTTGCACTTCTTGGGACACTCTTGAACTTTGTGTCCACGCTTCTTGCAGTGGTAACACTTGGGCAACAGCTTGCCCTCTTCATTGTGGAGGATGGGCATCTCAGCCTGGCAGGAGGTGTGTGGGTTGACAGGAAGTGGTTCAGGGGAGTAGTGGAATCTGGTTGGGAGGTGGTACTCACAATTGAATGTTGTCGTGATCTGGCTCACCACGGACTTACTTTTCTTTTTACCTTATCGCTTTCCTTATCCTTGGACTACCTCGGAGTACTAACCTGTTGACTCATTACCATGTACGCTTTCTTACTCTGATTCCCCTTCTTCCCCTTCCCCTTTTGCGCTTCCTATTGTTCCCTGTTCTACCTTCTTCCCCATTCGCGTTGCCTTTTGTTCTCTATTATAGTATCCCCCTCATGGGATGGACACGGAGTAGCTACCTATATAAGCTCGACCACTTGTGTGCTTATTCCCCAGTCTTGTCTTCGTTTATCATACTAGTGAATACCAGACTTGTTCACTCCTCAACTGTGTGCCTCCTTCTCGTCGTCTCACCACCACTGTCGGTCTTCCCTTAGTTGGGAGCCACTTCAAAGCTTTGCGCTTGTGCTATAACAATGCGCACACATAGACCCTAAGTCGCCCGACTTAGTCCCTTGTACTTCGGCCGTCTGACCGAAGCCCTTGTACCTCGTTACTAAGTCCATCGACTTATTCTTTGAACCCTTGCTCCTTGGTTGTCCCTCGTGGACCTTCGTCTCCTAGAACTCCCTCAGCCTTGGTTGTCGTTTACCAAGCGCCTCATCCTCATACTCTATCCTTGTCCCCCTTGTACCCTCGGTGCCCATCGCACAGTAAGGCCCCGCTAGGCCTTAACAAATGTGCTATGGATTATGCAACATGCGTCCCCATCTCAAGCCTGGTTTTGCAGGCTTCATACTCACGCTCCACCAATACCGCCTCCTTCATGATCTCACTGACCTTGTGCTGGGTGTTGCATAGCAGGCCATCAAGCGTCTTCTTCAGCTCCCTCTTTGCCCTAAAGTGGGAGATCTCCCCAGTTAGACAGGGGTCGTCAATTTCTTGGAGGGTGTGGTTCACCACAAACTCCGTTTCGTGGTTCTGCGCTAGCTGCCTCCACAGGGCCTCTGTCATGAGCCTGAAGTTCTTCACCCTCCTCCCCACTTGCACCTCAATGGTGTGCTTCTCTTGCCCTTCCCCAAGAGTCCCCATCACCATCATACAGTCTGGCAAGTAGGTGATGAAGGTGGCCAAGACTATTCTTGGCTCCATGCGGTCCAACCCAAAGCAGGGGTTGGCAACATAAATGGGGTAGAATAGGCGGGAGTGGGGGTCGTTATGGATATATCCAAGGGGAGGAGTATACTCATCTTCCTTGACTCCAGGTTCAGCAAGTTCAGTGGCTCTGTCATCACTGTGCTCCACGATTGGAACACTCCAGATAGCCAGCTGAGGAGTAAGAGGGATGGCGCCCTCACTACAGGAATCGGTGACCAATGGGGGAGGTGATGAGGTAGGGAGCTGGAGCGTTGGGACAATGCTGGCAGGAGCAGAAGTAGCGGACATTATATAGAGGTTGGAAGCAGGGTGTGAAGGAGGATGGGGTTTTTCTGTTGTTTTAGCCCATCTTATATATGTTTTATGGGCTTTTGACTTGTTTGTCCCTTTTCTTGCTTTGAACTCCACTATCAGTTGGTCCACGTGGACATCTTCTTCATTTTCCCATGAACTGTCACTTATGGGATAGCCTTTCCACTTGATTAGGTAGTGGAGTTTGCACCCTTTTCCACGCTGCTGTGCATCTAGAATCTTCTTGACTTCATACTCAGGTTCTTCATCAATGATGTCTGGTGGTGGCCAGGTATAGTTTGGCCCGTGTAGCTCCGTTTCCTTATAAGGGGTTATAAGGTTAGTGTGAAACACATTATGGATCTTCCATTGTTTCAGGAGTTCCACATGGTACACCGCTTCTGATAGTTGTTTCAGGACTTTAAAGGGTCCATGCTGTTTTGGCCCGAGTTTAGCCACTAGGTACAGAGTCTTGAGGTGTGTTCCCTCAATCCATACTTGATCCCCTTCTTCATATAGCTGGAACCTTCTGTTCCCTTTGTGCGCAATGGCCATCATCTTTTGAGCTTTGATGATATTTTCATGACCGTCTGTTTGTGCTTTTTCTAAGGCAGTCAGCCTTTCTTCCACTGAAGGAACCTTGCTTTTGGTTACGATTTCAATCTTCAGTGTGTATCCTATGAGCATCTCATAGGGGGTCTTTCGGGTGGTGGCATTCGGCCATTGATTATGCGCGAATTCTGCCATTGGCAAGTACTTGTGCCAATCGTCTTGCCTCTCATTGCACCAAAATTGAAGATACTGTTTGAGCCATTGGTTTGTTCTTTCTGATTGGCCATCAGTTCTTGGGTGATATGCCATACTGATGTTTTGGTGTATTTTTAGTGCTTTGCACAGGCCTTTAGCGAAGTGTGATGTAAATTGGGTATCTTGGTCAGAGATAATCATCTTTAGGACTCCAAATTGGGTGTACATGTGTTTCAGGTAGAGCTTCACTACCCCTTCCACAGTAATTGTTTCTTGGCATGGTATAAACACTGCCACTTTACTGCAATCGTGATCCGTGACTGTAAGGATCGTGTCATATTTGCCTAATATTGGCAACTTTGTGATGAAGTTCATGGCAACTGTCTCAAACGGCAAGGAATTTTCAGGAGTGATAGGGATCATTGCTGGTTTGAGTGGTTGTGTATTGATTTTGTTAGCTTGACATGCTCCACATCCCTTCACGTATTGTTCTATGTCTTCCTTTGTCTTTGGCCACCAGAAGTCTCATTTTGCCAAGGCATACATGTTCATGATTCCCGGGTGTCCCACAGATGGGGTATCGTGGTAAAAATGAATTACCCCCCTCTTCAGATTGTTGTCTCCAGCAACAACGATCTGGTCTGTGTCATTTTCAATCTTCCACCAAATACTGACAAGTTTGGTAAGATTGAAGGTGTTGGACCACTTTTTGAGCCTTCTTTGGCTCTCTCTATTTGTTTGTTGGTCTTCCTCCACCTGGTCTTGAAGGGATTGATACTTGTGATGATTTATCGTTGCGCTGTAGTGTTCCCTTTCCTTCTGGTTGCTGGGGTTATAATATTCTGACCCCATCATTCATGTGAAGCTGAACAATATAGGTGGTAGGACCACCAATGCCTTATTATTGTCTTCACCTTGTTCGTAGTCAGGGAATCGTGACAATGTGTCCGCCCAACCATTCTTCTTCCCAGCTATGTGGATTAATTCAAAATCATATTCCATGAGTTCTGCATGCCATCTTGCTACTCTTCTGTTGTGGTCACCTGGATTTTTCCAGTATAATAGATTAGCATGATCTGTATGCACCTTTACTTTAAAGGTTGGTTGGTGTAGGAAATGTCTCCAGTGCCGGAACATTTCCACAAGGGCTAGAAGCTCCTTGTTATACACATTGTAATTTCTTTGGGCATCATTCATGGTTTTCGAAAAGAATGCTACTGGGTGGAGCACTCCTTCATTGTTTCATTGCATTAGGACGGCTCCCATTGCATAATTTGAGGCATCCACTTCCACCTCAAATGGTTTCTTCTGATCTGGTTGTATTAGAACCAGTTCTTCGCATATTCGCTTCTTCAGTGTTTTGAATGCACTTTCTTCTCTTGGTCCCCAGTTCCATTGAACACCTTTCTTTAGTTGGTCATTCAATGCTTTTGCAATAAAGGAAAATCCATGGATAAATCACCTGTAAAAGTTGCAGAATCCAAGGAAAGCCCTAATGTCTTTAGTGGTTTTAGGTGTTTTCCATTCTGCAACTCCAGCGACTTTGACTGGATCCATAGTGATGGTTCCTTTTTCCAGAATTACTCCCAGAAATTCGATGTGTTCTACCTCAAAGAGGCATTTACTAGGTTTCAAGTATAGATCTAGTTTTTGAAGGTGTTCGAGGACTTTTTTAACCAACTTGTGGTGTTCTTCTTCATCCTTTTTTGTTGCAATAAGGATGCTGTCCATGTAGATGATCACTTGACCTGTTGCTGTAAGGTCATTAAACTGTGTGTTCATCATCCGTTGGAATACTGTGGGGGCATTTTTCAGCCCAAATGGCATTACTGTTGGTTCAAAAAGTCCCAGGTTTGTTTTGAAAGCGGCTTTCGGCTCGTCGGCTTCTCTGAAGCGAATATTGTTGTATCCTGCCTGTACATCCATTTTGGTGAATAACCTGGCATCCTTCACCTTGTTGACCAGTTCTTGTATTAAAGGCAATGGGTATCGGTCGGGGATTGTGAAGGAGTTTAGCTTTCGGTAGTCCACTACTGGTCAAAGTTTTCTGTCTTTCTTTCCTACAAAAAAGAATGGTGACAAATATTGCGATTTTGATGGGCGGATATAGCCCTTCTCTAGATTATCCTTGATGTATTCATCCAGCTTTTCTTGTTCGCCCTTGGATAATGGATATATTTTGCAATCTAGAGTTTTCGGGGCCTCTTCTGTAAAATCAATAGCAATATCCCACAGTTGGTGTTCTGGGTATCATTTTGCCTCTTCTTTGGAGAAGACCTTCTTCCATTTATGGTAATGTTTTGGGACTACCTGGTCCCAGGTTTTCTTGTCTTTTGGCAGTGCTTTTACTGCCATTTTGGTTGATGTCGAGCTTCTTTTGAGGGTTTCTTCATCAACTCGGTGTACGAAGAGTTCTTCCCCAGGGGTGCATATTGATGCAGCCTTCTTGATCCACGCATCTTGTATGTGGATTACTTCTGCATCTGTTGTATATGAAAGGGTCTTGATGACAAGTGGTTGCATGCTTTCATCAAGGGTCACACTTCTCCAATCAATCAGTGGCTGGAAGGCAGCGAGCCAAGGGTACCCTAACACCATCTCATCATCCCCTAGATTGGTGATGAGGAATCACATATTCTGTTTCTTTTCCCCAGTTCGTACTTGCAGGTCAACGTAGTACTTGATGATTCCTGATTTATTCTGGGTTCTGTCAATGTTCCACACAATGCGGGGTCGTGGCAGCTTTAGTTTGCCAATCTTCATTCTTTTCAGGAGCTTGAAGTCTATAAAGTTGTCCATGGCTCCTGAATCCACAAGAACTTTTCTTTCAGCCATTGTGTGTGCAGTTTGTATCAGAGTTGGGATTTGGAGACTTTGATATTTACAAACAAACACGTCTTTAAACTGTAATGCACGCGCCCAGACCGGAGGGGTTGTGCATTTTAAAAATCCTTCCCATGCTCAACATCCCAAGCCTGCTTCAACAATTCGTATTTTTCCTTTGTTGAAAGGCTTTTAATGAGGGACGATTGCATATCAGTAGGGGTAGATTCAGTTTCAGACTGTTTCTCTTTGGATTCTTCCTCATGTTCACTTTCTTCGGCTTTAGCCTTGTGAGCCTTTTGAGGGGGTTTCTTGTCCTTTGCTTTATCTGGACAATTGTGTGAGAGGTGTCCTTGTTTGTTGCAGTTGAAACAACGGCCATCTTTCTTCTGGACTTCAACGTCTGGCTTGTCCACAGTGGTTGCAGCCACCCTCCCTTTTGTTCCTTTGCGATTGAAATTGGAATGAGAGCGATCTGCCCGAGTATCCATTGCATCTGAAGCTGGTGCTGGCATTTTAATGCCTAGCATCTTTGCAAGTTGCATGGGGTTCATCTTGCCCATGCCTTTCTTTCTTGGAGTTTCTTCGTAAATCCCCCAAATATTCTGAACTGCGGTGTTGTCCAAGTGGTACTGGCATACTCCATCAGCCCATCCTCTAAAATCAAGGGGGCATACCACTTTGTAGACGTGATCCATCATGCAATATGGGAGTTTGGATGTGAATAGGGAGAGTGTTGACTGGGCATCCAAAGGATATGTAGCTTCTTCTGCAAGAGATTCAAATTGGGCAATAAATGCATCTACTTCATTTGGTATGAAGGTGAGGTGGCGTAATTTATCTTCAGCCCTTTCTCTTGCTCTGGTATCCTGGAATGCTTGTTCAAAGCTGTGAGACACTGCTGTTGTTAAGGCCTAGCGGGGCCTTACAGTGCGACATGCACCAAGGGTACGAGGGGGACAAGGACAGGGTACAAGGACGAGGTGCTTGGTAAACGGTAACCAAGGTCGAGGGAGTTCTAAGGGACGAAGGTCCGCGAGGGATGACCAAGGAGCAAGGGTTCGAAGGGTAAGTCGATGGACTTAGTGACGAGGTACAAGGGACTTCGGTCAGACGGCCAAAGTACAAGGGACTAAGTCGAGCGACTTAGGGTCTGTGTGTGCGCGTTGTTATAGCACAAGCACAAAGCTTCGAGGTGGCTCCCAACTAAGGGAAGACCGACAGTGGTGATGAGACGATGAGAAGGGAGCACACAGTGGAGGAGTAAACAGGTCTGGTATTCGCTAGTATAATAAACGAAGACAAGACTGGAGAGTGAGCGTACAAAGTGGCTAGGTTTATATAGGTCACTACTCCATGTCCGTCCCATGAGGGGATACTAAAGGAGAACAATAGAAAACGTGAATGGGGAAGGAGAAGAAAAGGGAACAAGGGGAAGCACAGAAGGGGAAGGGTTAGGAAGGGGACTCGGAGTAAGGAAGCGTACATGGTAGTGAGTCAACAGGTTAGTACTCCGAGGGGAAGCAAGTATGAGTCAAAGTGATATAGTAAAAAGAAAGATAAGTCCGTGGTGAGCCGGATCACGACATCACCCCCGCTCTTGGTAGATGCTTCCACGCATCAATCACCTCGGTCCTCCGCCTCCCAATTGACATCGTCGTAGACGTCGTAGTCGTTGTCATGAGTGTCAAGCCTATAGAAGGACTGCCAGGCTTTGAAATACCACTCACAACCACCGTTAAAGCGTTTGTGCTTTGGAGGGACGCGGCACCTCTCTCCATCGAAGCATCTAGAGTGCGGGTAGAAGCACTTGTATGCAGGGTGACCGACGTTGTCGCAGTAGAAACAGCGCTGCCACATGGGGCAGTTCTTGGAGGAGTGGGTGACATTGGGGACGCAGCACTTGGTGCACTTGAGGGCAGAGGGGCGGACGGGCTGAGGATTGGGAAGGGGGGCCTTCTGGGAGGCGTGGGACTCGTGACCCTGGGTCAGGATCCAGCGGGACACGCCTGGCTTCTCTTCATCATGAAGCCATGGCATGGGGAAGCGGGTGTAACGCTCCCCTCCTGGGTGTTGGTCCTCCAGATACTCCCTGATGGGAATACCAGAGGACGCCATTGCATCGTCGGTGTAGCGTGGGTGAGGAATGTAAGCGTTCCCCATAAGATAAGGATGAAGGCACGTGCGCACCTGTGATGTGACCAGTCTCTGCCGGATAACTCCTGACCTCCTCCTCCAGTCGTTCCAGGCATCCGCCAAGTCCCTCTCCCGCTCCAGTAGGACGTGGTGTTCCTCTTCCAGGAATTGGTACCTGTCTATGTCAGCATTGACCCCAACATCGTTGAGGACCCTGAGGCCGGTTTCAACGGCCTCCTTGTCAGGGTGGTCGGTGTGGAAGGGGGAGAGGTCGGCATTATCAGGGTAGGCAGGGGGGGGTCCGTGGAAGGGGGCAGCGGTGAGGGGAGCTCCATAGTCCTGGTAGCAGCCAGTGTCCCTGCGGCGTTCTAAGACATAGTGGTTGTGGCCCTCACGGTCCCATTCATAGCGAATGTAATGGGGACGCTTAGGGGTGCCATCCAGCCCGGTGATTGAGAAGGAATAACAAGCGTGGTTGGCTCATCGTGAGTCGTAGATCATGAAACCGGCAGGGGGGTCGTCATTGGACCTGTCATTGCCCAGGTCGATAGAGGAGGCGGGGATGGTGCGTGGGAGAGTGGCGTGAGGGGGCAACGAGGCTCAGGGGTATGGAGACGGAGATGGGCAGGGGAGTTGATGCGAGGAGGGACAGGGAGAGGTTCAGGGGATGGAACAGGAGACTGGATATGGTCGGCCAGCGGAAGGGGGTTGCCTAGAGGAGACCCAGGAGCACCAAAGGTTCCCTCAGAAGGGACAGGGGATGTGGCATGCGAGCCGATGCGGTCAGCAAGAGAGCGGTCGTTGGTGGTAGCAGGGGAGGTAGACATAGTGGCAGGACCAGTAGTGGTGGGTGACAGAGTGATAGAACGGATGATGAGCGGAGTGGGGGAGAAGGCAGGGTTTAAGTATGGAGCTACTCCGGGTCCATCCCAGAGGGAGCGGATGGAGCTAGGATTTTGCCGATGGAAGTTGGTGACAAGTTGGTCGGCATGAATGTGAGCCGAGGGTTCCCATGAGTCATGGGCCTTGGAGAAGCCCTTCCATCTGACCAAATACTGCAGTTGGTTGCGCCTACGTCGTGACCCTAGAATTTGCTCCACTTCCCACTCCGGTTCCCCATCAATCAAGTCAGGGGAAGGTTCCGTAAAGTTCGGACCATGCTCGGGTGTTTCCTTGAAAGGGGTGAGAAGGGAAGCATGGAAGACGTTATGTATCTTCCATTGCGGAGGGAGCTTGAGACGGTAAGAGGTATGTGAAATGGCAGCGGTAACTAGGAAGGGGCCGTAGCGCCATGGGGATAGTTTGGCAGATGGATGGGTGGTGTGAAGGTTCCTGGCTTCAAGCCAGACTCTATCTCCGACACAGTAAGGGGTGAAACGAGTGTGTGACCTAGTCATAAGGTCCTGTGAGCGCCTGATAGTGTCTTGTGCCTGCTGGCGTGCTTCCTTTATCTGTTGCATGCGCTGGTCAACAGAGGGAACAGTGGAGAAGCGGAAGGTTTGGTGAACGCGTGGGGTGTGTCCCATGAGGAGGTCAAAAGGGGTCTTCTTGGTGGTGGAGCTGGGCCAGGAGTTGTGTGCGAATTGTGCAAGGGGGAGCCAGGATGCCCAGTCGTCCTGTTTGTAATTGGTGAAGATGCGGAGATACTGTTCCAGCCATTGGTTAGTGCATTCCGATTGGCCATCAGTTTGGGGGTGGTAAGCGGTACTAATGTTCTAATCGATGTGAAGTAATTTGCAAAGTTCTTTGGTAAATGCGGAAGTAAAACAAGGGTCTCTGTCCGAAATGATGCGTTTGGGAAGTCCGTAATGGGGGAGTACGTAAGTAGCGTAAAGTAATGCTGTTTTCTCAGCGTCTATGGTTTCATTGCAGGGGATGAATATGGAGGCTTTGGAGCAGTCATGGTCCGTAATTGTAAGTATAGTATCGTAGTTGGAGGATAGGGGGAGCTTTGTAATGAAGTCCAAGGCAATGGTTTCAAAAGGAAGGGAATGGGGGTCTGTGGCAATGGGGTAGAGCGGTGGCTTTGGGTTGGTAGGGTTATTTTTGCGTGATTGACAGGTGGCACAGCCCTTGATGTAGTTGGTGACAGAGATTTTCATGTTTGGCCACCAGTAATCGCATGAGATAGCCCAAAGGGTCTTGGAAATTCCGGGGTGTCCGGCTGTGAGAGAGTCGTGATATAGGGAAATTACCCCCCTCCTTAGATTGTCATTTTCCACGATGACAAGGCGTGAGCCGTTCCAGAGAAAGCCCTCCTTCTGAGTGAGGTTGTGAGAGAGCATCCATCTAGAGAGAAGGTCCGGCTGTTTGAGTTGGTGGGCTCGTGCGCGATCATCGAGGGAGGAGGAGAGGGCAGCATTGACAAAGAGCGAAGGGGGGAGGACAGTGACCTGGTCATTGTCCACTGAGCCATCATAGAAGTCGGGGCGCCTGGAAAGAGCGTCAGCCTTATTGGAGGCTCCAGGTTGGTGAACGAGTGTGAAATGGTAATCTGCCAGTTTGGGGAGATATCTGGCAACGCGACGATTAATGCGTTGGGGGTTACGGTAGTATTGGAGGTTCTTGTGATCAGTGAGGACGGTGATGGGATGGGGAGATCCTGCTAGGAGGTGACGCCAGTTCTCCAGGCCACGAACGACGGCCAGGAGTTCTCTGTCATGGATATCATAGTTCCGTTCTGCCTCAGTGAACGTCTTTGAGTGGAAGCCGATGGCGCAGGATTTCCCCCTATGGTCCTTCTGAGAAAGGATCGCCCCAGTGGCGAATGCGGAGGCGTCGACTTCTAGTTGGAAGGGTTTAGACATATCTGGTTGGGAAAGGGCAGGATCGGAGAGTATGTGGGAGATGAGGGCGTCGAGGGTGTGGTGACATTCGGGAGTCCATTGGAATGGGGTCTCCTTCTTCAGGAGTGCGGTAATGGGGCGGGCGATGTTGGCAAAGTTCAGGATGAAGGGGCGTTGGTATCCTAAGACACCCAATGTGCTTCTGACCTCTTTGAGGGTTTTGAGGTTGCGTGGCCAGTCACGGAGGCCATCTGCTTTGACAGGGTCAATCTTGATCTGGTCACCATCTACGATGATGCCGAGGTATTCGATGCGGGGTTGTTCGAAGGCACACTTGGAGGGTTTGAGGAAGTAAGATTCAACTTCTAGGAGGTCAAGGACTTCATGGACAATGGTGCGGTGGCGTGATAAGTCGTCATGAGTAGCGATGAGGATGTCATCCATGTAGATGAAGAGTTCCTTGGGGTATTTGTCCTTGAGGTGGCGGAACATGCGGTTCATAGTGCGGGAAAAGGTAGCGGGGGAATTGGTGAGGCCGAAGAACATGACACGAGGTTGAAAGTGGCCGAAGGGTGTTTTGAATGCGGCCTTCCACTGATCTTCTTCTTTGATGCGGATATTGTTATAGCCCCAGCGGATATCAAACTTGGTAAAGATCTTCTTCCCCTGGAGCTGTTCGAGGATGGTGTTGATCAGTGGGAGAGGGTACGTGTCGCGGATGGTCCATGAGTTAAGGGGTTTGTAGTCTTGAGTGGGGCGTAGCTTGCCATCCTTCTTTTTCACGAAGAAGAAGGAGGAGGCATAGGGGGAGTTAGATTCGACGATGTAACCTTTCTCCAAGTGTTCCTTAATGAACTCCTTGGTGACTTCTTCTTCGACTGGGGTGAGGGGGTATACCTTGCAATTGATGGTGGCGGGAGCGTCTGGCTTGAGAGTGATGGCGTGGTCATCCTCTCTGGCAGGGGGGAAGCATTGTGCCGCTTTCTCAGAGAAGACTGTGGCATGGCGCTGGTATTCGGAGGGAATGTCGGTTACTGGTGGGGTTTTAGAGGCGATAGCCTTCTCAGCCCATTTCTGAGCGATGCTGTTGATCTGGGGGTGGATGCGTTTGTGATAAGAGACGGAGTGGAGTGCGAGGTCCCCTCCTTCGAGGGTGTTGGTGGTCCAGTCGATTCTGGGGTTGAATTGTTTAAACCATGGGTGACCTAGGATGAGGCGGTCGTGCCCGAGGTTGGTGATGTATAAGGGCATTCTTACTGCTTGTGCCCCTTGGTTGATGACAAGGTAGGTGAGGTGGGTAATGGAGCCCGCTTGGTTGAGGGTTCCATCTACGTTGTGGACAAGGCGGGGGGTGTGTAGTTCTTGTGTCCCAAGGTGTAACTTTGAGACGGTGCGAGTGTCGATGAAATTGTTGGTTGCCCCACTATCAAGGAGGACTTCTACTTCAGCCTTTCCGTGCCACATGTAAATTTGAACGGGGATTGTCATTGAATCGTTCTTTGTACTATACATGGTGCTAATGGTTGCCTTGCTCTCGGCTGTTAGAGTTCGGCATCGTGAAAATCCTGGTCATCCAGGTATTCTCCTCGCTCTTCTTCAGTCATGCTGGCTATGATAGCCGCAATCTGTTGAGCCTTGGTTTTCTTGGGGACGCTGGTAGAGGGAGTGGTGGAAGCGGTGGTGGAGGGTGCAGTGGTGGAGGGTGCAGTGGTGGACGATGTGGAGGTAGTGCGAGCACTGGAGGTACTCTGGCGCTGGGGGCATTCGCGGGACATGTGTCCCTGACGACGACAACGGAAGCAGCGTCCTTCTTTTGCTAGCTTCTCGCGTTCTTCTGGGGTGAGCTTCTTGAGCTTTTGGGGGGTACTGGTGGTGGCATCTACGTCCATGGGGACGACGCCGTGGTTGTGGGACTGGGTGTGACGGGGCTGTGTGGTGTGCGAAGTGGACTGGAACGGGATTCTTTTTTTGCTAAGGAGGAGATTGGAGTTGTGTTAAGGCCTAGCGGGGCCTTACAGTGCGATGTGCACTGAGGGTACGAGGGACAAGGACAGGGTACAAGGACAAGGTGCCTGGTAAATGGTAACCAAGGCTGAGGGAGTTCTAGGAGATGAAGGTCCGCGAGGGACGACCAAGGAGCAAGGGTTCAAAGGGTAAGTTGATGGACTTAGTGATGAGGTACAAGGGACTTTGGTCAGATGGCCGAAGTACGAGGGACTAAGTCGAGCGACTTAGGGTCTGTGTGTGCGTGTTGTTATAGCACAAGCGCAAAGCTTCGAGGTGGCTCCCAACTAAGGGAAGACCGACAGTGGTGATGAGACGACGAGAAGGGAGCACACAGTGGTGGAGTAAACAAGTCTGGTATTCGCTAGTTATAATAAATGAAGACAAGACTGAGGAATAAGCATATACATGGTTAAGCTTATATAGGTATCTACTCCAGGTCCGTCCCATGAAGGGGATACTGAAAGGGAAACAAAGGGAACGCAAAAGGGGAAAGGGGGAGAAGGGGGAATCAAAGGAGAACAATAGGAGACGCGAAAGGGGGAAGAGATAGAAGGAGAATCGGAGTAGAGAAGCGTACATGGTAATGAGTCAACAGGTTAGTACTCCGAGGGGAAGCAAGTATGAGTCAAAGTGATATAGTAAAAGAAAATAAGTCCGTGGTGAGCCGGATCACGACAAGTTGCGCAGCTCGCGCATTCGCTCTACTTCCCTTCGTGCTGCATTCTTCCACTCATCCATGGTGACAGGCCAGGTATCCCTATAGAGGACACGACGGTGGATGGACTCTTCAAGTCCGGCTTTAAACTGGGCGATGGTGCCCTTGGCGGTGGGTTCCCATTCAGCAGCAGTGGTGAGCCGCTCGAAGGTGGTGATATAAGTGTCAATGTCGAGGTCCTTCATGCGAAGGTTCATAAGTTTCTGGTAGGCCGATTGGGCGTGGGTGGAGTCGGCCCAGGCACTCTTGAAGTCAGCCTCAAAGGTGTCCCATAGAACTTCGTCAGTGCGGGCAATGGGGGTGGTAGAGTGTTTGACTTTAGCAATGAGGCCTTTTTCTTGGGCCTCTACCCAGTCAGCGATGAGGGGTCCCTGGATATAAGACAGGGCAGTGAGGACGCGCAGGTAAGGTTGCACCATGATGTCGATGTTGTCATTGAGGGCCCAGTAGCGATGGAACTGGCTGAGGAAGGTGCCACTGAGGGTGCGGTCACCAGTGAAGGTGTTTGGAGCGACTGATCGGAGTGCTCCCGATGTGATGGTGCGGGTGGTCATGGTGGTAGGGACTGTGATTGGTGCGGTGGTTATGGGTGGCACAGGGGGAGTGGTGGTAGTGGGTGCTGTGACAGGAGTGGGGACGCGTGGAATAGAGGGAAGAGCCGGTGGTTCGATGGTGGGGAGTGTGTTGTCTGGGTTATTGGGGTCGGTGGGTGAATACCAACCAAGTCCTAGGTCGTGTTCTGCTGGGTCTGCTGGGACAGCGTGTGCTGGAGAGGTGAAGAAATTTGCGCCTTCTCTGGTGAGTGGGTGCCAATGATGGTTGATGAATTCAACTGGAACTGCTTTTCCGTCGTGATTAAGGTAATATCCTCCTTGTGGATCGCTAGGGAAAGTAGACCAGTAGGCGGAGCCAACGATGTGGGCAGGGAGATCTGCTTTGTGGCGACGGGGTACTCGGGTGGGGTGAATGGGATCTAAGGTGATGAATAGACTAGCCACGGTGTTTTCAGGGTGCTGTGGGTCGATGGGTATGAAGGAGCAGCAAGCGGAGTTACTGCAACAGGGTAGAAGAGTCTTGTCTTATGTTAAGGCCTAGCAGGGCCTTACAGTGCGACGTGCACCGAGGGTACGAGGGGGACAAGGACAGGGTACAAGGACGAGGTGCTTGGTAAACGGTAACCAAGGTCGAGGGAGTTCTAAGGGACGAAGGTCCGCGAGGGACGACCAAGGAGCAAGGGTTCAAAGGGTAAGTCGATGGACTTAGTGACGAGGTACAAGGGACTTCGGTCAGACAGCCAAAGTACAAGGGACTAAGTCGAGCGACTTAGGGTCTGTGTGTGCGCGTTGTTATAGCATAAGCGCAAAGCTTCGAGGTGGCTCCCAACTAAGGGAAGACCGACAGTGGTGATGAGATGATGAGAAGGGAGCACACAGTGGAGGAGTAAACAGGTCTGGTATTTGCTAGTATAATAAACGAAGACAAGACTGGAGAGTGAGCGTACAAAGTGGCTAGGTTTATATAGGTCGCTACTCCATGTCCGTCCCATGAGGGGATACTAAAGGAGAACAATAGAAAACGCGAATGGGGAAGGAGAAGAAAAGGGAACAAGGGGAAGCACAGAAGGGGAAGGGTTAGGAAGGGGACTCGGAGTAAGGAAGCGTACATGGTAGTGAGTCAACAGGTTAGTACTCCGAGGGGAAGCAAGTATGAGTCAAAGTGATATAGTAAAAAGAAAGATAAGTCCGTGGTGAGCCGGATCACGACAGCTGTCCAGTAGTATTCATCGTTTGGGAGCCTCCCATTGTTCATTTCTCCTAGGATCCAGTTGGTCCATTTCTTGACCCAGTCTTTTACGTTTGGTCCCTTGATAAATCCAAGCAGCAGAGCCGCTTGCTTCATAGGTATTGCCATTTGTTCAGCATCCAAGTTTGTGATATGATACTGTTATGACACTGCCTATTTTAATCCCTTTCTTTCTTCAACCGCCTTAGGACATGTGACAACCTTTTACTTTCTCATCATGTGGTTGTTCTCATGTGAGTCATGGTGACTTGCTACTTGTTTGGTTCTCACAAGAGTCATGGTGACTCTTTACTTATTTTCCCATGTGAGTCATGACGACTCTTGCCCATTGCTAAGGGGGCTATGTGTTTCAGACACATCTTTGTTTCACTTATATCTTTGTTTCACATCTTACATGTGATTACTGTGAGCTGCGCTCCACAGTTCTTATTGTTTCTATTGTGATTGCTCGATGACTCGATCCTAGGATGCCATTATCATTCTATCCTAGGATGCCCTATTACTTTACTATAAATACAGGCTCACCAGGTAGTAGTAGCCTTAGACTTGACTTCTTGTATCCTACAGTACTCAGAGCAATCCGAAGACCTTTGATACTCCATCTCTCACGACCCCTCTCCTCTCATTGAGGAATCCTAAGTTCCACTATTGGCTTAGGCTGACTCTTCAACTTGTACATCTTCACTGAAGTTCCTCTTCGGAACTTCCCTTGACAACCAGAACCAGACCCTTAGTGCAGTGTCTCAGTAGATTGACTTAACCCACGTCAGGTGAATGTCCCTACCATGACGTAACAGATACAGGTTAAACTCCTGCATAAATTGGTCCGCAAGTGATCAGGTACCATCAAAGTCAGATGGGGGATTTCCTCCAAGTTTGCCATTTGCCCCTCCGGGGCCTGCACTAGCACCTGCGCCCCCACCTGCAGGGATGCCACCCCCTGGAGGACCTCCTCTGGGTGCACCCCCACCTGTGGCAGGACCTCCGCCTCCAGGTGTGCCCCCACCTCCTGGGGGGCCACCTCCTGGCAGTCTGCTTCCTCCTGGTGGTCCTGGGGGTCCACCTCTGGAGGGACCACTTCCTGCTGCTGTAGTGCTAGCAGGGGGGTTTCCACTTCCTCCTGTTCCCATTCCCATCTTTGTGAAGAATGTTTGTATGGTGGATGGTGGAATGGCCATCATGGTTGCTATTGCTGTAGTTGTGGTGGTTGTCTGTGTTGCCATTGGAGAACTTTTTGTATCACATCTCTTAGTGATTGGCATGGTATGCTGGCCTGCCTTCAACAGAGTGTCGTCTGGTGGAATTGCTGTCACTGTCATTGGTCTGATCAATCTTCTTCCCAGGTTATACAAGGAGGGGACTGGTTGAGTAGCTGTCCAACGTCTAGTCCTGCTGTCTTGTTGTATAAAGTACCACTGCTCGGTACTTTCTCTGTATTCAATGGCAAGGTAAACTGCACTGAGTATGTCGTATACCCAATATCCTTCTTCACCTTCTATTTCCTGCCAAAGGGCTGCTCCTTTTACGTGGCCAGGAATGTCATCATCTGTTCTCCTCTCAATGCTAAATGGTTTGAATCCAAGGGTTGAATGGGATTCAGAGATTCTTCATCCCTTAGCCAGAGTGGCAATAGGTTTGATAGACTTGACTTAATGTTATGTCATGGTAGGAACATTCACCCGATGTGGGTTAAGTCATCTACTGGGACGCTGCACTAAGGGTCTTCTTGCAGAGTCTGGTTTCAAGGGAAGTTCCAAGGAGGAACTTCAGTAAGAAAATGTAAGAGTTGAAGCAATGTCTAAGCTAATAGTGGCACTTAGAGTTCTTCAGTGAGAGGAGAGGGTTTGTGAGAGATGGAGTGTTCACAGGTCTTTGATTGCTCAAGTACCGTAGAATACAAGAAGTCAAGTCTAAGGCTACAAGCTACCTAGCATGCCTGACTTTATAGTAAATGGGGATCCTAGCACTGAGTCACAATAGCATACTAGGATCAAGTCAACACGTCACCAAGACAATAAGAACTGCAGAGCGCAGTCCACAGTAATCACGAGTAAGTCGTGAAACAAAAGATATATGTGAAACAATAAAGGCCCTTGACAATGGCCAGAGTCAGAGTGACTTGTATGAGAAGAGAAGTAAAGAGTCATTGTGACTCTTGTGAGAACTATCACGTGCAAGAAGGAAAATGAATAGTATCGTAACATTCTGCTTGGAAGAATTCCTAGAAGTTTGGGACCAAATCTAGGAATGGGTCAAGACCTCAGATCAAGCAAAGTTTGATTCAATATGGGACTGGATTACGACTGATCCCTCAGTCCCACTGAGTCTTGTAGATTATCTCAAGATGAATTGGATGACTATTGTGCCCCTTTGGTCAGGGACAATGAGGAAAGAAAGGACAATCTTTCAAGAGGGTGATACAAATATGCTTATTGAGTCATAAGTAATCTTATCGCACGCAGGATTGTTGAGATTGCTCATTATCTCTATTTATCTAGTTATCACCACCTCCTCAAATCTCACTAGCTGGATGGAAAAAGAAATCAACATGCCAACCACCTGGTTAACATGCTCGTGATGCACATGCTCCCAGATTATGAGATCTGCTGCCATCGCCAGGAGTGCAAATTTGATGGGGAAGATCTAGCAAAGAAGCGCCGCACACAAATTGTCATGCATTCACTGGAAATGGGCACAGAATTCATCCAGTCCCTTGGGAACAGGTGCTTCTACATCCAATCGGCCACAGAGATGGCCAAAATGTATTTGGTTGATCTTAGTATAGACATATCTTCAGATATGTCCAATTCATGTTTGATCGACCACAGCAAGGACTCTTGTGATTGTCCTGATTGGCTGAGGGTCTGGCTATGCAAGCATATTGCCACCGTTGCCCATTTCTTTTGTTACAATACGACCTATTTTCACCTGTTTACTGTCGTGTTCTCATATGAGTCATAGTGACTCTGGCCCATTGTCAAGGGGCTCATATCTTTTGTTTCAGGACTTGGCTCATGATTACTGCGGACTGCGCTCCGCAGTTACTAGTTTACTTTGACTTGATCCTAGGATGCTATGGTGACTCAATCCTAGGATCCCCACTTACTATAAAGTCAGGCTTGCTAGGTAGTATGTAGCCTTAGACTTGACTTTTTGTACTCTACAGTACTCAAGCAATTGAAGACTTTGGAATACTCCATCTCTCAACTGAATGAACCCTCTCCTCTCACTGAAGAACTCTAAGTACCACTATTAGCTTAGTAGTATCTTCAACTCATACATCTTCACTGAAGTTCCTCCTCGGAACTTCCCTTAACAACCAGAACCAGACCCTTAGTGCAGCGTCTCAGTAGAGTGACTTAACCCACGTCAGGTGAATGTCCCTACCATGACATAACATCTTTGCAGACACTTTCATCCAGTCAACAATGGCAGCAATCTCTGTTCCTGAGCCTGAGGTACATGAGCACTTGGCAGGCACTCCCAGTGACACAAGCCTGGCCTTTACTGTGAGCACTGTGCTGATTCTGGAGAATCTGATCTCCGTCTCTCAGGATTTCCTAAGCAATGGCCTGCCATCAACACCAGGAACCATCCAGAGCCTTCAGCTTGTGGAGTCTCATCTCATGGCCATCATTCAGAACTCGCGTGCCCCTAAGAGCCCACTTCTGGATAAGGAAAGCCTCCCACCCAATTAATGCACCTGGACCGAGACTGCTGAGCGAATGGGGGCAAAGTGATGGAAGAGACCTTGGCCAACCAACACATCACCAATGACTGCCCTGGCAACAGAATGGATTAGGAAGCTCAATCAAAAGCAAGCCCACATGAAGAATCCTAATCCATACAGTGGTGGTCTCTGGTCTGGCAAAGATGCCGCTCCAGACACACAGATGGCAACTTGGAATGCCAATTCACATGCCCATGCTGCCACGACTGATACTGCACAGCCCCCTCCCCCCAAACGGCGCCACAAATGCATGGGCTCCCCACCGCCTCCACCATCCTTGGCACATCTACCCTCTGTGTCCACCCCCTCCATGTCCTTCCCCCCTGCATCCACCCCCTACGCATGGTACCCAACTTATCCCGCTTACCATGCTGGTGCATACCCACATGTATTCTGGCCTTATGGTCACTTTCCCTCATCCCAGCCTTACTACCCAAATACACAATAGATTTACAACTTAAACAAAAAAATTGTTCTGTTTGTATTAGTCAATCAAATTCCTTTTTTGTCACATCACATGATTTCTTGACTTGAATAAAAGATTGTTTGTATCATCAAATATATTAGATAATTGTTACAATTTAGTTTGTGTGAGTAAAGAAAAAATTGTTGATTTTAGACAGAGACTCAATTTGAGTCCAACGGTAGAGTGGACTAGCACATGTTGAAGCATGGGAAATGTGCAATTAAAATGCACCTGCCACCTGCTATTTGATTTTCACATGCTACAAGCCATTTCAAGATGCCTCGAGTGTGGCCCACATCAGCAAAAAACTAAAAAAAATTACAAGTGCTTATAAGATATCATTTTTGCCATAAGTACTTCAAGCCTTGCTAAGAATCATAAGGTCTTACTCAGTCACATGGATTGGCAATTCATTACTAATCTATGCAATTATTTCAGTGGTTTGTCATTGCTTGTAATTGCTTTCAGTAATTTGTAATCACTCTTAAAAATTATAATTGTTTTGATGGATTTAGAGCACTTTCAATTGGTTTTATGAGTGTCACATGCTTCTATACATTATAATCATGTTTCTGACATAATTCACTAGGTGTTGACTTTGTTGACAAATTACCTGCTTAGACTTTGAATGTATGGGTGATTCTAATTTTTTTTTTCCAAACTTTAGGGGCCCAACATATATATTCAGAAATAGATGAACAATTAAGTAATATAGGAAAAGTGGCCAGATGGGGAGTTGAACCCATGACTACTAGTGTTACATCTTGCCATGACACGCATTTAACTTGAATGCAATTGCTAAGGCGGGGTAACCATAAACACATGACAGTCGAAATGTAGAGACAACTTCCTCAATACAATCAATAGGGCTAGCAATGGATCCTTAGATGTCATGATCTGGCTCACCTCAGACTTTCTTTTTCTTTTTACCTTATCGCTTTGACTCGTCTCGGACTTCCTTGGAGTACTAACCTGTTGACTCATTACCATGTACGCTTCCTTACTCCAATTCCCCTTCTATCTCTTTCCCCTTCTGCATTCCCTTTGTTCCCTTTCAAGTATCCCCTTCATGGGACGGACACGGAGTAGCTACCTATATAAGCTTGACCATATATACACTTATTCTCCAGTCTTGTCTTCGTTTACCATACTAGCGAATACCAGACTTGTTCATCCTCCAACTGTGTGCCCTTCTCGTCATCTCACCACCTGTTACGCTTCGGTAAGCGTGGGCCTTGCTTTAGGCGATAATGAGACGCGAGTACTCAGCTTCGGCGTATAAGTCGAACGTGGGATCCTAATCCTAACACGTCGATTGTCTTGCAACTGGGAAGGCTTCTTGGTAAGCCTTATGCAGTGCACTCGTCTTCCGAACTTGGATACTTCAGCAAAGGGGAGGAGAGGTTGAGAAACCGATGATTCAAGAAGACCAAGATGGCGATCCTTGGTCTTCCGTGACTACTACTTATACACAATGATGGAGGGCTTTAAAGCGCCTCCCGAACAATGTTGACCTATAGCGTATCTAGCTCGAACCCTAGTACCGCTATCCTAGTAATCAGCTGCTAAAGTACCATGTGATACCACGGCTAACTGATAACACGTGAAATGATAAAGTCCCTGACTAATGTAAGAAATCACGAGCCTACTACTGTAGTCAGAACCTAGTAGTAAGCGTTCAAGTCCGATCCGTGACATCACCCCCTTTTCAGGAGCGACGCCCACGGAGCCCCGGGGGTCCCATCCACCCCGCCTGTACCTCTTCGATCCTCTGCATCGCTCGCGCCTGCTCCAGCCTACTGATGCTCAACGCCTTGTCCGTTGCCAATCGCCCCCATGTCTCCTGTAACTCCTTGATCCTTGCGTCCAGCCGCCCCAACTCCGCCCCGAGAGCCCTATACCGCCGGACTTCTGCGGCAAGGCTCACGTCCTTGCACTCGGCGATGGCCCTGTTGATGGCCCCGGCGGCGTCGTACCCTGCGTCGAAGAGGAACAAGTCCTCCTGCGCGTACTTGATGTGGGTGTCGGGGTGCACCACGTACTGTGGGGCGGCGTACAGGGGTTTCGGGAACACCCTGTCGGACTCGTTGATCAGGCCGAGCATGATAGGGTCATTGCTCATGATGGCCTGGATGTATTTTGCCTGGCGCGTCACGCCGTCGGGGGTGGTGATGGGGAATGAAATGAAATCGGGTCCTCGATTGACCCGGAACCCGTGAGGCGCACGGGCGTTGGCGACGCTGGAGACGGCGCGGTCGGCGAGCTGGGGACGGATATGACCCCGGTAGAGGGGGGTCCCGTCCGTGGCGAGGGCGTGTCGCGTTGTATGAGGTGGAGCATTAGCTTCTCTCCCATAGTAAATGTGTGGGTGCTCAGCTGGGTACCGCTCGTCCTCGCTGTCTGTGACCTCTCCCTCCTCTCTCTCATCTCCCTCATGCGGCGTTGGGCTATTCGTAGCTGTTCTTCCCTCCAGTCGTCGGTCACCTCCTTCCACGACTTCTTCGGCCTCACCAGCTCTTCGTACCGCTCCCTGGCGTGCTCGGACGTCTGCACCGCGGTCGAGAGCGCGCCGAAAGTCGTCGACTTCCACGGTGGTGAAGGGGCAGTCTGCGATGGGCAGTCCGGTATCGGCGTGGAGGATGTGCCATAAGGTGGGCTGTCCGTCCACGTCGGGGGACAGTCGGGCGCTGCGTGTGTCTCGTCCTTGAGCGGGGAACTGGGCGAGGGTGCTGTTAAACTCAGCTTCGGTGATGGGTCCCTCTGACCCGGCTCTGTCTCCCTCAGCCATGACGACCTCCGTGTCGTTGGCAGGGGCGTTTGATGCCCGCTCTTCCTCCAGCTCGACGGCAAAAACCCTCTCGGGGGTTCCGAGGTAGTACGAAGACGACGTGAGGGTGGCATTGGGTGTGAAGGGCATAAATGGGTTGTGGACGGTAGTGGTGGTGGTATAAGGAGAAGATGGGATGTCGTCGTGGGTCTTCCCGCTCCTTATAAGTGTTCATCCGGCGGTCCTTGAATTTTGGTATTCCGCAAGGGCTTCGTCGGCGAATAGGTCTTCCCGGTTGACCCACTGGTTCTCCGAGTCGGGGTATCCCTTCCATTTGACCAGGTACTGCTTCTTATGTCCTCTGCCAAAGTGCCGTTCGTCTAGAACCTTCTCGATTTCATATTCCTCCTCTCCGTCTACCAAATCGGGTGGTGGTCGTTGGTAGTTCTTCCCATGGAGTGGAGTCTCGTGATATTTGGTGAGAAGGTCCACATGGAACACTGTGTGAATTTTCCATTGCGGGGGAAGGTTGAGCCGATAGTTGACAGGGGACATCACCTGTTCTATAGTGAAGGGTCCATGCCTTCGGGGAGCGAGTTTCGCCGTTGGTTGGTGAGTGTGGAGGTGGCGTCCTTCTAGCCATACGAGGTCTCCGAGTCGGAATTTTGGACCGTTCTTTGCTTTAACCCATGATTGTTGCGCCTTGACAATCAGTTCCTGGGCGCGTTTCCGCGCTTCTTGGAACTGTTCCGTTCTTAGTGTTACTTGTGGGATTGGTGATGGTTTCTCCGTCCAATCAGCTCGTGGGTTGTACCCCATGAGGAGGTTGAAGGGTGACTCCCGGGTATATTCATGCGGCCAGTTATTATGCGCGAATTCTGCGAGAGGTAGGTATTCGCACCAGTTATCCTGTCTCTCGTTCGTCCAGAACCGTAGGTATTGTTCTACCCATTGGTTTGTTCGCTCTGATTGTCCGTCAGTTCGGGGGTGATACGCGGTGGATATATTTTGCTTAATATCCAATACTCTGCAAAGTTCTCTCATAAACCTGCTGGCGAAACGAGGGTCGCGGTCACTTATAATTTTCGTGGGAAGTCCGAAGCGAACAAAGACGTGTTTGAGGTATAAGTGGGCGACTCCTTCCGCGCTAATTTCTTCATTGCATGGTATAAATATTGCTGCCTTACTGCAGTCGTGATCCATGATCGTCAGTATCGTGTCGTGCCCCTAAGATATTGGTAACTTAGTTATGAAGTCAAGGGCTATAGTTTCGAATGGCATTGCTTCCGGTTTCGGGTATATGGGGTTGAGGGGTGCCTTGTTCCATCCGTGTTGAACCTTGATGCGTTGACATTCGGCACATCCTTTGACGTATTCCAAAGCGTCTTTAACCAATCCTGGCCACCAGTAGGTGCGTCCTGCCAATTGGGCGGTTCTTTTAATTCCTGGGTGTCCATGAGCAGGGAGGTCATGATGATCGTGCAGTATACGTCGCTTATCATGAATGCCTCCGGTCACTACTCGTCGCGCGTCTTTGTACCAGACTCCATTCACCTTTTTGAGACGGTGTGCATCTACCCATGGTTTCAGAATGTCTTCATTTTGTTCGTACACGGGATCCTCTAGTGTGGTGTCCTCCGGGGTGAGGCGATCTTTGTTGGTCCGTATTCTTTCCACATGGGTACCGCGTATGAAGAGTTTGTCTGGCAGTACCGTAATGTTTTCATTATCTTCTTCCCCTTGGTCGTAGTCTGGTCTTCGTGACAACGCGTCCGCTCTACCGTTTGCTGATCCTTTGATGTGGTGAATTTCAAAGTCGTATTCCGATAGTTCTAGTACTTCCCTGGCCACCCTCCGGCTGATCTTCTGGGGCTTCTCCAGTATTGTAAGTTCATGTGATCTGAGAAAACTTTGGTGCGATGTGGTGATCCTGCGAGTAGCGGTCGCCAGTGTCGGAAGGCCTTGACTATGGCTAGCAGTTCTAGGTCGTATATGTCATAATTTCGTTCTGCTTCGTTGAGTGTGGTGGAGAAGTAGCTGATAGGGTGTCTTTTCCCGTCGTCTTTCCGTTGTAGTTGTACTGCTCCTATTGCGAATCCTGACGCATCAACTTCTAGTTCGAATGGTTTACTCAGCTGTGGGTGTGCCAATACTGGTTCCGATGTGACGAGTCCTTTGAGTTTGTTGAACGCGTCATGTTCTGTCCCCGTCCATTTCCATTCAGCACCTTTCTTGGTTAGTTGATTCAGGGGTTTTGCATAATGTGAAAAGTTTCGAATAAATGCGCGATAGAAATTGCAGAAACCTAAAAATGATCGGACATCTTTGACTTTGGTGGGTGTCGGCCAGTCTTTGATGCCGGAAATTTTGACGGGGTCCATGCGTGTCACCCCCTTTTCAAGGATTACCCCCAGGTAATCCATATGGGGCGCATGGAATAAGCATTTCTCCAATTTGTAGTAGAGGTCGTGCTTAGCTGATATTTCCAATACGTCTCTGACCGCCGCGATGTGGTCGTCCATGTTGTGCCCTATATGTGTTGCGATGCTGATATCGTCCATGTATACCCTTATCGTGGTTCCTCGGAGTTCGTGTTTGGCGATGATGTCTCGACAGATGTGGTTCATCATCGTCTGGAATGTTGCGGGAGAGTTTGTTAGTCCGAAGAACATTACCGTTGGTTCGAATAGGCCGTATTTAGTTTTGAACGCAGCTTTTTCTTCGTCTCCTTCCTTAATCCGTATGTTATTGTAACCCCATCGTACGTCGAGTTTGGTGTATATGTGGGCGTTACTGAGGTCCGTTATGAGGTCAGTGATGAGGGGTAGGGGATATTGGTTTCGTATCGTAAGCGCGTTGAGACGTCTGTAATCTTGTACCGGTCGTAATTTGCCATCCTTCTTTTTGACAAAGAAGAATGGCGATGCGTATGGAGATTTCGATGGTCGTATGTATCCTTTGCTGAGTTGTTCTGTGAGAAAGGCTTGGAGGGCCTGATCTTCCTCTTGTGTGAGCGGATAGACCTTGCAGTCTATTGACTCGGGTGCTCCTTTCTTGAGTTGAATTTCATGGTCCCATACCCGTGAGGGTGGGAATCGGTGTGATGCCTCTTCGTCAAAGAGTCGGTGGTATGTGGAGTAGATGGTTGGCAACTCAGCTTTGGTAGTATACTGTTTCGCCTTGATTGCTAATTCAGTAGAAGTGGTCCTCCCTTCTACAAATTCTTCTTCTTTTAATTGAGCTACGACTTGTTCCTTCTGTTCTTCGGTCATGGTTTTCGCGAGTATCGATCGTGCAATCCTCGGGTTGACAGTCCTGAGGACTACTGGTAGTGCGTCCTCTTTGATCACGGCGTGTCTCCAGCTGAAGGTTGGTTCGTACGTGGCCAGCCATGGGTATCCAAAGACGACGTCTTCATTTCCGATATCGGTGACAAGGAATCTCATTTCCTTGTGGATCCCCTTTGTTTGTACGTCCAGGTCTACATAGTGGGTGATTAGTCCGGCTCAGTTTTCGGTATTATCGATATTCCATATCTTTTTGGGCCGTTCCAGCGGCTTCATTCCAATTCCCATCCGCTTTATGAAAGCGGGTCTTAGGAAGTTGTCCGTGGCTCCTGAGTCCACTAATGCTCTAATGTCGGCCATGGCGTAATTCGTGCGAATCGATACTGGAATTCTCATAGAACGGTAGCGAGTTATGATCACAGAATTACACTTTACTGCCCTTACCCAGGCCGATGGGTTCAGGCGCTTCGAAAATCCTCCCTTTTCCACAGGTCCTGTAGTATGAGGTCTTTTACCTCGTCTTCTTCGGCGGCCACTCCCTTCATCCATTGATCGGCTCTTTGCTGCGGGGTTTCCGCTTTTGCCGCGCGTACAGGTTCTTCCTCTCTGTCGTCATGGTAGGCGTCAGTTCTTCGGCTGCTGCTTGGTTGGTTGTAGGTGTGCTGTGGGCAGTTACGACTGAAGTGTCCTTTCTGTCCGCACGTGTAGCATGTTACTTCCCTTATGTCGCGTCGGCCTCCCCGTCCCCGCCCCATGAATCCTCCTCTTGGTGGGTTTCGGGGGTGAGATCGGTCCCAGTTGCTTTGGATTTCTTCGGCTCCCATGAGTCTCCCTCGTACTCGGTCTGCTGATGTGTCCATGGCGTTTGGGTCTCGTAGGATGTTGCGGGGAGGTCCCCATCCAGTGTTCCTTGCGTTCCTCCAAGTTTGGTACCACCTCCCGGTGGCTTCGCTTGATTACTGAGACCCCGGTGTTGCTCTAGTCGGGCCTTCATGTGTATGTACTGTTGTTGCCTTCTGATGACCGCCTCCTTCCACTCCTGGAAGGTTTGTGGGTTGTCGTATGTGTATGCTTTCTTGTACAGGTCGCGGGGTAATCCGTCCGTGAACAAGTCCATCGTGAGTGGCGAGTCCAGTCGGTAGTTAGCTTGGCGTGCCAACTGCTCGAATTGTGTCACGTACGTGTTGATGTCCCCTCCTGTCATTCTGATTCCTCTCTTGAGCATGGCTTGGGCTTGTTCTTTCTCTAGCGTGTTGGAAAACCTCCTGTTGAAGGCTGTGATGACTTCGATCCACAAACGTGGATCGTTGTCTGCGATTCCAGCCGTGACCTGTCGGTTGAGCCACCGGCTGGTCTCTGTGATCCAGTTGTTAATGTCCTTCCCTTGGATGTAGGTGAGGAACAGCATAGCTCGTCTGTAGGTGTTGGACATTATGGGGTTGTTGTTATTGATGCCCCAGTACAGTTCCCACTGCATGAGGAACTCTTCTGTTCTGTGTCGATCCCCTTTGAATACTTCTGGGGCGTTTCCTGCGAATTTATCGGAGTGGTGCCCTCCTGGTACTCCGATCGGTCCTGCTCCAGGTAGTCCTCCTCCTGGTGGTCCTCCTCCTGGTGGTCCCCCTCCTGGCAGTCCTCCTCCTGGTGGTCCTCCCCCTGGTGGAGGGCTTCCTCCAGGTAATCCATGTGGTGGTCCTCTACCGCCAGTCAGAGGGTCGGGTTGATCTGGTCCGATTGCTCGGAATAGTGCGGCGTCGTCTGCCGTCATGACATGTCCGGTTTCTGGGTGAATAGGAAGTGTTACTTCCTGTGTTTCTGTTAAGGTAGCCATTGGTGGGTGAATCGTAATTTGCTCAGCTCTTTCGATGAGTCCTGGTTCTAATGGTTCCAGTTCTTGCGTGGGTTCTTCTTCTTCTGATTCACTGTCTGGTGCTTCGGAGTTTTCTGAGGGTGCCGAGATGCTTTGGCTTTCTCCGTCGATGGGTCCCCAGTCGTTTCTTGCGACGACTTCTTCTTCGTAAATGTCGCACCTGTATCTGGCGGGTAGAGTGTTGATGACTCTCCACTCGTCGTCCTCTCGGTCGACTCTGCACCAGCAAGTTCATTCGAAATTGAACTCAACTGGTCGTGGTCCGTGTGCTCCTCTAATCAGATACCCTTCTACTCTGTTGATGTTCCCCCAACTGGCTTCCTTGAGGTAACGTACTGGTACGTTTCTTGTTCCCCTTCGTGGGATCTCATAGGAGCAGAATCCCTCCTGGTTCCAAAGTTCTCTTGTGGATACTCGCGCCACGATGTTAGGAGATCTTGGTCTTAATGTTACGCTTCGGTAAGTGTGGGCCTTGCTTTAGGCGATAATGAGACGCGAGTACTCAGCTTCGGCGTATAAGTCGAACGTGGGATCCTAATCCTAACACGTCGATTGTCTTGCAACTGGGAAGGCTTCTTGGTAAGCCTTATGCAGTGCACTCGTCTTCCGAACTTGGATACTTCAGCAAAGGGGAGGAGAGGTTGAGAAACCGATGATTCAAGAAGACCAAGATGACGATCCTTGGTCTTCCGTGACTACTACTTATACACAATGATGGAGGGCTTTAAAGCGCCTCCCGAACAATGTTGACCTATAGCGTATCTAGCTCGAACCCTAGTACCGCTATCCTAGTAATCAGCTGCTAAAGTACCATGTGATACCACGGCTAACTGATAACACGTGAAATGATAAAGTCCCTGACTAATGTAAGAAATCACGAGCCTACTACTGTAGTCAGAACCTAGTAGTAAGCGTTCAAGTCCAATCCGTGACACCACCACTGTCGGCCTTCCCTTAGTTGGGAGCCACCTCGAAGCTTTGCACTTGTGCTATAACAACATGCACACACACAGACCCTAAGTCGTTTGACTTAGTCCCTTGTACTTTGGCCTTCTGACCAAACCCCTTGTACCTTGTCACTAAGTCCCTCGACTTAGTCCCTCAGGACCTTGCTCCCTTGTCACCCTTCATGGACCCTTGTCACTTCAACTTCTCTCAGTCCCTGTACGCTCTCACCGAGCACCTTATCCTCGTACCTTGCTCCCAGTACCCTTGCCCCTTGTATCTCTGGTGCATGTTGCGCAGTAGGGCCCCGCTAGGCCTTAACATTAGAGTCACATTGGCCCAATAAGGCTGACTTGTCTTTGTATATGAAGTACCAAGTGCCAAACAAGGACAATGGTGAGAGAGACGAGAAGGGAGTATAGCAGGCGATAAGAGAGATCAATGGCAATTGAAGAAGACCAAGATGGCATGTCTTGGTCTTCAATGACTGTTATTTATACAAGTTTGCAAGGGCTTTGAAGCGCCTCTTGGATGTTAACTATCCTATGGCGATAGTAGCTCAAACCCTGCTACCGCTATCCTAGGAATCACTCAGCAATCACATGTGACTGCTGAGTGCTGACTGATACAATAAGTCCATGACTAATTACTACTTACTACTGTAGCCATAACCAGTAAGTAAGAGTCCACACAAATCACAACACTAGCACGATAACAAGTCTAAATACTTCTGATGGCCCAAAGGCCCAACCATGACAGCCATCTCTTTAAGGTCACTAGATATATGGTGGTGGACCATCAGTGGGAGGGAGGGAGACTTGAAAGAAGGCCAGTGGAGTGGGAGGGTATGGAGGAAGGGGGGGGAAATGTGGAGTTCACATGTGGCATCTGGGATAGCAAGGTGATAACTCAAAGCTTACAGGGAGGGAGGGGGTTAGCTATTTGATAACCCTAAATTTTGCAAGGTAACTAATATCTAGAGGATTTCACTCTCTACTTAACTATGAACCCTGCACTTGAATTTTGGAAGTCTGCCACTATGTGTTTAAGTTTGAGGGGCCTATCATTTTAGATCATGCTGTAATAACACTCTAGGAGATAGGAGCATACACTCTACTCACCACCACCACCACACACACTGTATATTCTCAATATACTTCTTTCCCACTACATCATATTACAACACCCAGAATACCTTTGACAATTTCATGTATGAAACCAGATATATAACCAATGCATCCCTGCTCAGCACTGTGACTACGTCAGCTCAAGAACCCCTGCCCTAGCCATCCAATGTAGATATGAGGAATGGATAAAATAAAGTGCTGTCTCTGGGGGCATATAAAGCATAGGCTAGTGGAGGTCTTATGGGACTTGCTACCAAAAGCAACCTGCCCTCCCCCCCTTCAATGCCCTACTTCTCAGTTGATTCAGAGCAGTGCATGTCCTGGAAAAGTGTAGTGACTTATTCCAACATCAACACAGCCCATGTATCAAGCCTTTCTTATGGTCATGGTAGCTGAGAGGACATTTACAGCTTCAGAACACTCAAAGTGAGGATGCCTTCACAACTGAGGTGGCAATGCTGGGCACTCAGCATGAGGTCAGCATCCCAAGCATACAACTTTGTCATACTTTCTGTCTTACATTTAGCCATTCAGGCCCTGTGAGAGTGGGAGCAGTATTTGAAGTAAACTGGGAGCCTTCACCTTGCAGGCTTCCATTTTGTTTCATATACTCCTCCCACATTCGCAGGGCCTGAGACATGCTTCCCCTGGCTGCTGATAAATTTCTAGTCAGACGGTCACAAGTGCCTGGATCACCCTCCAAATGAATATCGCTTTGATCTGGGTGTCAACATTAACTATAAGCCGGCCCAGGAGGAAGGTGAGGGGAAAATCACATAAACAATCTCTAATTCCAGCGTCATCTGATGATTCATGATGTACCCCTACGTTTCTTCACACAGCGGTGCAAGGTGCCTTGGAAGCACTCAATGTAGCTAGCGTATGATCTGCCTTGTCATTGTTTTGTAGAATATATTTCTTGCATCAGTCGGATTATATTTGGGACATTGGGTGTGGAGAAATGAGAATGTGGACACCGACAGGCAACTGTGCTTACCACACGGAAGGCACATGGAAGGTATACAGTGTACGGCAGACCGGACTACAGGGTTATCAGAAGAGGGGCTCCTCAACAAGGGTCCTTCGAAGAAAGACTAAATGAGGGAGCGAAGTCAAGAGTCTTGTTTAGCGAACTCTGGAAGGTGATAAAATGTTTGTTGCAGATGAGACGAGTGGGCAGCGAATCCTGATGAGAAACTCATCGAGGTGGTGGGCCAATGTTCGGTAGGGAGTTGAAAAATGTGTACTGCAAGTAGTTCCAAGGTCGAGAGCATTGTCTCATTGTCTCATTGCCCGGATACCCAAAGTGGTAGCCCACCAAAGCAAAAGACGGCAGCACTTGCCCTACCATACATATCCTGTGTAGATAGACCCCCCAATACGGTCCACAGCGTCTTGGTAGAATTGAATGTTTGTTGTAGTATCCTAGCTGTGTTGCTGTTATTGTGCGTGTGTTGGGACAAACTCAAGACCGGTAAAGCCAGTTCCGGGCACTGTCCAGGCTCAGTAACGATCTTTGTGGCAGCCTCACTGTTGCAACCTTGTAGTAACCTCACGAAGCCATACATCTTAAATGGCTCCTCGAGAGCTTCTTTTTTTCTGGTCCGTTTGTATTCCTAGTAATTGTCACGGAATGGGAAACCTGTGAGGGTACCGGGTATTGCCGAGTAGGTACGGGTCACCCGAGGCAAACCTGTACCACGTAGTTTATCCGCTCCTGTCCGCCGTGGGAAATACAAATGGATCAAAAAAAAAAAACTGGCTTGTACCTGTCTTGAGTCTTACACACACTACAGCAACAACAGCCGGGATACCGCAACAAATATTTAATTCTACCCAGACACCGCGGGCCGTATCGAGGGGTTGATCTGTGCAGGATATGTATGGTAGGGTAAGTGATGCTGCTTTTGCTTTGGTGGACTGCCTTTCGGGAATCTGGGGAATGAGATGATGAGACAACGCTCTCAACCTCGGAACTACTTGCGGTCCATCATTTTTCAACTCCCTACCGATCATAGGCCAGTTTCTCATCAGGATTCGCCGCCCACTTGTCTCTCATCTACGACGAACCCTTTTATCACCTTCCAGAGTTCGCCGAACAACACTCTTGACTTTGTTCTCTCATTTAGTCCTTCTTCGGAGAACCCTCGTCGACGAACCCTTTTTCTGATAGCCCTGCCTCCCGGTCTGCCGTACACGGTATGCCTTCCGTGCGCCATCCCTGTGACAACACAGACACCCGTCGGCGTCTACATTCTCATTTCTCCGCCCCCAGTGTCCCGAATACAATCCAACCGATGCAAGAAATACACTCTACGAAACAATGATGAGACAGATCATGCGCTAGCGTCCTCGAGTGCATCCAAGGCACCTTGCTTCGCTGTGTGAGGAAACGTAAGGAGTACATCATGAATCATCAGATGATGCTGGAACTAGAGATTGTTTATCTGATTTTCCCCTCACCTTCCATCTGCGCCGCCTTATAGTCGATGCTGGCACCCAGATCGATGCGATATCCCAATTGGAGGGTGATATAGGCTCCTGCCACCGTCCGGCTAAAACATTATCAGCAACCGGGGGAAGCACGTTTCAGGGCAACTCGTACACGAGGTCTCTGGCCTGTTTGCCTTTGATGTCCCCCTTTATCTTCACATATTCCTCCCACACTCGCAGGGCCTGAGTGGCCAAATGTAAGATAGGGAGTACGACAAAGTCGTATGCTTGATGCTGACCTCATACTGGGCGCCCAGCGCTGCCACCTCGGTCGTGAAGGCGTCCTTACTTCGAGTATCCTGAAGCTGGAAATGTCCTCTTAGTCACCCCAGCCACGAGAAATGTTCGATACACGAGTTGCGCCGATGCCGGAATAAGTTATTACCTTTTTCCAGGACGCGTACTGCTCTGAATCGTCGGGGAAATAAACCATTGGGGTGGGCAGGTGACTTTCGGTAGCAAGTTCGGAAATACACAGGACGTCCACCAGTCCATTCTTTATAAGCCCCCAGAGACGGCCCTTCATTTTATTCATTCATCACGTCCACGTCGGATGGCAGAGGCAGGCATTTGAGCCGACGTAGCGCTGAGCAGGGACACGTGAATAAGAGACATGGTTCAGTCATTGGTTCTATATCTGGTTCCATACATGAACTGTCAACGGCACTCCGGGTGTAGGAGGTTCCCGTTGGGCCATTGCCATTGGTTGCCTTAGATGTTGACATTTTGGGCACTTGAGCTTGAGACAAAGTGTCAGATCATGTTCAGTTCGCGAACGTCACGCGTAATATTGAATTTCCTTGTTTTAGGGTTTGTCAATGATAGCTGACTAATCGGTCCAACTTTCATCTTACAGCCTTGACAGAACCACCCACTTCTTTCGATCACCAAAGTAAAAATGTACGGTACTGTGGGACGAGAATACTCAAATGGAAGACAGGTAATACAAATGATTGATTTAATGGAAGGCAGGCAGAGAACGAAGAATACAAGATTGGTGTTGCAACCTCACCCCGTCGTGTAACTACTGAGGAATCGGTTGTAATGGTACAACAACTTTGGGACATCGAATTCTAGTATGTGGGTTAAGATGATCAGAGCACCCCGCTTCGCTGTGAGGCAGAAAGGGGGAATAAGAGTCACTAGTCAGCCAGGGCTAACAACACGACATGACACGATACGTATGAAGTAGCGTGATGCGAACATGATCAGGTAAAGCGAGCCATCGCCTCACCTTGATTCTGTGCTAATCTGACATCGACAGAAGAGAAAGAGGCTGCCTCCCTTCCTGCTGCATGTAGATTGATCCGTAATGCGACCTGGAGGACGATCCAGCCATCGACGATCACCTGACTACGGTGGGGTGATCCACCCGATCATATCAGCCGTTTCGCCCTTTGACTTTTTGGTGGGGGAGAGCGCGGAAGACGTTGGGGCGAAAAAGAAAAAAAAAATTACACGAGTTTTCTGGCGCGTTCGGGCTCTAGGTTGCCATGCCGCTTCACGTATTCCCCCCACACTCTCAACGCCTGTGTGATCATTCCGCGGAGGGCACAGGATCGGGCGAAATGAGCGAATGTGAGATGATGTTTAGCAACCGTGTACCCGAATCGATCTGGGTGGGGGCCTTAACTTCATATTGGGCAGCTAGGTATAACGTCTCCGTTGTAAATGCCTCGGTGTTCCCCACGTTCGCAATCTAGTAGGTTAACCGTTCACACGTTCACATAGTGAGTCATACATAATCGGCACGTGATATGCTCGGAGGGGCGCATACGAGATCAAATAGCTTACCTGCTTCCACGCCACGCACTGCGCTGACCGCTCCGCGTAGTAAAGCATGCAAAGATGGGAGCAGGGGGGAGAGAACACAAATGCTGTTGGTCCGACCGGAATGTGGCTAGATTTACTTATATGCAAGGCGGCCTGCTCATTCCGAGTACTCGCTGCTCGCTTCCTCTTCGCTCGCGGCTGTGCGACGAATTGGGCGGGCCAAATAAGCATGAAGCATGTCGGGGCCAAGGATGGAAACGATTAGGGCTGACCATTCCCGACACGTAAATAACTCCCCTTTAGGCCATGTCCGCCATCACGCTACTTCTGATGGGGTACGCAGCAAGCCTCTGCGGCATGGTATGCACAAGTGGCGGTGTGATGTTGAGTTGGCAGCGCCTCCTTGGCTCTTGATACCCAGAAGCCAAGCTGGACTCGCCTATCCGCATGATCATCGACCTTGACAACCGCGCCAAAGATACACCCCGCCGTCCTCGCCCCATCTGCGCTCAAGGGTGGCACCGGTTGGGGGGGGACCGTCATCATTATTCGGTGTAAATTTGAAATGGGAGTCTATCGTGTGTACCATACGCTGAACTCCTGGCGCCGCACTGGTTGTCATCGATCATCGTTAGTGGTGCATGAGGGATGAGGCCGATGAGGAGAGGAGTGCCGAGCTGGGATTGGCGGTGTGGGCTATGGTCGCGGCGACACGCGCTAAGGGAGTTCCCGATATAGAAGTGCTGGGCCATCTCGCCGCCGCTGGGTGATCACCCACCCCCGTCGTCATCAACAAAACTTTGTTTTTTTGCCGACAGGGGTTCTGTTTGGGGCAACGCGTGGGGTTGTGAGGCTTCCTGGGACCCTCCGTTGTTTACGCTTGCTCGCTTGTTGCTTGTTATTTTTTGCAGCACAGAATTTGGGGTGGCGGTGGCGGTGGCGAGAGGCTTCAGCCTCAACATCCGGGACCTGCGGGCAAGCCAGTTTCCCTCCCTCAACCCCTCCATGTTTACACTTGCCACTGTAGCCCAGCTACGAAGAACTATCGGGGGCATTGTACACTTTCGGAAGGCGTATCTGTTCCTCAGGCTTTTTTTTTTTTCCGTGATCGCACTTCAATGATCCTATCCAAACGGCCCCACAATGGCGGAAAGATCTCACTAGGCCCCATAACCACCTATTTGGTACATTAGTTGTGTGTCTAGTGTAGCTACGTCCGCAGGTCGAGACCTGGAGAATCCGTTAACCCTGAAGAAGCCCATCTTGTGCTGTCTCAGGTACAGTGAACTGCTGGCTCAACACATATTTAAATTGGGCCGAGGGTTGCGCATCTAGGAACTGGCGACCTAACTGGACAGTGAAGATCTCTCAGGAGATTGTGGCTTAGTGTGGCATGTGCCGTCTTGCGTTACAGGATGGAAGCAAATGGGCACAAAAAGCAATAAAATACAATACAATACAACTCCAGCGCTCGTCCCAGAACCGAAACCTCTTTCCCCCAGTCTCCACCGTACTGACGACTGGGGCTGGGAAGAAAATATCTCACGACGATCGGGGTTCCGTGCAACCAAGCACGCGTCAGCCCGATTTGGTGATGACGTGGTGAAAGTGCACTTTGTGTCCTTACCTCAAGTGTTGTTCCGTGCGTGTTGGCACAGTTCACTACGTGAGTTCGTTACGGATGTGAACAAAAGTCCTCTAATTTAATTACTGGTGGTGATTGTGGTGTTTTTGTTTTAAAGAAACAAAGTCTGCAGAAATATGTTGACGGAGTGGTTATGGGGTCCCTCGGTGGTCCCTCCTTAGGTGGCTAATATGTGGCATGAGAATATTTTACCCAAATAGGGGACTGGGCCCTCTTAAACCTGAGTCGGGGTCTGAGATGGTCTGATTCGTGAGGAGAGAAGAGAAGAGAGACGGCGGCGCGAGCGCCTCAATATGCGTATCGGGGGGCTGGTTCATCTTTGCTCCATCCCATGGCTGATTTCTATAATTAGACGCTCCGCTCAACCACCGCACCACAGATACAGTATGATACCACTCTTGATCGTGCCGCTCGTGAGACCCACGCAGTCACACCCGGACGTGTAACTTCCCCAACTCGAATGAATGATACTGGAAAATTGAGTTCACGTTCAAGTATTCAGATATCCCGATGACAATTCCCGAGTCGCAGAATATTTACTCGAGACTAGCGCCTTCTTGTGCTGTCTCGCGTGACCTTAACGCCGTCTGAAACACCATCTCTGTCGGTTCCCGATTATTCAATAATTTGCCGACCTGTCGTACACACGCATGCATGATCAGTTCTCTCGTCGCTTAGCTAGACTTCTCCGCCCCCGTGTCACCCCTCCTCTCCCTCCCTCGGAAAGGCACACTTTGTGGGGTACCCTTTGGGTCCTCATGACCCCACCCTAGTGAGACGATCGGGCGGCCACCATCAATCTTCTAACTGAACTTGAGCAAAACTGTTCGGCGCCGCCGGATCCTTTGCCAGCGAACTTCTCACCATGACTCCCGTATATAAGTCCATGTGCATGTGCTCGCCTGCCTCTCTCTCTAGCAGCCCATCGCTTCTTCGCCTTCCCAGATGGCGCCCTATTTCATCCGCAACCTTGTCCCTCGCCGCCAGGCTCGTGACCAGAATCGCAGGCCCCTTCTCGAAGTCCTTCGTTCTCTCACCTGGGTCCAATGGGCGCAGTTCTTCTCTGGGTACGTCTTATTCCCTCGAGCAACCAACCGGGCTAATTGTGTCCGCTTTTTTGGTGTTTTTCTACCATGGGGAAAACAACAAAGGTGGCTTGCTTGGACTTGTGACGCGATTGACTTTTTCAGCGTGTCGCTCAGTGTCACTCGCCTTCAAAAGCAATTTGGCAAGGACAAAGCTTCTACCATCGTAAGCTCTACGTCCCCCTCTCTGTCGTACCGCGACTGGAATCTGATTGTTCTCGGACTTTTCTAGACACAGGCCATCACGTTGACACTTCTGTTCCGATCCATAGGCGCCGTAAGTGCTTCTTCCCACATGCCCGATAAGCACGTGTACGACATTTCGGACCTCCCGGAGAGCCCCTGCTCCTGCGCCGGCTTGACATTACTTCCGTCTTTCTCACCAGAAGGCGTACTCCACTCGCCCTTCCTCTCCTCAGTGTCCACTTTCGGGAAGATGCTGACCTTCTCCTGCTACCCTAGGTCGTCTTTGGCGTCTTGTCTGACCGCTACGGGCGAAAATGGCCCCTCGTGATCAACCTACTTCTCTGTGCCGTCTTCGAGCTCGGCTCTGGATTTGTCAACACTTTCCAACAGTTCCTCGCCCTCCGCTCCATCTTTGGTATTGCAATGGGCGGTGTTTGGGGTCTCGCCTCATCAACAGCGCTCGAGAATCTCCCCGTCGAGGCGCGTGGTCTCGGGTCCGGCGTACTCCAACAGGGATACGCCTGCGGATACCTCTTCGCAGCAGTCATGAATCTCCGTCTCGTTCCTGAGACCTCCACTACCTGGCGCACGCTCTTCTGGGCTGCTGCGGGAATCTCGGCATTTGCCGCCTTCGTTCGTGCCCTTGTCCCCGAGAGCGAGGTGTTCCTGCGCGCGCGAGCCCAGCAACGTGAAAAGGGCACGACCACAGGAAAGAAAACAAGGGTGTTCATTCAGCAAGCAGGCGCAATGCTGAAGAAGCACTGGCTTCTGTGCGTCTACGCCGTACTTCTCATGACTGGTACGTTGAGTCCGTAATTAGCAGGTGGCGTGCGAACGGGGTCCTTTGGCGAGAGGCTAAAAATCCACTTTTACGATTAACCTAGGCTTCAACTTCTTCTCGCATGGTTCTCAGGATTTATACCCCACCTATCTCCAAACGACCAAAGATTTTGATAGTTACCACGCCACGGTCGCCACCATTATTGGCAACTGCGGCGCCATCGCGTACGTCTGCTCTACCTCCGCATCTAGGGTGTCTGTGTGATAACTCTGCCGTCCTGCGCCGTTCGCGTAACAACAGAGGTGGTGCCATTGCTGGCATGACATCGCAGTACATCGGCCGTCGTCTCACCATCATCATCTTCGTTCTGCTTGCCGGCGCGTTCATCCCGCTCTGGATCTTACCGGACAGTTTCGGTGGGCTTTCCGCAGGCGCGTTCTGGCTGCAGTTCGGCGTGCAGGGCGCATGGGGTGTCATCCCGATCCAGCTTGCCGAGATGAGCCCCCCCGGTTTCCGCGCCACTTTCCCCGGTGTCACCTATCAACTCGGAAACGTAAGCGCAAGCCCCCCACTTGTTGTCCCTTGTTGTGTGCAAAGTTTGCTAACGGACTTTGTACATTTGATAGATGGTCTCGTCTGCATCTGCACAAATTGAGGCGACGGGCGGTGATCACTTGAAAACTACGATCATCAAGGATGGTGTGCCCACGGTCGTACCCGATTATGCGCGGGTGCAGGGCATCCTGATTGGCACTGTGGCTGCTTACATCATATTCCTTACCATCATTGGTCCTGAGTGCGTACTCCTTTCCTCCCTTTCCACATTCCAATTTGAGACCTTTCTGCGTAGGAACCACGGATCGAACTTTGAGCAGCAAGGCCTCGCATTTGAGAGTGGCTCGGATGCCAACTCTCCTGATAGGCCCGTCTCTGATGACGAGAAGCTGAGCGATACACGCTCAGAGGTAATCAACGAGAAAGCTTAAATGTTAACCTGATCATCCAGTGAGTCGTTCGTTCGTTGACTATACAGTATCCTAAAGAAACCCACACTAGTCTGCATGTCCTATGTCGCCCCCGACTACCGTGCCATACTGTTTGATTAATGCTAATTTCTCTAGAAGAGAAGATTCCTTTCACTTCCCTTCTCTTTTCCCTCCGCCGCTTTTGGTGTTGGTTTTTGATGTTGTGGATCAGGTGATCTGTTTGTGTTTGAGGATGTACGATAAGATCGCGGCTGATTTGCGCCGCACCATCTGCCTGCCTTACCTGGTTTCTCACGCTCTCTGATGCGACCGTCGATGAACAACTTGTAGTCATTCACGTCGACGACCCCGTAGAATTTAGCGTTTATAGAAATACAACTGAGCCGACAGAAAAAAAAGTAAAAGCATAAAATTAATTACACGTTCCCCGTATTTTTCATGAAAAAGTATGCGCAAACTATATCGAGAAAGACGTTGATGGTGTTACGCATACAAAGAACTTTTGTGCTACGCCGCTCACGCCAATAAAACGAAAATCATGCGACTGTCGCGTTGATGATGTGTGCGGCGCCGGCCAGCCAGCCACACTTCCCCCCATCCAACACCCAGACCCTGGATACCCATCGCCGCCGGCTTAATATCGGGCAACTGGAGGAACTGCGCCCCCATCTCACATACTACTCTACCTCGCCTCACGTACGCACACACGCGCATCCACCTCCACGTATTGATACCCGGAATGAAGAAGCCGCCTAGTATCCGACCAACTGAGAACCAACTGTCGCAACAGCTCGCGTGCGTGCGTGCGTGCGCAGGTGCGAACTGGCAATGACGCTATCTGTGACCGAGGTGGAGGGGACTTGGAACTTGGGACTATTTTTTTACCAATTCATTTTTTTTTTGTGCGTCTTGGGTGTGCAGCACTTCCCTTTATAAAGTTTTATTTTTATTTTTTTAAATTTTCCACTTATCTGCGATAAAATTGAATAAATACAGGAGCTTGCTTTCCTTCCGTCTAATCATATTTGCCAGCGGGTGGGGTGGTGATGCTGTCCACATCCATCTACCAGGCTGATGGTGGAGGTGGCCGTGATGAGGGGGCGTACAGTGTCGAAGATTCGGAGAAAGATGGAGTGACTCGTTATCAACATTAAATCGCATTACTCTGTAACTGGATGTTCTGGCTCGAAGTTCTGTTCTGTTCGTCCTACAGCACGTTGATCGTCAGGGGGATGTGAAAATGGAAGTATGCCAAGCAAGATGCCAAGCTACTGTATGGCTTATACGTGTGTGCGGGTGTATATGGGGCGTTGCACCTTCTTATCTCCCTCGACGTCGGGGCTGGGTTTGAAGTCGAACACACGTTGAGCTCTTGGCGGGCCAAGAAATGCGCTTCGGAACCAAGTCGTCATCAACGTGCACGAGTTGGCCCTTATAAAGTATGCAATGAATTCACGACCATCTATTGGTGCTTCATAGCTTCATACCCTGTTCATACAGTCGACTCCCTTTTAACCCATACCGTTCGGTGGGCACATCAGGCTATGGGTCATAGGGGAATGTGTGACGCAACGGAAGCGTGAATTTATATCTAACTGTCGTGTCTATTAGTAGGGGTTACTTGTGAAAAAAACATGAATAGTTACATGGGTAAAATGCATAGTCTGAAACTCAGAGAGGCGTGTCTAGTATCCAAATGAGGGTAATTGGGCTTCTAGATTGCGTGCATAGGGGTGTTCAGATCTTGACGATGGTGGTCTAAAAGGAGTTTCAACCATAACGGTCTTGTCACGCCCAGCAGTCTTGTCTTGTTTACAAGTTACCTTTACTGTAAGTCCGACACAACCCTTCTTCAGCGAGCCAGAGCATTTGTCGAGAGGAAGATGCTGTTTTGGTGACCTTAAACCCTAAAAATGACGACTATGTCGTTTTTTCTATTAGTTTTGGGGCCAAAAAGGGGGATCGGTTGTGGTCCCAGTTTTCCTGCGAACCAACTTAGTGGGTCAAATTTTCTATATGCCTTTGCGAACCATGGGTTGTCGGTGATATGGGTTAGGAAGGAGTCGACTGTTCTAGCCATACAAGGGACTTTCGTGGATTCAAACGCACATAGTTCGGCTTCAGCTTCGGCTTTGCTTAATGGAACACTGGATCTGTGCGGGTGAAGGCCCCTGCGACGTCGTACCACAAAGCTTAGATGTGCCTATTGTCACGATTTCTTTTGGTTCGTGGCTGTGGCCTCGACTGTGGACCATCAAGCGCTGACTGTAATTACGGTGGTTCTACTCTGACCTTATACTCTCAATGCATCTGCAGTGCGATAGAGTTTTCCGCACAGACGGACGTCTCCCTTTAGCGCTCTGCATCTTCACCTCCTGCCAGTGATCCCCATCTTTTAACCTGTGTTAACCAAGTGAACTCCGACCTCACCCCTTCGATTGGGTGTATCTGCCTTGGCATCCGCTGGTGATAAAGCTCGCTCTTCTGTGGCCCTGGATGTCTCTCCGTGTCCTCTGCTTTTGTCGATGGAGACCTCTTCCACGGTGTCCAGTACTCCTGTTACGCTCAAGATATTGTCCGTTATGAATGGGCGTGAGCCACCATTTCGCTCCGAGAAAGGGTATGAGGTTCGGCTTGAACCAGAAGACGACCCCCAGAGGCTGTCTCTCCTTCGCCGCTGGATTGCAGTGGCGACCATTTCATTGGGGACACTCTGTTCGGGCTGCGCATCCTCGTCTGTAAGTTTTCTCTGATTTCAAGCATTGGGCTTGCTTCGAATCCCTATCTGTAGCCAGCGTTTACCATAAATGCTGTGTCACAGCATTTTCGTGTGGGAAGAGAAGTAGCGATCCTGGCTATCAGTTTTTTTCTCCTGGGTCTCGGCATCGGTCCTCTCCTGGTAGGACCGTTATCTGAGGTATATGGGCGGAGGATCGTCTATCGAGTGTCATTCGTACTTTTTTTCGTTTCCACATTTCCCGTCGCTTTTGCGCCTCATATCGGTAAGCTTGAAAGACCTTATTGCTTGGTAATCATCTACTAATCACCTTCGTCTATGTAGCTGTTTATCTGATATTTCGTTTCGTCATGGGATTTTGTGCCGCAGCTTTCTTTAGTGTGGCTGGTGGGAGTGTTAGCGATATGTTCCCAAACGCACAACTTGGGACGTGCGTCTCATCATTCTCCTTATCCGGGTTGATACGTTGATGGAGTGGACTGATCTTGGTGTCTCTCTTACACCAGTCCTATGGCTGTCTATTCTGTATCACCATTCGTTGGCTCACAACTCGAACCGATATACAGTGGGTGAGTCAATTTCCGCGCTCCTTTTGTCATTTATAACTGTCTTTAGGTTCATCAATCAGAATGCCAGCTGGAGATGGACGTATTATGTCATCGTCGTCTGGTCATTTGTCGAAGTAGTCGCTATAATTTGTGTCAGTCCCCCAAGCCTCCGTGCAGCACGATTTTTATGGTGATCTAGTTCGTCCCGGAAACATACGTTCCAGTGATCCTCAAGCAGAAGGCACAACGGTACGTCAGCAGAAGACCTTGATATCGTGGAATCAGCTGAAAACAACTAGCCTGCGAAAAACCTCCGGCGATGCACGGTTTTATGCGCCGATAGAGAGGGAGTATTTTCACTTGGGGCAGTCTATCATCGTCGGTTGCTACAGACCATTCCGTACGTCCAGCGTACGACTTCCCACATAAGCGTGTTCGAACCCGTTTCAGAGCTTATCCTCTTTGACCGCATGGCCTTCTTGATAAACCTTTGGTAAATTCGCTGGCATCCCACGCAGCCTCTGAGCTAACGCTGGCGATTCTCGAGGTCCTCATTCAATATGGGACTCATATACATGACATTTGAAGCATTTCCCATAATTTACATGGAGAAGCACCATTTTTCTATGCAGATGACGGGTTTGACTTTCATCGGCACTGGAGTGGGTACCCTCATTGGCGCTGCGACAACGCCATACTGGAACCGGTAGTGTTACCCACCCTTAGCCTTCTTACCCATTCTGGCTCATCGTATTATCTCACCGTGTTCCAGACGCTATAGGCTGTTCGCTGCGAAATATGGAGACCCGCCACCCGAATTCCGCCTTCAGATTGGCCTGGCTGGAGCGGCACTCGTCTCGGGAAGCCTCTTCGGTATGGCCTTCACCGCGTACGAGAGTATGCACTGGATTGCGCCAATCCTCGCGTCGGTTCCGTTCGGAACCGGAGCTTACTTCGTCTTTACTTCGTCGGTATCGTATATGGTTGTTGCGTACCGGCCAGTCGCGGCATCTGCTCTGGCTAGCAACTGCGCAATGCGCACGGCGTTTGCTGCCGCGTTCCCGCTGTTCACGGACCAAGTATATCACAGGCTGGGGATAGTTGGCGCAACTGCGCTTCTTGCAGGTATCGCCACACTTCTTGCGCCGTTGCCGTGAGAATCCTGTAACCTCTTTTCTAAACTGCCTAGTATCGCTAATCTCCCGCGCGTGTTAGCTTCGTCTTCTACCGAATTGGCGCGAGACTGCGCCAAAAATCCCAATTCGCTGCTTGATGGGGCCGCATGTATCGAGTGGAAATGTATCATACCATCCGTGGGGATCTAGACTATCGTAGGCTCATGGGGAGTGATAGAGCCTATGCACACCCCTATTATATGTTGCTTGCGCTCCGCTGCCATCGACTTGTCAGTCCCCGGTGACATTGGGTCTGAGATCCGTAGTAATGTGATTCACGGTAAGTTGAAATACTACCATTTAACTAGTCCATGGATATTTCTGTAGTACGTACACAATTGCGTGTGCCTGGAGCTGTCCCTGTAAGCAGTTATTTGATTAAGTTTTGTGTGCGTAAACTCTAGTCCTCCTGATCACCAAGTATTTCCTCCAATTGCGACCTGTATTGATCAAAACATGAAACGTAGGCCAGTGACATCCGCTTTCCAGCTCCGCTCATTCTGGCGAGGCGAGTGTTGGATTAGTAAAGTTAGAGAAAATGGCTGGGAACTTTGCATGAAGGACGGAGGATTCTCGTATGCAGCCTGAATGGAAGGGCGTCTGATAGTTTGCGCACCAGACACTAATAAGCGTGAAAGTTCGAACCAGACAAGTACCGTCGCGCATCGGGCATTGACAGCTTTGGGGATTAGACACATGACATTTTTCATTCTCAAACACATCTTGGAAGGAACTGGCCACTAACAGGAATTGATTACTCGTACATTTTGAAGTAAGCAGTATTCGACGATACTTGATGACTCCGGTTTACGTTTGGTACGAGAGACCTTGGTTTTATACAAACCAGACGTGATTCGTTGAGGCCCGCGAGGGTGTCGCCGTATAGCCAGAAATTGAGGAAGCCGAGCGGGGCATGGCCAGTCCAAAGCCAGCAGTCATTCAGCGGCGAAATAATGCCCCCAGTTGTCAGTATGTTAGCTTTCATCTGCGTGTTCGAGATAACAATGCAGAGAGGAAAGAGGAGGAAGGAAAGACCCACAGGCGTCGAGCGCTCGTGTTGGGCTGTGATACGGACAACCTGAGGTTAGACAGGTAATTAGATAATCATTATATTTCCGTAGGTAAATGGTTATCTAGTGATAATATAGGAGCGTACGCTCTCCTCCGGACCATCACATCCACTCGCACATCCCTAATGTTTGAGTTCTCGCTGCGTTATATCCATACAGATCGTGCCCCCCCTGATGACCACGAAAACACAGAGAGCAGGTAGCACTGTAGCGCATGGCTACAGGGAGTCCGCCAAGATGGCATTTAGATACAAACTTGAACAAGCTCGTCCGATTCCGCGAGAATGCTAAAGATCCCGGAGGGCACTAGTAAAGAGCAGGGTATTGAAAGTCCAGCTAGAAGGGAGACCGTTTATGGTATATCCAGAGTGGAGATAGAGCACAACCGTGGGTCCTCGAGGCTTTGATATCGTCGGGGCTGGTCCCAATAGGACGCCATCCACGACAGAGTTGCGTACCGTTGCGCTTCCAAATGTTCAAACACGTGTGTACCTCAGCTGGTAACTTACCCGAATTATGTACACCACACGTTCTATGTCTTGGTCTACTTGATCCTCTCGTCCACCTCGCGCTAGGATCTGACAATCTCCCCTTTGAACTCAAAGTGTTCGGACACCTTCCTGGTGGCGAGGAAGCACTCTGCGGTGTCGATGTCATACAGAAGGCAGATATGAACAGTTGGAGAATTGATCGTCACGTCATCTTCTAAATACAGGACCTGCCGGAAATTAACCCCATAGGAGTGTTTTTCCTCGGGCCAGGACTTTAAAACATACCGTCTGGCCAATCCATCGGAGGCCGTGAAAGCACCAATCAAGATGGCTCCGACCAGCTTCAGGCTCAGCAGATTATAAAAACCCCGTTGCATCCCTCGGAGCTTTACCAGCACGTCCCGCTCCATGGTTCGCCCCGCACTCCTACCTGCAGGTTTCCAACTGGCAGTTTTGTTGGCCATTGTGCCTGTGCGCATATACCAGCACTCAATCCGCGCATACATGTGAATCAATTTGCTTTACAGTTCATTTCCGCGAGCCACTCGCAACCTCTTCTATTGGGACCCCGCTTTCGTGACTCCGACCTTACAAAACGCGACGGGGATCCTCCAGGGCCGACTTTACTTGGATGCTACGTGTGTTCGCCTCGTTGTGTTTCTATGATTGAGCACACTGTCCGATGCGTAACCGCATTAGAGACAACCCTTCAGAGTGCACGCTCACATCGGCGGGGTTCAAGGACCCAGCCGAGATGACGGTCGAGAGCTGCGCTAAGTTTTGCAGTGATCGAAACTATATTTATGCTGGCGTCGGAAATGGCGAAGAGCGTAGTAAGTGCACGTCTTGGTATTGCCTACAGGGTGTCAGTTCAATTTCGTGACTCTCCGTTGTTTTAATCACGCTTTTGGTCGCAAGGCTGCGGAAATCTCTTGGCGGACGGTGCAACAAGCGCTGAGCTCTCGGAATGCAGTTTCAAATGCTCCGGCAACTCTAGTGAGCATTGTGGGTCCAGTGATCGCCTTAATCTATATTGGAGTGGTGCGCTTCCCCTACCTACTATCGTTCCTTGCTTCGGCAACTCTTGTTCCCTGGGGTGCTTCAAGTAAGCATATACGCTTTGCCTTTTTGTTTGGAAGTGGACAGGTGACGGATCTGTACATTTCTACAATAGCGATTCGAGGGACGCGAGAGTTTTGAGCAAGCAACCACCCGTCATCACCGGTGCATACAACAACACCGTTGAAAATTGCGTTACAGCGTGCACTTATTGGGGTTATAGTATGGCAGGCGTGGAGTCTGCACAAGAGTGTCGTACGTGTTCCGATTTCGTCTCTTCGATTAGTGTTCCCCTCCTGACTAAAATTTGCTCTTCGAGACTGGTGATACTATCGATAATGGTGGCACGATGGTACCTTCGGGGGAGTGCAACTTAGCTTGCCCAGGCAACAGCTCTGAGATCTGCGGTAGATATAACCGTCTCGTTTTGTACTTCAGAGAATAGTGATCAAACCCGTGCTTTGTATGTGCAAGTGGAAGGGCAACGGAAAGATTGTAACAGGGCAAGTACCTTGGTAGGGGATGACCGACGACCCATAAGGTGGAGTAGGTAATTGTATATAGTGGAACACAACATCCTGAATCGGCCAGACGTGTAATATTCGGGCTCAACCTTCGGTTTGAGCCCGAACCGTGAGACTCAGGACCAGCGTTACTTGGTATCGAATCGTGCTAGCCATTGTGGATGCTCTGTTCTCGCGTCAGTGCACCATAGATAGAGCATCCTACGAGGCGCAGAAGATGACGGCAATTCCGGGGCCCCCGGGAAGCCATTCCGGGTGCGACCTGCTCTACTGACCTTATTTCACCGGCCTGTGATGCCTGCCAAACATTCGTCACGTTTAGCCATAAGTCCTGACAAACTCGGCAAAAGATCGATCGCAGAATAGAACAGGAATCAGTTGAAAAGGTCAACAGGTCGATGAGGAGCTGGGTAGGTACAAAATGCACACCGTTTTCGACAAGACAAGAGGATAGCTCACGTCAAGCCGGGCCCCGTGAGGCTCACTTCAGATACTGTATTCCTCACGTACGCCAGAGAGACTATCGTCCCAAGCCTAGAGGTGATGCCACTGTTTATTTTCCGTGGATGCCGCGTTTTTTGGGTCTGTATATAAGAGAATGGCGTCTGCAATTGCAGCACTCCTGTCCATATAGCTACGTTTTGACTTGTAGCTAAGCGCTGATAATTTGAAAGTCGAAACCCTGAGACTCCGCGGGACAGCCTAGTGGGCGCAAGGTTGGTGAGTACGGCTACGGGCCAACAAGACCCAGCGAGCATCCGCTCGGTCAGGACGAAAAAGAGGCCCCAACAAATGCAAAATTCAGGGTTAAAGAAGAGGCAAGTGAAAAGAGATGTGTCAGCAGACTGAGTTTTTCACCTGGATGAGCTATCTCACTGTATGCAAAGCAGAGTCTTGTAGAAAACTCTGTAGAGTGTTAACCTCTTATCAGAGTTTATTTTTTGGAAAAACTTTTTTAAAAAGAGTTTAAGTTGTCATAATAACAGACCTGGCCAGGTGTTCACCATAAATGAGTTTGTTTATTTTCTGATCACATGAGATTTTCCTAGCTCCTTTGGCAGGGCCTGGGGAGGGAAATCTCACATGACTTGGAAAATATTGAAACTTTTTTTTTGAGAACCCAAACTCTTTTTTCTAAGGTTTTCCGGAAAACTAAACTTTGATAAGTGGTTAACACTCCTACAGGGTTTTCTAAAAGTTTTATCTGACTGAAAACCCTACTTTGCATGCAGCCTCATGTCACCATGTCACTACCGGTTCTGTTGATTAAAGCCGACATTGTTCTAATCCAGCCACAGCGTGAACCGTTGTATGCGCGCCCACACTCGGCACCCGCAAGTTGCCCCGCAGACGGAATCGGTGGATTTCAAGTTGGCCGCTGTTCGCTCCGTCCGTTTCGAGATTAGATGCAGCTGAACAAGGAACCCTTGATATCCGCAGCCCAGTATTATATACATGTACTGCAACGTAGCCGAGCCTAACAGAGGTACAATAGGTCCATCATACATCCCGATAGTTCAAATGCGGGTAATGCCTCGCCTTTGCCTCTACGGATGCGGCCTTAATGGTAAGTACGGTCATAGCTTCGCTCCGTATTTTGCCATGGGATCATCCGAACCCGAAGCGTGAGAACTCGAAGCTAGACATTACAAAAGAATACAATCGACGACGCCACCCAAGTGATTCTAAAAACATGACATCTAGCTCTACTCCGCGTAGCATACAGAGACAGTGCACCCTCAGCAACAACTACGACGCCACGACAGACAACTCCGGACGCCCACGGCGACAGGGTTAACAGAATACAAAGAAGGGCAGTCCCCGGCCGGCCGGCCGAATCTCCTTTGATTCTATCTTCTCAGGAAAGATCGAACCCCGCACCGGAGAAAACCGCTTGCAGGAGTTTCTGGCGGAGCACTCTTTCGCTTTGGTAGCGAGGGAGCTGCGTGGTTTCAAGAGGGGTCCGGCTCAGCTCAGGGCATCGACACTAGGAAACGAGATTGTATGACGATACCTTGAGCAGATTCACGCAAGTGCTGGACGTCGGCAGCCGATTCTCATCGCCTCCTGCATCGCGGATACAGAACTTGGGGACGAGGCCGCTAAAACCCCTGTTATAAAAAAAAAAAAGAGAGCCCACGCACGCACGACAACGCGACGGGCAGCGTATGATCGGTGGATTATCATACATAAGGTGGAATGGGGTACGTACAGAAGGGGCGGTCTCCCGACGCTCGTGACGAAGCGCAGTAAAGCCCGGCGTTGTTCCGCGTCGAAACCCTCGACGACCTTAGAAAGAAAAGGGAATTGAGTACGATCGGTGGTTAGACAAGACAGGACTCGTACCTTCCAAAAGGTGCGTATGGTAGGTTCTTCGGCGCTGTATAAGCCGCCGTAGTTCGTGTTCCGCCGCAGATCATCTATGTCGATCGGGGTATTCACGCCGCCAAGCAAGACTTGCAATTCTTGTTGGTTAAACATCCTAGAGGGAGAAGTGGGTACGTGAGGATGGGTGGAACTGTATCAGGCGAGCATGTGTATCTAACCTGAGCCACTTTGGGTCGATCATGTCCGAAAGGCCTTCGAAAAATGCGTCACTCTGATGTTTGATTTGCTTTGTGAGGCGGTAGTGGGACACGCGGAGGATATACTCGAGCTTGTTGTCTCGCGTGACAGGGATGTTACTTCCGTTTGGCTTGAGGTCGACCGTCCGCGCGACGCCAAATTCTGTACATATATTGGGCGCCGAAGTCGCCGATTCAATACAAGATCTCACCCTCGTCAGCTATGGTGAAATTGAGCGAGAGGTCTTCTGGATTTCCTGGGTAGTGCTTCAGGAATATAAGGCCTTGGTACAAGTCCGGATCGAGGGAAGCGAGGTCATCCAGGAAACTCTGCTTTCCTAGCCACTACAGAAGAAGTAATATGAGCGTAGGCAGGGAGGTGTGACCGAGAGAGTCAAGCGAACCTTGGAGAGGAAGAAGCCTGCGAACGCAACGTCCATCAAGATTCCCTCGTACAACGCCTTGCCCAGTATTCTTCCAATGAACCGATACCAATTGAGGCTATGGGCTTTCCAGATAAAATGAACACCGGGAAGATAATCGGAAGCGCGGTAAGGTTGTTGCTTACGTTCTGTCGCGTAGGAGCCATGGCTCGGGTACAGTTCGTTCTTCTTGTTGGCGAGCCAAAGTCCTCGATCGCTGTCGAACACCTCTTTCGTCAGGTCAGTTAAGAACTCCTTGAAGACGCCGCCACCATCAATACCCATCCTGTGCAGCCCCCGCCAGTCAGCAAACCCCCGCAGAAAAGAGAAAGTCCGCCGCGCTCACTCCTCCTCGCCGAATTGGTCGATGAACGTAATCTCAATGGGGCGCTTCAGCTTCGCGTCCCCTAGTTTGTCGAACCCGTCTTCGGCGACGTGACCGCGGCGCACGGTGGCGCGTGTACGCGAACGAAACTCGTCGAATGAGCGTATGTCCGACCCGATATTGTGCTTATCGTTAACGATGAAAGATCGGAAAATCTTGATGCGGGCTTCGAAAGGTATGGCGAACGGGATGTTGTTGAGCACGCCGAGCCGTGGGGACAAGAATGCGGCGGATCGCTTCGAGATGGGCCGCGAGCGCACCAGCGGAACAAACTGCTGTTCCTCGCCTCTGTAGCGCCAATCAGAAAAACGTCGGATAGCAGCAGCAGCAGCGGTAGAGAGGACTCACACGGCGGCCTCCACGAAGGAGTCAATGTCGACGCGTTCATTCACCAGCCAATGGCCGGACGGTGTGAATGGCCTCCTCGAGCTGGAAGACCGTAAATAAGCGCGTACATGCTAGGAGAGCTGCGGTGCGTACTCCCGCGTGTGCACCGCTTGCAGGAAACGCGTTAGTTTTCGCCGTACGCCGTCCCATCTGATGCTGAGGCCGGGCACATAGCCATCTTGCGCGCCTATCTGATCTTCTCTCCAAAAGAGCGTGAAGGCAATGTTCAAGAACTTCCGAGATAGAGACGTGATCTCATCTAGTGTGAGTGGGTTGCGCGGAGCATTGGCGCGGGTCGGCGCGCCGAGGCCAGAGAAAAACTCGTCGTCCCCCATGGTGAGAAGCGAATGCGTGTACAAGTCGGTCAAGAAGAGTAAAGGAGGCCAAGTATTTGCATGCGCGGCATCTACGGGAGGTCACCAGGCATGAAGTGGATCAGATGTGAGATAGAAGGACGTACCCAGAAGCGTGGCGAGGCTGTCATCTCCTCCAAGAGGGGAGCTTCGTACGTAACCACGATACAACTCGCGTACAAGCCCACCACCGGTCGACACTACGATCGTGCTGAGTACAGGGTCTGATCGGGACGGCCACACTGTACAAAGAGCAAAGAAGAAGTCACAGAGTGCGATGCGCGCCGAGGTGTGACTCTGCGTGGCGCGGATAAGAGAGCTGATGTGAGTGGTCGTTGGGAGTGTTTGTAATCGCTTCAAAGTACGTTCATCCAGTCGAGGTAAGGGTACAGGGGCGGAGGCCGTGGCAGAGGCGCGTGCCATGTCTTCCGAGTCCGAGTCTGAGTCCGAGTCGTTTACAGAAATTGCGGCTTGTTTTCCGATAGAGACAGACGACGGAGGTTCTAGCGCACCCGTGGGAAGCGTGCTCATAACTCTGGCCATGAGGTGCAACAGGGCTGTGAGAGACGCAACAGGAAGTGAAGGATATCTTGGAGGTACGAAGGCTGCCAGATTCGCAAGAAGATGCACCTTTTCCTCTATTCCAAGAACAGTCACCATTTGCGGAATCGATGGGGATAAAATAGAGGCTGCCGCAAGTGGCAGATTGGCAGACAGGTGAGTCAGTGAAGCAAGGGGAAGTCGATTGGGGAGTAACGGGAGTGACAACACATTGTGAATGAACAAAGTGTATGCATCTAGGAATGAGTCCGGGTGCGAGGGAGCAAAGGTCCGTAGTGGATAGGTAAGGAGAGGAACGAGTAGTGGGATTGACGGTAAACCTTTGTCGTCTACGGGCTATAAACACGTCAGAGAGCGATATGCCATGGGTGGTCAAAACGCACGATGTCTCTAAGAGCTTTTGCTAGGAGGGGGTAGAGTCCACGCCGCATGACATAAAGAGTAATGTTAGTGCGCAGATCTTCCGATCGTTCTCCTAGCGAGCGTGCACTCGACGTGGGAGAAAGGAGGGCATCAAGGACCCGTAAGTGGTTAGATGAGGCGGCGGCACTGGGTAAATTAGGATGGGAAGGGTGCGCATGAGCCTAAGTGGCGAGGGACGCACCGTGGGGAGTTTGCTACGGAGCGTAGGAGAAGAATAGAAAGCTTCCGAAGCAGAACTATCCAATGGTCTGAATCTGGGCCACTGACGTACTGTAAGGACCAGCCTGCCGTTGGAAGGAGAAACGTTAGCCTTGTGGGAAACAACTATTGCGGCGAAACACCGCAGAGAAGCCGAATTGGGAATAAAAATAAAGTAGAATAAAGGGCTACAACCAACTCGTTTGGACAGAGGGCTACGGAGAATAGTTGGTCGAAATGGAGCTCACCATCTCCTGCGCGGACTACTGCCTCGGACCACTGAGGGAGAAGCAAGTCGTCATTCCCGATGAGAACAAGGGCTCGCATCCCATTCAGTCCGAGCACATCCTCCTGAAATATCTGAGAGAGTTGTTGCTTGACCACGCGATACTGCTGAAGGCTGCGCCAGCGAGACTGGATACAGAGAGCGCTCTCATGACGGCGGCGGATTTCTTCGCGTTCGGATCTCCTAGCCTTGGCGCTGTGTAGTATGTCCGTCTGTGATGCTGCTGATGTTGAACCACCGAGGTTTATTTTCCTACGTTTTTCTTGTGTAAAAGGATGCATTGAGACGATGAGAGGAAGGTGGCCGCCCTCCGAGATTGACCTCTGCTCTGGGTCTGGTCTGGGGCTGCTCCCGGCTCTCGGTCATTACGCGGCCACTTTAGCGCCCACATTTACGGCTCAACCGTGCCGCGTGCCGAGTGAGAAAAAGTAATGGACCCCGACCCGGATTGAACGGATGGCCTTGAGGAATCACACGCACACGCTGGAATCTCACGCTCTCCCACTGAGCTACGGGATCACAACCAACTCAGCTTTCCCGATCTTCCAAGATCTTTGAAAAGCAGCTTACCTATCATGGAGCGCGGCCGTGGATGTATGCGTTCATACAATAAGCGGAAATGTTGTCATTAACAACACTGCCAATGTTGACCCACTCTACTGTATCCTCTGTACAGTACAGTATTATGGCAAAAGACGATTAGAGTGGATCACTCCACTAGATAGACGGAAGCCAGATGGACGACCGCTGAGGAAAGAACAATACATGGGACAGAGCCCTATACTTTCCAGCAGGAATCTCCCGAGCACTTGAGCCCCAAACTACCCAATCCCTGGGTGACGCAAATGCATTTTCGAGCCCCAACGTTAGAACTGCCATGTAACCTAGTTACTATCTTTTGCCACCTAATATATCGCTTTTCCTAGATCCTACCATTGGGGGTTTTATCCCCTCGCCAAGCGCCGCGGAGACGGAAGGTATAGTATAAAGGTCTTCGTCACTGCTGGCAGATAAAGTTAACTTACAATTCTTGTGTGTCCTATACTATGGTGGAGGATACCCCCGCAACATTTGCTTACAAGCAGCTCGGAGATCTGACCCTATACATCGATGTCTATCCACCGACGACGACGACCGACTCGCCCGGCCCAGTGCCTGCAGTCGTCTTCTTCCACGGCGGGGGGATGACTGTGGGGGATCGAACAAGCTGGTTGCCTAAGTGGCTCTGCAGTCCGTGTTCTTGCTCCCTTTCTTGTCACATCCTTACTGACAGAGTGCCTTTCCTTAGGGCGCACGACAGCCGCAGGTCTCGCATTCATCTCTGCAGACTATCAGCTGCTTCCCCCCAGCACGGGGCACGACGTGCTCAAAGACGTCGTAGACCTCTTCGCGTTCCTCGCTCGTACACCCACCCTGGGAACCGTGCTCCTCGACGCGTCACGCCTGGCTGTCGCGGGCACCAGCGCGGGTGGTATGTGCGCGTTCTTCGCTGCCATTCACGCAAACCCACGGCCTCGCGCGGTGCTATCCCTCTATGGCATGGGCGGGGACGTCTTCGTGAGTGCTCTTCCGCTGTAGGACACAAGTGGAGGCGGAGCGTCCGAGTCCCGGACGTTAAGCAACTGACCTGAGCCGCCGCATCGCATCGCATCGCATCGCGCCGCGCCGCAACCTCGCCCGCCGCAGACCCCGCACTTCCTCGCGCCGAAGACGGTGCCGTTCTTCCTGGGCCGCGAAATACTGGACCCAGCGGACTTCGCCGCGTTCCTGCACCCAGCAAGCGCGGCGCTGGCCCCAATCGCACAGTCCGCGCCCGCGCTCCACGGCCCCGACTCCGCCACCCCGGGGCTCCCGTCGAACCCGCGCATGCCGCTCGCGCGGCTGTGGCTGCAGCTCGGCACGTATCTGGACTACTGGACTGGGGCGCACACGCCCTCGCTCAGCGACGCGCTGCGCCCGCTCCTCCCCGCGGACGAAGAGCACACGGATCGCGCGGAGCTCGACGCGCGCCTCGCGGCGGCCCTGCCCCCTGCGGAGCACGCCATCTTCCCGCAGCTGCTCGTCACGCCCGATTGGCCCCGCGTGCTTCTCGTTCATGGCTCTGAGGACAGCGCAGTGCCCGCCGACAGCTCGAGGGCGATGCATGCTCTCTTGCGCGCGGCGAAGGTGGAGACGGTGCTGCGCATCGCGGACGGTATGGAACACTCGTTCGACCTTAAAGATGGTGCGGAGGTGGCCTTTGGCGGACTGTTCGACGAGGCGGTGGAGTTCCTGCGCGCCGCGCTTGTGGATGCTTAAATAAAATACGATTATATAGAACATAAACGTGCACAAACGCCGAAGTCCCAATTTGTAACTCTGCCCGCGTGCGCGCCGACTGTCTCTCAGCTTGGGGTCTCATTGTCATTTCATGGGCTTGCAGCAGGCTCCGGTAAAAAATATAAGATCAATCGTGTCTGTTTGCTATTCCCTCGCCTTGATAGTGCCGTACGCCTTATCGTCGACGTGGCCGTCTACATTGATTTTACGTCCGTCATTCCATGTGTCTCTCAGTTTGTTGGTCTTTTACCCGCAACGCTCGCGTGGAACATGTCCCGTAGGACATGGCTTCACAGAGAAGATGGTCGGTGTACCACTTCTGCGTGACCGGATTGAAGAAGAAAGGCCCTGTAAGACGATGTGTGCGCAGCTCTGATACAGCAGACACAGCCAACAGCGTCTAGGTCTATGCTTACGGATGGCCGATAGCTTAGGGGGCCATACCGTACGCTTTCACCGTCCTATCCGACAAAGCGCTCCTTGCCAGAGTCGCCCCGTTTTTGTAGCCAACATGGTTGAATCTAACTCAGTCAAACAAGGAACTGAACTCCTCTTGGCATCGTCAGTGACCTCGCCAAAGGGAAAGCAGCAACAGGCGCCGGTCGTACGACTAGGCTCAGGCAACTCGATCACCATCAACGCCTGTCAACGTCTTAACCTGTCATTGAATGCATTCGCAAGTTTCCCAAGCCGTTTTCTGGCGTAACACCCAACTCGTACCAGGCCGGTAAAATAGCGGTGTGCCTCTTCCATCAGGTTTCCCCCCGCCCGCAGGGCAATTGGCCAACAGTACTCCAACAGAGCGGTGATGCACAAGCAAAAGAAAACAAATCTGTGAAGCCAAGAGACGAGTAGTTACTGTTACAGGTCGAGCTTAGGGGCTCGAGAGTGTTACGGAAACATCTTTAAGAACTGCTCGAGTCATGTACCACTATCATATAGGTATCGAGTCGGTGAAAGGTCGAATTATCAGCACATCGAGCCAGAAGCGAAACAGCCCAAGGAAACAGAGAAATATGAAGACGTCATTGAGTAGTGTCGCGTATGCAACACGAGAACACTGTTCCCAAAATCCGTTTAAACCGACTATCTTTTCTAGGCAGGACCTCTTTGGCTTCGTTCTTTGGTGCTACTAAAAGACTGTTGGAATACTGCCTTAACAGATGCGAGAATAAACGAACCGATATTAGTATCAATAGGCACAACCTCTGTGACTTCGTTCTTTGGTGCGGGCTCATTAGCATCTCCCGGCAGATATGTTGGCACCAACGACTGAGGTTCCCCTAAAAGACTGTTAGTAGATTGCCTTAATGGATGCAAAAACAAACGAACCAATATCAGCATCCATAGGCACAATCTCTGTGACTTCGTTCTTTGGTGCGGGCTCATCAACATCTCCTAGCGGGTATGCTGGCACCAACGACTGAGGTTCCCCTAGAAGACTGTTGGTAAATTGTCTTAATGGATGCAAGAATAAAACGAACCAATATCAATAGCCATAATAAAGGCCGAAAGTGGCTTGACAGAGTGCTCTTGAGACGCCGTAAGGTATTCTTGAATTATTAAATCAATATTCGCCTCCCGATAATCGAGCTCCGCGTGGTCTAAAGCTGATTGAGGCGACAATTGCTTCGAGGGGCGTAGAGAAGTGGCATGCTTCAAGATAAGGATAACAGCTTCCGCAAAGGTTAAGTAAACTCTAAAAATAATAAAGAGAAATACCAAGGATCAACTCATGACTGGTACGACCATCTTTGATAAGCTAGAGAGATCAATATGGTAAGCCATGGAGGCAAACAACTGTAAACGAAGATGGCACATTTTGAATGGTGGGCAGCGACACGACACGCGATATCTTGTAAGAGAAGTGAGATTTTGCTTGAGTTAACATATGGAGAGCACTTACGAGCTGGACAATCAAAGGTGGATACCTCAGCAAGCCGGAAAGGAGAACATGTACGCACGTGCTAGTGGGAGTATGATCAATGGAGAGACAAGCGGAGGCGTCATCAGCAGGAATAAAACGCAATAAGGCAAGCAGCCGCTCACATCCTGAAGAGCCCAGACAAGTGCTGTCAGAATGCTTGAAATGGAGAGAGGAACGGCAGCAACTCAAACCCTCTGGAGAGCCGGCAACAGACATCGTAAGCGTGCTTTAAACACAGCGAAATATGGCGGTCACTCACAAACTGTAGAGCCGACGAAAGGCGCCGTCAGCAGGCTTGATACGCAGCGACGAATGGCAGCCACGCACGTTCTGGAGAGCGACGACAGACATTGTCAGCATTCTTGAAACGTAGCGATGAACGGCAGCCACCCACAAACTAGAGAACCAACGACATGCGTCATCGGTAAGCCTGATACGCAGCCAGGAATGGCGGCCACCCACTTCCTAGAGAGCCGATGAGAGGCGTCTTCAGCGGGCTTGAAATTGCTGCGAGGAACGGCAGTCACTCACTTTCTGGGGGACCGATGATAGGTGTCGTCAGCAGGGTTGAAACGCAGTGAAGAACGGCAGGCGCTCACGGACTGGAGAGCCAATGACAGGCACCATAAGCAAGCTTGAATACAACGAGGTACGACAGCCACTCACTCTCTGGAGAACAGAGGACAGGCGTCGTCAGCAGGGGTGAAGTGCAGTGAGGAATGGGAGCTACTCACTTCCTGGAGAACCGAGGGCAGGCGCCATCAGCAAGCCTAGAACCCAGCGGGAAACGGCAGCCACTCACAGGCTAGGGAGTCGACAACAGGCGTTATCAACAGGCTTGAGCTGCGGCAAGGAACAGTAGTCACTCACTACCTGGGGGCCCGACGGTATGTGTCGTCAGGAGGCTTGTACCTCCGCAAAGCAGTCACTCACATACTGGAGAGCCAACAATAGGTGTTGTCAGCAAGTGTGGAGCCCAGTGAGGCAAGACAGCCACTCACGTTCTAGAGGGTCGACGACAGGCGTTGTCAGCAGATTCGAAACGCAGTTGGGAATGGCAACCACTCACTTCCTTGAGAGCCGAGTCCTGGTGTCGTCAGCAGGCCTGAAACGTAGCGAGGCACAGCAACCACTCACATCCTGGAGTGCCGACGAGAGGCGCCATCAGCGCGTTTGAACAGAGCGAGGTATGGTAGTAACTCACATACTGGGGAGCCGACGACAGGCATCATAAGTAGACTTAATATGCAGCGACGCATGGTGACCACTCACAAACTGGAGAGCCGACGACAGGCATCGTCAACAGGCTTGAACCCGGCAAGGGATGGCAGCCACTCACCTCCTAGAGAGCCGACGACATGTATCATCAGCAGGATTGAAACGAAGCGACGCACGGCAAGACACTCACTCTCTAGAGAACCAATGATGGGCATCATAAGTAAGCAAGAAATGCAGTGAGGCACGGCTGGCACTCACAGACTGGAAAGCCAAGGACACGTGTCATCAGTAGGGGAGAAGCAGTGAGGCACGACAGCCGCTCACAAACTGAAGAGCCAACGACAGGCGTCATCAGCAGGGTTAAAAGGAAGCAAAGCGCGGCTGCCACTCACTTCCTGGAGAGCCGACGACATGGGTTGTCAGCGGGTTTGGAACGTAGCAGGTCAAGGCAGCCACTCACAAACTGAAGAATGGAGCGTAAGTATGGTCCAGTCAGTCGATCTGAGAAGCATGAGTAACAGCTGGCACTCACCCACTAGGAGTCGGGCGACATGAGGCATGCACCGCAAATTAAGACTATGTCAACACTTGCCCAGAGGTATGGAAATGAAATAACACAATCCTCGACTATAGGGTTGACCTCAGATCCTCCACGGGAATTGATACTTTAATGTTATTGAGATCATCGCTCACTTCACCCTTAAAGTGCGTACTCACCGGTTCAAGGCAGATTTAACACTCAATTCTAAATTGCCCCTCGGCACAGCTAAAAGCATCAATGCGGCGACATCCTCATTAAGTGCTATAGCTGTCATCTCAATAAGCTCGTCGCAGTTACTCTTTGGTTTGTGTGTCCCTGCCGAAGAACATCAGCACTTAACCCAGGCATTTGACTCTGAACTCACTTTTTAATCGCACAAATCTAATACCATCACCAAGGGGACGTAGATAGTGCTCTTGAAAAATATCCTCTGGTACTTTATCTTTATCTATGCGGCCGTCGCTATCTCTGTATTTGTCTGGGAAATCATGCATTTCCATTCCCATGTTGATTAAAAACTGATCATATTTTGTAAATACTGCGATGACGGGAACTTCAAAGCGATGCATTAAATATGGCCATGAATGTCCGTAACGACACACCATTCTGGTCCTGGTAGCGACGAACGAGCTCGAAAGATCTCACTTCGAGGTCTGGTCGGTGGTTGTCCATTGGGATGCAGTACCTCAAACATGGCCGTCAGTAACCGTAACCGTGAACACTCAAGAATCCATACCATATCGCATGCAATCTATCTTGCAGTCGCGTTTCTCCACACTTGCGTTCAATGAATCCTTGCAAAATATCGACTTCCTCTGTGCTGCCCGACTCAATTCCACGCGAATCGTGGAATACGTAACCGTCGTGTTTGGAGAAGATAAGTTCGTCGTCGATGGTGTGAAGGCTCCGCTGGCTCCATGTTTAGATACAAACGAAGAGAAGTACCATTGTGACTAACTTCATCGGACGGCTCAAGTGTGTCCTGGTCGGCGGTGAGACCAGACTCGCAGACAAAGAGGTTGGACCACGTACCTCGTCATCTCCCCGGTAAACAATGGGACTCTCCGTTGTATCACAGACTCTTTGTAGTATCGACGTCTTTCCTGCGTTTGCCCTCCCTACGATGAGGACTCGGAACTGGATCTCTGCGCCTCGACGGCGGGGTTGTTCGGTGCCCATTGTAGCGACGACAGGGTAGGGAAAGCCAAGAAGTGTTGGTCAATTGTTCACACGGTCGATCGAAGTTGGTTCACCGTCCTCACCTCTACCACGTTGGCCTTGGTTCCGTCGCTTAGTCCATTCGCAACGTTCCAAAGTGCAGTAGTTTGTCGTCGTTGGTAGAATGACCGGTGTGCCTCTCCCGCTGTCATTGTCCCCACCCAGAACACACCTCTGCATTCTACTCATGTACGACATTGTGCGTCGTGTTCCCGCTTACTCATACTCAATTCCGCTCATCTCGCACTCCGTCAGAATACCAAAATCCCATCGAGAGTTGACAAGAGTCTACCTATTCAACGACCTGCCTATGACAATGGCCTAGTCACAAGCAGCCTCTTGGTCGATGGAACCGCATGCTCACACTATGGCCCTTACGCGTGCGCGCGCAGGTGCCATGTCTCCTGCTACTTAGACCACCTGAGTTGTCTAGCCGCCTCTTTTTTTATAGCCAATACAAATCTTGACGTTACTATACTTAATTGACTTTATTTACTTGATTTAGAAATAAAGGTAAGCTAAGAATAAAATAATTCAGGAACATGCTGTTGTTCTATATGTCTTTGGTTTTCTGTTTTCTCCATTGTCTTACCATAATTATCTCTAAACTTCTGCAGCTGCTTTTGGACTTTATTTGTGCTATGACATCTATAAACAAAGATAGTATAATTAACCTGTACTTTAGTTGCTTCCCCCCAGTTTGCCTGTCTTCATGTGCTAAGGGGTAACATCAGCAAAAATAATAAAAAATCATTGGCACTTGCTGAATGCAAAATTGCCTACATGAATTATAATGTATGACAATTGCTTACAGCTGGGCCACAATTCTCATAACCATTTGTAAGTGCCACAATTCTCATAATTGTTTATAAGCAATCACAATACATAGATAATATTATGATCCTATTGCATGTAATGCTCAGTGGTGTTATCAGCTAAATGTGAGCACTAAGTCTCATTCTATGACTATGTCATGTGATCATGTGATCGTTGGGATCAATGGATTGAATCTTGGTGGTTTGTGGGAAGTTCAGATAAGAAGTTGGTGATTAGCTAAGCACAAATTTGAGTGTTCACTCAAGTGCCAACTAGAGAGGACAAGAAACAACTGCTGAGATTGAGAAGAGCTTGAACTTGGGGCCTTTGCTTCTACATCTGTGTTACACTTTGGTAAGTGTATGCCTTGCTTTAGGTGAGTTAGGCATGTGTTATGGTCAAGCTTTTGAGCTCCCGAGAAAGCATGCCACTGAGCTGCCTGAGCCGGCCTGCATTAGACAACTACAAGAGAAGCCTCAATTCAGATGCTTTAAGAGAAGCTCTAATGAGGAAAGGTGACCTGAGCCTGTGGGCATTGCGCCCCGAACCCCAACCAGCTAAGTTATCCAGCCCAAATGAAAGTGAGAAAGATGACTCTAACAATGAAGAGGCATTCAATAGAAGGATGTACTCCCATTACTATGGGAAGGATGAGGATAGATCACATGATGCATCACCTGAGGGGTCACCTGAGCATGTATGTATTGGCTATGTAGCAGCTGGATACCCTACTGGTGACATCATGGACTAGGCCGTTGCGTGCCTGTATTCTGATGAACTTTCTGATGCTTGCCTTATGTAAGGACTTGTGACTGTATGGGTGGCAGTGCCTTGATAGGCTGGTCCAATCATGTTCTCCCTTTGTGTTTCAGGTTGTAGAGCTGGAGCCCTTATGGCTATTGGCTAGAGATAAGGACTAAGGTTCATGCTGAGTCTAAACCTTATATACTAGTAGTATAAGTACTAGCTTGTCTTCACATGTATTCTCTATCTTGAGATTTTTCCAGAATTGCACTCTAGTTCTTCCCTCTGCTTTCCTAAGGGCCTTAGTTAGTCTTTGTCATAGTTGGGCCCTCAGGGCCAATGGACTTTTGGAGTAGTGGTAACATTGTTTACAAGTCTTGGAGTTTCAGACTCTTACTTACCCAGTGGTGGCTATATAAGTAAGCAGTAATTAGTCATAAACACAAAGTATCAGTCAGCACTCAGCAATTGCATGTGATTGCTGAGTGATTCCTAGGATTGGTGTAGTAGGGTTCAAGCTACTTACACCATAGGATAGTTCTCATTCAAGAGGCGCTTCAAAGCCCTCATGTATCTGTATAAGTAGTATTTGCAGAGGACCAAGGATCACCATCTTGGTCCTCTTCAATTGTCATTGACTTCTCTCATTGACTTCTCTTCTCACTTCTCTTCTCTCTTATCGTGATCGTTGTCCAGCACTTGATCCTTCTAGTATGAGGGCAAGTTAGTCATTTTAGGCCAGCGTAACTTAGAAGCTCTGCTGTTAGCCCCGTCATTATCTTGAGAGTTGTCTTAATATTCAACTTAGGATTACAATTATCACTTGCCACAGTATTCGCACTTAAGTTGTTACGGCCGAGATCCCGAGTTCCCGCGAAAGCACGCCGCCGAGCTGCCCGAGCCGGCCTGCGTTGGACAACTACGAGCAAGACCTCGATATGGAGGCATTAAGGGAAGCCTTGATGAGAAAAGGTGACCTAAGCATGTGGACATTGCGTCCCGAACCAGCTAAGTCCCACTCTCCTATTGAGAGCAGCGACGAAGAAGCTGATGACCCCTACAAGCAAGATGAAGCTCGCGCGCGCGCCATGTACGCGCACTTCTACGGGCAGGATGACCCAGAGTCACGTGACTCATCACGTGAGGCATCACCTGAGCGTGTGTGCCTCGGGTATGCCGCAGCCGGTTACCCGGTTGATGACGACATGGACTAGGCCTTTGTGCCTGCCTTCTGATGGACTTTCTGACGGACGCCTCATGTACTGTATGGGCGCTGCCTCGTGTCTGATGGATGTCGGTGCCTTTATAGGCCGGTCCAATTATGTTTCTCCTTTGTGTTTCAGCTTGTGGAGCCGGAGCCCTTATGGCTATTGGCTAGAGATAAGGACTTAAGGTTCGTGCTGAGTCCGAACCTTATCTACTAGTAGTATAAGTACTAGCTTGTCTTCGCATGTATTCCCTATCTTAAGTTCTTCAACAATCCGCATCACAGTTCCCTCCTGCTTTCCTAAGGGCCTCAGTTGGTCTTCCCTACCAAACCCTTAGACGTCTTCTTGTTGTGCCGCTTCTCAGCGAGCCGTTTCCCTTGGTTTTCCCTTCGTCTCTCAGTTGCAACCACTATTGCAGTGGTTTTGCCTTGGTTGTTCGCGTGCAATACAAGCGTTCTGAGAAACCCAGTTCAAGTCGAACTAGACGGCCGGTGCGACCGTAACATAAGTCAAGTGCATGCTAAGGCAAAGTGTAACAGTCTTCCTCACCAAACCCTTAGACATCATCTTGTTGTGCTGCTTCTTAGTGAGCCATTGTCTTAGTCTTTTCCCTTCGTCCTCTGTTGCACTCGCTATTGTAGTAAGTTTGCCTTGGTTGTACATGTGCAATACAAGCATTCAGAGTACCCCAGCACAAGCCGTGCTAGACGTTCAGTGTGAACGTAACAGCGTGAATACTCAGCTCTATATTACTAAGTTGAATGTAGAGTACTCTTGACTCAATATGGCGACATGCAACTGAGAAAGTCTCTTTGGCAGACTTTATGTAGCGTGACTCCTGTCTTGTAGACCTTCAAGAGGATCTGACTTTGCTAAAGAGAAAAGGGGCAAAGAGAAGAGAAGAGAAGAGAAACTGATGATTCAAGAAGACCAAGATAGCAACTCTTGGTCTTCATGTACCACTATTTATACATGATAGAGGAGGGCTTTGAAGTGCCTCCTGAAACACTATTAACCTATAGTGAAACTAGCTTGAACCCTAGTACTGCTATCATATGAATCAGTAAGCAACAGTAATACGAAACTACTAATGCTGACTGATAACACATGAAAGATGAGAGTCCCTGACTAATGTACACAATCACATGCCTACTACCGTAGTCAGAACCTAGTAGTAAGTGTCCTAAAGTCCATTCCATGACATCACCCCCTTTTTAGGAGTGATGCCCACAGAGCCCAGGCAGTCTCATCCATCCTATCATTATGTCCTTGATCTGCTACATCGCTCTAGCCACTCGAGACAACTGATGCAACTTGCCTTCTCTCCTGCTAACTGGCCCTGTGTATCCTCCAACTCCTTCATTCATGCTTCTAGCCATCCCAGCTCCTGCCCCAACAACTGGTACCATTGGACCCTTTGCAACAAGGCTGATGTCCTTGCAACCATGGATGGCTCAATTGATATGGTGGACCTCATTGTACCCTGTGTCAAAGAGGATTAGATCCTCCTGTGTGTACTTCATGTGGGTATCAGGGTGCACCACATACTGTGGTGCCACATATAGGGGTTTTGGGAACACCCTGTCAGACTTATCAATCAGACCAACCACAATAGGATTGTTGCTCATAATGGCCTAGACATATTTTGCCTGGCACATCACACCTGTTACGGCCGAGATCCCGAGTTCCCGAGAAAGCACGCCACCGAGCTGCCCGAGCCGGCCCGCGTTGGATAACTACGAGCAAGACCTCGATACTGAGGTGCTGAGAGAGGCCTTAATGAGAAAAGGCGATATGAGCATGTGGACATTGCGTCCCGGACCAGCTAAGTCCCACTCTCCTGTTGAGAGCAGCGACGAAGAAGCTGATGACCCCTATGAGCAAGATGAAGCTCGCGCACGTGCCATGTACGCGCACTTCTACGGGCGTGACAGCCCAGAGTCACGTGACTCATCACGTGAGGCATCACCTGAGCGTGTGTGCCTCGGGTATGCCGCAGCCGGTTACCCGGTTGATGACGACATGGACTAGGCCTTGGTGCCTGCCTTCTGATGGACTTTCTGATGGACACCTCGTGTACTGTATGGGCGCAGCCTTGTGTTTGATGGATGTCGGTGCCTTTATAGGCCAGTCCAATTATGTTTCTCCTTTGTGTTTCAGCTTGTGGAGCCGGAGCCCTTATGGCTATTGGCTAGAGATAAGGACTTAAGGTTCGTGCTGAGTCCGAACCCTATCTACTAGTAGTATAAGTACTAGCTTGTCTTCACATGTATTCCCTATCTTGAGTTCTTGGAGAATTCGCATCATTCTTCCTCCTGCTTTCCTAAGGGCCTTAGTTGGTCTTCTTCACCAAACCCCTTAGACGTTGTCTTGTTGTGCCGCTTCTTAGCAAGCCATTTCCCTTGGTTTTCCCTTCGTCTCTCAGTTGCAACCACTATTGCAGTGGTTTTGCCTTGGTTGTCGCGTGCAATACAAGCGTTCTGAGAACCCCAGTTCAAGTCGAACTAGACAGCCGGTGCGACCGTAACAACACCGTTAGGGGTGGTGATGGGGAAGTGAATAAAATCAGGTCCTCAATTGACCCTGAACCTGTGAGGTGCATGGGTGCTGGCAACAGTGCTGGCAGCTCAGTTGGCAAGCTGTGAACGGATATGACCCTAGTAGAGGGGGGTCCCGTTGGAGGCAAGGGCGTGCCAAGTTGTGTGAGGTGGATCATTAGCATCTCAGCTGTAAGTGATGTGAGGGTGCTCAGTGGGGTATCTGTTATGATACAACTCATTTTCTCTTCTTTCTCACGATGGTTACTCTCATATGAGTCACAATGACTCTAGCCCATTGTCAAGGTGCCACATTACAGCAGAGTGTGGTCTCTAGAGCATTCTGTAACAAGTCCCAGCCTAAGACTAAGGGCACTTGAGTTGGTTCAGCACTGCATGCAACGACACCTAAGATCCGTGGAGACCTTGTTATAGCACAAGTCTTAAAGCTTCAAAGGGCTCCCTAACAAGGCAAGCAGTAAATGGGCCAATGAAGGCAAGGAGAGGATCACACAGATAAGACAAGTTCAACAAGCTGTGGATTGATGAAGCCAAAGCTAGGGAGCTAAGGCCTAAGGGTACAAGCTAATATACTCGACTAGTTGGTCCATGTGTATATGGTCCATGCACCAGAGGGCTTAAGGCCATTGGTGGATAAGTAAAAGAACATCATAGAAGATGATGAAAGGAAATGACAGCATGTGAAAGGGAAGACGTGTCATGTGAATAATAGATAAACACAAGTCCGCTCTGATAAAGGCTTGGGATAAGATGAAGATGAGATCCCAGATAAGATAAGATAAAAGGAAAGAAAAAAGAGTACGCAGCAAAGAGTGTGTGACATTACCCCCCTTCTAAGGGGTGAGTTCCACATCGCCAGAGATGGTTCTCACTGCAGAGGGATGCGCATCATGAAAGTCCTGCACAACTTCTGGAGCATGAAGGTGGTCAGCTGGCTCCCAGGTGTTGTCAGCATCAGGGTAGCCCTTCCACTTCACCAAGTACTGTAGCTGTCGTCGTCACTTCCTTGAGTCGAGGATCTTCTCAACTTCAAACTCTTCAAGACTGTTAACAAGGTCAGGTGGGGGACATGTGAAGTTGGGGCCATGTTCTGGGGTTTCTGTGTAGGGGAGGAGGAGCGATGTATGGAAGACTGGATGGATCTTCCAGGTGGGAGGGATGGCGAGTTGGTAGATGATGTGGGAGATGACTCTGGTGACAGGGAAGGGGCCATAATGGCATGGCGCTAGCTTTGCAGTGGGGTGGGAGGTGTGCAGGTTCTTTGCTTCAAGCCAGACTAAGTCGCCTTCTTTATAGGGGGTGAAGGAGGAGGGGAGGGCGACGGTGAGGTCCTGAGCTTTCTTAATGCCTTGCTGCACCAGACTGTGCAGCTCTTGTATCTTCATCAGACATTCTTCAACTGAGGGGGCTACAGACCTTGGCAGGTTGCTGGCTGGCGCACGTGGTGTGTGACCCATGAGGAGGTTGAAGGGGGTCTGGTGGGTGGTCACACTGGGCCAAGAGTTGTGAGCAAACTGTGCTGAAGGGAGCCAATCAACCCAGTCATCTTGTTGTCTGTTACAGAAGAACCGAAGGTACTGCTCAAGCCATTGGTTAGAGTGTTCAGACTGTCCATCTGTTACGGTCGCACCGGCCGTCTAGTTCGACTTGAACTGGGGTTCTCAGAACGCTTGTATTGCACGCGACAACCAAGGCAAAACCACTGCAGTAGCGGTTGCAACTGAGAGACGAAAGGAAGATCAAAGGGAACGGCTTGCTAAGAAGCGGCACAACAAGATATCGTCTAAGGGGAAGGTCCTTAGGAAAGCAGGAGGGAACTGTGATGCGGATTCTCCAAGAACTCAAGATAGCGAATACATGTGAAGACAAGCTAGTACTTATACTACTAGTAGATAAGGTTCGGACTCAGCACGAACCTTAAGTCCTTATCTCTAGCCAATAGCCATAAGGGCTCCGGCCCCACAGGCTGAAACACAAAGGAGAAACATAATTGGACCGGCCTATAAAGGCACCGACATCCATCAGACACGAGGTAACACGAGGCAGCGCCCGTACAGTACACGAGGCGTCCATCAGAAAGTCCATCAGTAAACAGGCACGAAGGCCTAGTCCATGTCGTCACCAACTGGGTAGCCGGCTGCGGCATACCCGAGGCACACACGCTCAGGTGATGCCTCACGTGATGAGTCACGTGACTCTGGGTCGTCTTGCCCGTAGAAGTGCGCGTACATGGCGCGCGCATGAGCTTCATCTTGCTCGTAGGGATCGTCAGCTTCTTCGTCACTGCTCTCAACGGGAGTGCGGGACTTAGCTGGTTCGGGACGCAATGTCCACATGCTCAGGTCTCCCTTTCTCATCAAGGCCTCTCTTAATGCCTCGGAATCTAAGGTTCGCTCGTAGTTGTCCAACGCGGGCCGGCTCGGGCAGCTCGGCGGCGTGCTTTCGCGGGAACTCGGGATCTCGGCCGTAACACCATCAGTCTGAGGGTGGTAGGTGGTGGAGATGTTCTGTGAAATCCCCAGTGAGTGGCAGAGCTGCATGGTGAAGGCAGAAGCGAAGCGAGGGTCTCTGTCTGTTACGTCACGGTAGGGACGTTCACCCGACGTGGGTTAAGTCGATCTACAGGGACGCTGCACTAAGGGGTCTGGTTCTGGTTGTCAAGGGAAGTTCCGAAGAGGAACTTCAGTGAAGATGTACGAGTTGAAGAGTCAGCCTAAGCCAATAGTGGAACTTAGGATTCTTCAGTGAGAGGAGGGTTCGGTGAGATATGGAGTATTCAAGGTCTTCGATTGCTCGAGTACCGTAGAGTACAAAAAGTCAAGTCTAAGGCTACAAGCTACCTAGCAAGCCTGACTTTATAGTAAAGAGGGATCCTAGTACTGAGTCATAACAGCGTACTAGGATCGAGTCATCCGAACAATAAGTAACTGCGGCGCAGTCCGCAGTATGTATGAAACACATCTGAAACAAAAGATAGAAAGCCCCTTGACAACGGGCTAGAGTCACTATGACTCCTATGAGAACGATCACGTGATATAAGAGAAAACAAGAAAGAAAAGAAATTGAGTCGTATCGTAACACAGCCCCCCGTTTAGGCGCAAAGTTACTCCGGACTTTGCCTTACAAGCCCATAGGGTCGTCATTCCAGTAGAGGTCATAGTCGACCTCATTGTTGTCCCAATTTTCCTTCTCTTCCTCGTCGCCCATCTTGGTGCACCTGTGACGTTTGACGAACCCCCAACTGCCCGTGTGGCGACAAAAGGGGCATTGTTCGTAAAGGGGGCACTCGAGCTCACCGTGGTGCGTTCCGACCTTCCCACACTTTCCGCATGACTCCGGGGTCCACTCCTCTCTATCCAGCAACCCGATACGCTCCAAAAGCGTCATCTTCTTCTGGCTGCTTGGTCCAACCTCTACACGAGGTTCTGGAGTTTGCTCCTTTTCGTCCATCTCTTGCTGGACTGTGGAGGTGGTGATGCGGATGCGAAGGGCCCCTCTCTCCTCCTTCTTCTTCTGCTGCTTGCGCTTCTTGGGACACTCCTGAACTTTGTGCCCGCGCTTCTTGCAGTGGTAACACTTGGGCAACAAATTGCCCTCTTCGTCATGGAGGATGGGCATCTCAGCCCGGCGGGAGGTGCGTGGGTCGACAGGGAGTGGCTTGGGGGAGTACTGGTAGTGGGTTGGGAGGCGGTACTCACGGTTGAACGAGGCGTGAATGATGCGGCAGGCGTCCGCCATCTCCAACCTGGTCTTGCAGGCTTCGTACTCGCGCTCCACCAGGACTAACTCCCTCATAATCTCGCTGACCTTGTGCTGGGCGTCACGCAACAGGCCGTCTAAGGTGTTCTTCAGCTCCTGCTTTGCCCTAAAGCGGTTGATCTCCCCGGTTAGACGGGGGTCGTCGATTTCTTGGAGGGCGCGGTTCACCACGAACTCCGTTTCATGGTTCCGCGCCAACTGTCTCCAAAGGGCCTCTGTCATGAGCCCGTAGTTCTTCGCTCTCCTCCCTACCTGCACCTCTATGGTGCGCTTCTCCTGTCCTTCCCCAAGGGTCCCCGTTACCATTGTTTCATCTGGTGAGTAGGTGATGAATGTAGCCAATACTATTCTTGGCTCGGTGCGATCCAGCCCAAAGCGGGGGTTGGCGACGTAGATGGGGTAAAACAAACGGGAGTGGGGGTCGTTATGGATGTAACCAAGGGGTGGAGTATATTCAGCTTCCTTGACTGGAAGTTCAGGGAGCTCGGTAGCTCCGTCATCACTGTGTTCCACGATTGGAACACTCCGGATAGCCAGCTGAGGAGTAGGAGGGACGGCGCCCTCAGAGCGGGTGTCGGCGACCGATGTGGGAGGCGATGAGGCAGGGAGCTGGAGCGTTGGGACAAGGCTGGCAGGAGCAGAAGTAGCGGACATCGTATGAGGATTAAAGTCAGAGTGAGGGAGGGGATAGGATTCTTCTGTCGTTTTGGCCCATCTTATATATGTTTTACGGGCTTTTGACTTGTTTGTCCCCTTCCTAGCTTTAAACTCCGCTATTAGTTTGTCCGCATGGACATCTTCTGCTTTCTCCCACGAACTGTCACTCGTGGGATAGCCTTTCCACTTGATTAAGTAGTGGAGCTTGTGCCCTTTCCCACGTTGCTGCGCATCTAGAATCTTCTCGACTTCGTACTCGGGTTCTTCGTTAATGATATCCGGTGGTGGCCGAGTGTAGTTCGGCCCGTGGAACTCCGTTTCCTTATACGGTGTTAGAAGGTTCGCGTGAAACACGTTATGAATCTTCCACTGTCTTGGCAGTTCCACGCGGTACACCGCTTCTGATAGCTGTTTCATTACTTTGAAGGGTCCGTGCCGCTTCGGCCCGAGTTTAGCCGCTGGGTACAGGGTCTTCAAGTTGGTTCCCTCGATCCACACTTGATCTCCCTCTTTGTACGGTTGGAACTTCTTGTTCCCTTGGTGCGCAATGGCCATCATCTTCTGCGCTTTGATGATATTTTCATAGCCTTCTGTTCGCGCCTTTTCTATGGCTGTAAGCCTTTCTTCCACTGAGGGGACTTTGCTTTTCGTTCCAAATTCCAGTCTCGGTGTGTACCCTATGAGCATTTCATAGGGGGTCTTTCGGGTGGTGGAGTTCGGCCATTGGTTATGCGCGAATTCCGCCATTGGCAGGTACTTGTGCCAATCATCTTGCCTTTCATCGCACCAAAATCGAAGATACTGTTCGAGCCATTGGTTTGTCCTTTCTGACTGGCCATCAGTTCTGGGGTGGTACGCTGTGCTGATGTTTTGGTGTATCTTCAGTGCTTCGCACAGGCCTTTGGCGAAGTGTGATGTAAATCGGGTATCTCGGTCAGAGATAATCTTCTTCGGGGCACCGAATCGGGTGTACACGTGTTTCAGGTAGAGTTCTGCTACCCCTTCCGCAGTAATTGTCTCTTGGCAGGGTATGAATACCGCCGCTTTACTGCAATCATGATCCGTAACTGTGAGGATCGTGTCGTATTTGCCCGAAAGTGGCAACTTCGTGATGAAGTCCATGGCGACTGTCTCGAATGGCAAAGAGTTTTCTGGAGTAATAGGGATCATAGCTGGTTTTAGTGGCTGCGTGTTGATTTTATTTGCTTGGCACGCTGCGCATCCCTTTACGTATTGCTCCACATCTTCTTTCATCTTTGGCCACCAGAAGTCCCGTTTTGCCAGGGCGTACGTGTTTGTGATTCCTGGGTGTCCGGCTGATGGGGTATCGTGGTAAAAGTGAATTACCCCCCTCTTCAGATCGTTGTCTCCGGCAACGACGATCCGGTCTGTATCGTTTTCGATCTTCCACCAAATTCCGACTAGTTTGGTGAGAACGTAGGTGTTTGACCATTTCTTGAGCACTTCCTGGCTCCTTTTGTTCGTTTGTTGGTCCTTTTCCACCTGGTCTTGAAGGGATTGGTATTTGCTATGTTTTACCGTTGCACTATAGTGCTCCCTTTCTTTCTGGTTGCTGGGGTTATAATATTCCGACCCCATCATTCTTGCGAAGCTGAATAAGGCAGGGGGTAGGACCACCAATGCCTTATTATCTTCTTCGCCATGTTCGTAGTCCGGGCGTCGTGACAACGTGTCCGCCCGACCATTCTTCTTCCCGGCTATATGAACCAATTCGAAGTCGTATTCCATGAGTTCCGCATGCCATCTTGCCACCCTTCTATTGTGGTCTCCTGGGTTCTTCCAATACAATAGGTTGGCGTGGTCTGTATGTACCTTTACTTTGAATGCTGGTTGGTGCAGGAAATGTCTCCAATGCCGAAACATTTCCACAAGGGCTAGAAGCTCCTTGTTGTATACGTCGTAATTTCTTTGGGCATCGTTCATGGTCTTTGAAAAGAATGCTACCGGGTGGAGCACTCCTTGTTCGTTTCGTTGCATTAGGACGGCTCCCATTGCATAGTTTGACGCGTCAACTTCTACTTCGAATGGTTTCTTCTGGTCCGGTTGTATCAAAACCGGTTCTTCACATATTCGCTTCTTTAGCGTTTCAAACGCGCTTTCTTCCTTTGGTCCCCAGTTCCATTGAACGCCTTTCTTCAGTTGATCGTTCAGTGCCTTCGCAATAAAGGAAAAACCACGGATAAATCGCCTATAGAAGTTGCAGAATCCAAGGAAAGCCCGAATATCTTTTGTGGTTTTCGGTACTTTCCAATCAGCAACTCCAGCGACTTTGACTGGATCCATAGTAATGGTTCCTTTTTCTAGGATTACTCCTAGAAATTCAATGCGTTCTGCTTCAAAGAGGCACTTGCTGGGCTTCAAATATAGGTCCAGCTTTTGAAGGCGTTCAAGGACGTTGCTAACCAACTTGCGGTGTTCTTCTTCATCCTTCTTTGTTGCTATAAGGATGTCGTCCATGTAGATGATTACTTGACCGGTTGCTGTTAGGTCATTAAACTGCGTATTCATCATTCGTTGGAACACTGCGGGGGCATTTTTCAGCCCAAATGGCATTACTGTTGGTTCAAACAGTCCTAGGTTCGTTTTGAAGGCGGCTTTCGGTTCATCGCCTTCTTTAAAGCGAATATTGTTGTATCCTGCTCGCACGTCCATCTTGGTGAACAACCTGGCATCCTTCACTTTATCCACTAGTTCCTGTATTAAAGGCAATGGGTATCGGTCGGGGATTGTGAAGGAGTTCAGCTTCCGGTAGTCCACTACTGGACGAAGTTTTCCATCTTTCTTTCCCACAAAGAAGAATGGTGACTAGTATTGTGATTTTGACGGACGTATATAGCCCTTGTCCAAGTTATCTTTGATATATTCGTAAAGCTTTTCTTGCTCTCCCTTAGATAACGGGTATATTTTGCAGTCTAGGGTTTTCGGGGCGTCCTCTGTAAAATCAATAGCAATATCCCATGGTTGGTGTTCCGGGTATCGCTTCGCCTCTTCTTCGGAAAAGACCTTCTTCCATTTGTGGTAGTGTTTTGGGACTACCTGGTCCCAGGTTTTCTCTTCTTTTGGCAGCGCTTTTACTGCCATTTCGGTTGACGTCGAGCTTCTTTTGAGGATTTCTTCATCCATTCGGTGGACAAAGAGTTCTTCCCCAGGGGTGCATAGTGATGCAGCCTTCTTGATCCACGCATCTCGTATGCGGATCACTTCTGCATCCGTTGTGTATGAAAGGGTTTTGATGACAAGTGGTTGCATGCTTTCATCAAGGGTCGCGCTTCTCCAATCGATCAATGGCTGGAAGGCAGCGAGCCACGGGTACCCCAACACCATCTCGTCATCTCCTAGATTTGTGACGAGGAATCTCATGTTTTGTTTCTTCTCCCCAGTCCGGACTTGCAGGTCAACGTAGTACTTGATGATTCCTGACTTATTCTGGGTTCCGTCAATGTTCCACACAATGCGGGGTCGTGGCAGCTTTAGTTTGCCAATCTTCATTCTTTTCAGGAGCTTGAAGTCGATAAAGTTGTCCGTGGCTCCTGAATCCACGAGAACTTTTCTTTCGGCCGTTGTGTGTGAAGTTTGTATCAGAGTTGGGATTTGGAGACTTCAATATTTACAAACAAACACATCTTTAAACTGTAACGCACGCGCCATGGCCGCTAGGTTTGTGCGTTTTAAAAATCCTCCCCGTGCTCTTCTACCCAAGCCTCTTTGATCATTGCGTATTTCTCTTTGGTTGAGAGGCTTTTGATGAGGGAAGATCGCACATCAGTAGGGGTGGATCCAGTTTCGGACTCTTCTTCCGATTCTTCCTCTGCTTCGCTTTCTTCGGCCTTTGCCTTGCGAGCCTTTTGAGGTGGTTTCTTGTCCTTCTGCTTGTCTGGACAGTTGCGGGAGAGGTGTCCTTGTTTGTTGCATGTGTAGCAACGGCCTTCTTTCTTTTGGACTTCAATGTCCGGTTTCTCTTTTGCAGTGGTCGCTGCCGTTCTTCCTCGGGTTCCCTTGTTATAGTTGGAACGGGAGCGGTCAGCGCGTGTGTCCATTGCATCTGGAGCAGGGGCTGGCATTTTAATGCCCAGCATCTTCGCCAATTGGGCGGGGTTCATCTTTCCTGCTCCCTTCTTCCTTGGAGTTTCTTCGTTAATCCCCCGAATATTCTGGACTGCGGTGTTGTCTGAGTGGTACTGGCGCACTCCGTCGGCCCATCCTCTGAAGTCCAGAGGGCGTACCACCTTATAGACGTGGTCCATCATGCGGTAAGGAAGTTTTGATGCGAATAAGGAGAGTGTCGACTGAGCATCCAGTGGATATGTTGCTTCTGCGGCAAGGGATTCAAACTGGGCGATAAACGCATCCACCTCATTTGGTATGAATGAGAGGTGGCGCAGCTTATCTTCTGCCCGTTCCCTTGCTCCCGTATCTTGGAATGCTTGTTCGAAGCCTTGAGACACTGCTGTCCAATAGAATTCGTCGTTCGGAAGTCTTCCGTTATTCATTTCCGCAAGGATCCAGTTGGTCCATCTCTTAACCCAGTCTTTTACGTTTGGTCCTTTTATGAAACCGAGTAGCAGGGCCGCTCGTTTCATAGGTATCGCCATTTGTTCAGCGTCCAAATTTGTGATTCGATACAGGTTGAATTCCTGCATGAATTGGTCCGCAAGCGATTGGGTACCATCAAAGTCGGTTGGGGGGTTTCCTCCAAGTTTGCCATTTGCCGCTCCTGGGCCTGTGTTATGACACTACCTATTTTAATCCCCTCCCTCACTCGCCTTAGGACACGTGACCCTTTTTACTTTCTCATCACGTGGTCGTTCTCACGCGAGTCATGGTGACTTGCTACTTGTTTGGTTCCATAAGAGTCATGGTGACTCTTTACTGATATTCCCTTGTGAGTCATGACGACTCTTGCCCGTTGCGAAGGGGCTACTGTTTCAGGTATATCAGTTTCACTTATATCTAGTGTTTCACATCTTACATGTGATTACTGCGAGCTGCGCTCCGCAGTTCCTATTGTTTCTTTAGTGATTGCTCGATGACTCGATCCTAGGATGCCATTATCATTCTATCCTAGGATACCCCTTTTACTTTACTATAAATACAGGCTCACCAGGTAGTAGTAGCCTTAGACTTGACTTTTTGTATCCTACGGTACTCGAGCAATCGAAGACTGTGAATACTCCATCTCTCACCGAACTCCCCTCTCATTGAAGAATCCTAAGTTCCACTATTGGCTTAGGCTGACTCTTCAACTCGTACATCTTCACTGAAGTTCCTCCTCGGAACTTCCCTTGACAACCAGAACCAAGACCCCTTAGTGCAGCGTCTCTGTAGAACGACTTAACCCACGTCGGGTGAACGTCCCTACCGTGACGTAACAGCCTGGGCCGGCACCTGCCCCGCCTCCAACAGGGGCGCCACCGGGAGGGGGTCCTCCTCCTCCGGGTGCGCCTCCGCCTGCTGGGGCACCTCCGCCTCCAGGTGCGCCCCCACCTCCTGGGGGGCCACCTCCTGGCGGTCCGCTTCCTCCTGGTGGTCCTGGGGGCCCACCTCCGGAGGGACCACTTCCTGCTGCCGTAGTGCTAGCAGGGGGGTTTCCGCTTCCTGTTCCTGTCCCCTTCGTGAAGAATGTTTGTACTGTGGATGGGGGGACAGCCGTTGTTGTTGCGGTTGCAGCTGTGGTGGTCGTCTGTGTTGCCATTGGAGAACTTTTTGTATTACGTCTCTTAGCGGTTGGCACGGTATGCTGGCCTGCCTTCAACGGTGTATCGTCTGGTGGAATCGCTGATACTGTCGTTGGTCTGATCGATCTTCTTCCCAGGTTATACAGGGAGGGGACTGGTTGAGTAGCTGTCCAACGCCTAGTCCTGCTGTCTCGCTGTATGAAGTACCACTGCTCGGTACTTTCTTCGTATTCGATGGCTAGGTATGCTGCACTGAGTATGTCGTATACCCAATAACCTTCTTTGCCGTCGATTTCCTGCCAAAGGGCTGCTCCTTTTACGTGGCCAGGAACTTCGTCTTCTGTTCTCCTCTCGATGCTAAACGGTTTGAATCCAAGGACTGATCGGGATTCGGAAATTCTTCGTCCCTTAGCCAGAGTGGTTGTAGGTTCGATAGACTTGACTTAATGTTACGTCACGGTAGGGACGTTCACCCGACGTGGGTTAAGTCGATCTACAGGGACGCTGCACTAAGGGGTCTGGTTCTGGTTGTCAAGGGAAGTTCCGAAGAGGAACTTCAGTGAAGATGTACGAGTTGAAGAGTCAGCCTAAGCCAATAGTGGAACTTAGGATTCTTCAGTGAGAGGAGGGTTCGGTGAGATATGGAGTATTCAAGGTCTTCGATTGCTCGAGTACCGTAGAGTACAAAAAGTCAAGTCTAAGGCTACAAGCTACCTAGCAAGCCTGACTTTATAGTAAAGAGGGATCCTAGTACTGAGTCATAACAGCGTACTAGGATCGAGTCATCCGAACAATAAGTAACTGCGGCGCAGTCCGCAGTATGTATGAAACACATCTGAAACAAAAGATAGAAAGCCCCTTGACAACGGGCTAGAGTCACTATGACTCCTATGAGAACGATCACGTGATATAAGAGAAAACAAGAAAGAAAAGAAATTGAGTCGTATCGTAACACTGTCAGTAATGACACATTGGGGCAGTCCAAAGTGGGGGAAGATGTGGCAGTGGTAAAGTGTGGCAACTCCAGGGTGTTACATCATGGTAGGGATGTTCACCCGACATGGGTTAAGTTGATCTACTGAGACGCTGCACTAAGGGTCTGGTTCTGGTTGTCAAGGGAACTTCTGAGAAGGAAGTTCAGTGAAGATGTATGAGTTGAAGAGTCAGCCTAAGCCAATAGTGGAACTTAGGATTCTTCAGTGAGAGGAGAGGGTTCATTTGGTGAGATATGGAGTATTCAACAGTCTTCGATTGCTTGAGTACCATAGAGTACAAAAAGTCAAGTCTAAGGCTACAAGCTACCTAGCAAGCCTGACTTTATAGTAAGTTGGAGAGATCCTAGGATGGAGTCACAATAGTATCCTAGGATTGAGTCAACACGTCTGAAACAATAGAACAATAAGAACTGTGGAGCGCAGTCCACAGTTGTTAAGGCCTAGCGGGGCCTTTCAGTGTGACGTGCACCGAGGGTACGAGGGGGCAGGGACAGGGTACAAGGGCGAGGTGCTTGGTAAACGGTAACCAAGCCAAGGAGGTTCTGAGAGATGAAGGTCCGCGAGGGACGACCAAGGAACAAGGGTTCAAGGGGGTAAGTCGATGGACTTAGTGACGAAGTACAAGGGGCTTCGGTCAGACGGCTGAAGTACGAGGGACTAAGTCGAGCAACTTAGGGTCTGTGTGTGCGCGTTGTTATAGCACAAGCGCAAAGCTTCAAGGTGGCTCCCAACGAAGGGAAGGCCGACAGTGGTGATGAGACGACGAGAAGGGAGCACACAGTTAGAGGAGTAGACAGGTCTGGTATTCGCTAGTATGATAAACGAAGACAAGACTGGAGGATAAGCGTATACATGGTCAAGCTTATATAGGTAGCTACTCCGGGTCCGTCCCATGAAGGGGGTACTAATAGAGAACAATAGGAGATGCAAATGGGGAGAGGTAGAATGGGGAACAAGGGGAAGCGTAAAAGGGGAAAGGTAAAGAAGGGGACTCGGAGTAAAGAGGCGTACAAAGTAGTGAGTCAACAGGTTAGTACTCCGAGGGGAAACAAGTATGAGTCAAGGCGATATAGTAAAAAAGAAAATAAGTCCGTGGTGAGCCGGATCACGACAACAGTAATCATGGGTAAGCCATGAAACAATGATATAGGTGAAACAATAGCCCCTTAGTAACAGGCAAGAGTCAGAGTGACTCGTATATGAGAATTGAGAAAAGAGTCATTATAACTCTTATGAGAAAAGTCATGTGTCATGAAGAAACAAGAAAATAGAGTCATATCGTAACACAGGGCCATCAATGGTCTCTTTTCAGGGAAGGAAAATTGTAGCTTTGGTGCAATCATGGTCCATTATAGTAAGTATTGTATCATAGCCACGCGAAAGGGGAAGTTTCGTAATAAAGTCCATTGTAATAGTCTCAAAAGGAAGTGCAGAGGGGTCTGTGGTGATGGGGAAAGGAGGGGGATGAGGGCGGTGAGAGGTTGACTTGTTTGCTTGATAGGCAGCGCAGCCTTTGATGTAGGCCATAATACTGTTGCGCATGCCAGGCCAGAAGTAGTCGCGTGAAACAAGGGCGAAAGTGTTGGTGATACCAGGGTGTCCAGCAGTTGGAGAGTCGTGATGAAGGGAAATTACCCCCCTCCTAAGATCATGGTCTTCCATGACCACAAGGCGATCCCCCTGCCACCAAGCATCAGAGTGGAAGGAGAGGGAATACTTGGTTTTCTAGGAGTGGAGAAGGGGCTCCTGAGGGGGCTGAGCAGCGAGGACAGCATTGGAGAGGGAGGAGACTTGCACAGCATGCGCAAAGAGCTGGGGAGGGAGGACCATGACTTCCTGGTTATCATCTGAACCATCGTCATAGTTGGGGCAGTGGGAGAGGGCATTGGCGTGGTTCATTGCGCCTGGCTTGTGGATCAACTTGATATTGTACTCCCCTAGCAAGGGGATGTAGCAAGCCACATGACGATTGATCTTGTGTGGCTGCTTGTAGTACTGGAGGTTGGCGTGATCGGTATATACCGTGATGGGGTGGGGAGAGCCGGCGAGGAAGTGTCACCATTCTTTAAGTGCGTGGATGACTGCAAGGAGTTTGTGGTCATGGATGTCGTAGTTACATTCAGCAGCGTTGAACGTCTTGGAGTGGTAGGTGACAGGGCGCAACTTGTTATTGGAGTCGCACTGGTATAGGATGCCCCTAGTGGCAAAGGCAGAGGCATCCACTTCAACCTCAAAGGGGTGTTTGAGGTCAGGCTGCTGGAGGACAAGGGCAGAGGTAAGGATCGTGACGAGTGTTACGTCACGGTAGGGATGTTCACCCAATGTGGGTTAAGTCGATCTACTGAGATGCTGCACTAAGGGTCTGGTTCTGGTTGTTAAGGGAAGTTCCGAGGAGGAACTTCAGTGAAAATGTACAAGTTGAAGAGTCAGCCTAAGCCAATAGTGGAACTTAGGATTCTTCAGTGAGAGGAGGGAATTCATGAGAGATGGAGCATTCTAAAGTCTTCAATTGCTCAAGTACTGTAGAATACAAGAAGTTAAGTCTAAGGCTACAAGCTACCTAGCAAGCCTGACTTTATAGTAAATATGAGGGATCCTAGGATTGAGTCACAATAGCATCCTAGGATCCTGACAACAAGTCTGAAACACAAAAGAACAATAAGAACTGTGGCACAGCCCACAGTAATCACATGTAAGATGTGAAACAATAGATATAGCTGAAACGAATATAGCCCCTTAGCAACGGGCAGGAGTCACTATGACTTATGAGAGAAAATAAGTAAAGAGTCATCGTGACTCTTATGAGAACTGGTATGTGATTGTGGGAAAGGGGTGAGAAAAGAAAGAAAGAAAATGTGTATTGTAACAACAAGGCGGTCAATAGCTGCAGAGCATTCTTCAGTCCAAGTAAATGGCTGATCTTTCTTTAAGAGCTGGGTGAGGGGGCGGGTGATGGTGGCAAAGCTGGGGATGAAGGGACATCGGTATCCAAAGACACCAAGAGTGCTGTGGACTTGCTTAACACTCTTCAAGATGTGTGGCCAGGATTTGAGGCCTTCAACCTTGGTGGGGTCCACCCCAATATTGTCGCCTGTAAGTACGCATACCAACTGCTTCCTTTCATGCTCCAGTCATGCCAACCGTAGAGCTTCTTTCTTACTTTCAAAAGATTGTCCTGGAATGCTTGTGGCATTCCAGGACTGGAGACAATTGCTTAAAAGGATGACCTCACCTCTCGGTCGTCCTTCAGTCTCTTTCCTCCCTCTTCCTTTTATCTACCCACACACACGTCCCTAGAGCTTTCTGAAATAAGATACCAGTTGCCTGTCCTGCCCTGTTTGTCTAAGTGTTCACCAGCCCACACTGGTGCCTTTCACTTTTTTTTGGACATCGTATACTTGGTATACTACCCCTTGCCTTTCGCTCAGCGAAGGATTATCTAATAACAAACCTGTACCCCAGACCTGATACCCGCCAAACCTGGCTTCCTGGCATTCACAGAGGTTGCAGAACCGTGCTGGACTGTGATCTTCTTCACCAGCCCAGAACCTTGCCCAAAACCCAACTGTTACGTCACGGTAGGGACGTTCACCCGACGTGGGTTAAGTCAATCTACAGAGACGCTGCACTAAGGGGTCTTGGTTCTGGTTGTCAAGGGAAGTTCCGAGGAGGAACTTCAGTGAAGATGTACGAGTTGAAGAGTCAGCCTAAGCCAATAGTGGAACTTAGGATTCTTCAGTGAGAGGAGAGGGTTCGTGAGAGATGGAGTATTCAAGGTCTTCGATTGCTCGAGTACCGTAGAGTACAAAAAGTCAAGTCTAAGGCTACTACTACCTGGTGAGCCTGTATTTATAGTAAAGAAAGAGGTATCCTAGGATAGAATGATAATGGCATCCTAGGATCGAGTCATCGAGCAATCACTAACGAACCAATAGGAACTGCAGAGCGCAGCTCGCAGTAATCACATGTAAGATGTGAAACACTAGATATAAGTGAAACTGATATACCTGAAACAGTAGCCCCTTCGCAACGGGCAAGAGTCGTCATGACTCACAAGGGAATATCAGTAAAGAGTCACCATGACTCTTATGGAACCAAACAAGTAGCAAGTCACCATGACTCGCGTGAAAACGACCACGTGATGAGAAAGTAACAAGGGTCACGTGTCCTAAGGCGAGTGAGGGAGGGGATTAAAATAGGTAGTGTCATAACACAGCCCCCCTTTCAAGCGCAAAGTCGCCTCGGCTTTGCCAACCCAAGAGCCCCCTTGAATCAGTTGAGGGTCTTCGACTCCTTCCCGAGTCTTTTCTTCTTCTTGCCTTCCTTGGCAATTTCTTTCTTCATCCTCTCTCCCTCTGTCGTCGTCGTCCCAGCCTCGATGTTTGTTCTTCTGGGTGGTCCCCCTCCCTCTTCCTTTTTGACCTCCGTGGTGACCCAAATTTCAATTGGCGTTACCAGTTTCTGATGAAGTCTCCAGGACCTGTTGGCGAGGGGGTGAAGGAAGCCAGTACGTCGGCTTGCTTCCACTAATAGGCCAGCTGATGGGTAGCACCTCTCTTTGCTGCGGCTATTAGTGTCTGGGTTCTTGTGTCTTGAGGCTGGACGTCCCTCTCCTACGTTACTGTCTTCAACAGTAACACATCTCCCACTCTTCTTGTCGTCCCATCCTCCAGCGTATGTGGTCTGGAAATTCGCGCCCACACCAATTGCAGTACTTGTGACCGGCGGCAATGGCAGCCTTCTTAAGTGAACGCCTGGCTCCATTCCTGAGTCGTTCAAAGGTGGGGTTGTGAATTTTGTTCGTGCTGTAGGCCGGACAGCCTGTGATCGTATATGCGCGTCGCGCCAAGGTACGATGACAGGTGGGTGCCTCCTTGTCTTTGAGGGCTTCTGAGTAGAGACGCAAGTCATAGCTGGGGATTGGAAAAGAGTGCATGGCTTATGACTGGGATGAGATGGAGGAGCTATGATGGGAGGTGATGCGACAGGGAGTGTGGGTACAGTGCTGGTGGGAGCAGATGTATGAGGATTGAATTCAGAGTGAGGGTTGAAATCAGAGTGAGGGTTGAAATCAGAGTGAGGGTTGAAATCAGAGTGAGGGAGGGGATTGAGTTCCTCTGTCGTTTTGGCCCATCTTATATATGTTTTACGGGCTTTTGACTTGTTTGTCCCCTTCCTGGCTTTAAACTCCGCTATCAGTTGGTCCGCATGGACATCTTCTGCTTTCTCCCACGAACTGTCACTCGTGGGATAGCCTTTCCACTTGATTAGGTAGTAGAGCTTGCGCCCTTTCCCTCGTTGCTGCGCATCTAGAATCTTCTCGACTTCGTACTCGGGTTCTTCGTTGATGATATCAGGTGGCGGCCGGGTGTAGTTCGGCCCATGGAACTCCGTTTCCTTATAAGGTGTTAGAAGGTTCGCGTGAAACACGTTATGAATCTTCCACTGTCTTGGCAGTTCCACGCGGTACACCACTTCTGATAGCTGTTTCATCACTTTGAAGGGTCCGTGCCGCTTCGGTCCGAGTTTAGCCGCTGGGTACAGGGTCTTCAAGTTGGTTCCCTCGATCCACACTTGATCTCCCTCTTTGTACGGTTGGAACTTCTTGTTCCCTTTGTGCGCAATGGCCATCATCTTCTGTGCTTTGATGATATTTTCATGGCCGTCTGTTCGCGCCTTTTCTATGGCTGTAAGCCTTTCTTCCACCGAGGGGACTTTGCTTTTAGTCCCAAATTCAAGCCTCGGTGTGTACCCTATGAGCATTTCATAGGGGGTCTTTTGGGTGGTGGAGTTCGGCCATTGGTTATGCGCGAATTCCGCCATTGGCAGGTACTTGTGCCAATCGTCTTGCCTTTCATCGCACCAAAATCGAAGATACTGTTCGAGCCATTGGTTTGTCCTTTCTGACTGGCCATCAGTTCTAGGGTGGTATGCTGTGCTGATGTTTTGGTGTATCTTCAGTGCTTCGCACAGGCCTTTGGCGAAGTGTGACGTAAATCGGGTATCTCGGTCAGAGATAATCTTCTTCGGGGCACCGAATCGGGTGTACACGTGTTTCAGGTAGAGTTCTGCTACCCCTTCCGCAGTAATTGTCTCTTGGCAGGGTATGAATACCGCCGCTTTACTGCAATCGTGATCCGTAACTGTGAGGATCGTGTCGTATTTGCCCGAAAGTGGCAACTTCGTGATGAAGTCCATGGCGACTGTCTCGAATGGCAAAGAGTTTTCTGGAGCAATAGGGATCATAGCTGGTTTTAGTGGCTGCGTGTTGATTTTATTTGCTTGGCACGCTGCGCATCCCTTTACGTATTGCTCCACATCTTCTTTCATTTTTGGCCACCAGAAGTCCCTTTTTGCCAGGGCGTACGTGTTTGTGATTCCTGGGTGTCCGGCTGATGGGGTATCGTGGTAAAAGTGAATTACCCCCCTCTTCAGATCGTTGTCTCCGGCAACGACGATCCGGTCTGTATCGTTTTCGATCTTCCACCAAATTCCGACTAGTTTGGTGAGGACGTAGGTGTTTGACCATTTCTTGAGCACTTCCTGGCTCCTTTTGTTCGTTTGTTGGTCCTTTTCCACCTGGTCTTGAAGGGATTGGTATTTGCTATGTTTTACCGTTGCACTATAGTGCTCCCTTTCTTTCTGGTTGCTGGGGTTATAATATTCTGACCCCATCATTCTTGCGAAGCTGAATAAGGCAGGGGGTAGGACCACCAATGCCTTATTATCTTCTTCGCCGTGTTCGTAGTCCGGGCGTCGTGACAACGTGTCTGCCCGACCATTCTTCTTCCCGGCTATATGGACCAATTCGAAGTCGTATTCCATGAGTTCCGCATGCCATCTTGCCACTCTTCTATTGTGGTCTCCTGGGTTCTTCCAATACAATAGGTTGGCGTGGTCTGTATGCACCTTTACTTTGAATGCTGGTTGGTGCAGGAAATGTCTCCAATGCCGAAACATTTCCACAAGGGCTAGAAGCTCCTTGTTGTATACATCGTAATTTCTTTGGGCATCGTTCATGGTTTTTGAAAAGAATGCTACCGGGTGGAGCACTCCTTGTTCGTTTCGTTGCATTAGGACGGCTCCCATTGCATAGTTTGACGCGTCAACTTCTACTTCGAATGGTTTCTTCTGGTCCGGTTGTATCAAAACCGGTTCTTCACATATTCGCTTCTTTAGCGTTTCAAACGCGCTTTCTTCCTTTGGTCCCCAGTTCCATTGAACGCCTTTCTTCAGTTGGTCGTTCAGTGCCTTCGCAATAAAGGAGAATCCACGGATAAATCGCCTATAGAAGTTGCAGAATCCAAGGAAAGCCCGAATATCTTTCGTGGTTTTCGGCACTTTCCAATCAGCAACTCCAGCGACTTTAACTGGATCCATAGTAACGGTTCCTTTTTCTAGGATTACTCCTAGAAATTCAATGCGCTCTACTTCAAAGAGGCACTTGCTGGGCTTCAAATATAGGTCCAGCTTTTGAAGGCGTTCAAGGACTTTATTAACCAATTTGCGGTGTTCTTCTTCATCCTTCTTTGTCGCTATAAGGATGTCGTCCATGTAGATGATTACTTGACCGGTTGCTGTTAGGTCGTTAAACTGCGTATTCATCATTCGTTGGAACACTGCGGGGGCGTTTTTCAGCCCAAATGGCATTACTGTTGGTTCGAACAGTCCTAGGTTCGTTTTGAAGGCGGCTTTTGGTTCGTCGCCTTCTCGGAAGCGAATATTGTTATATCCTGCTCGCACGTCCATTTTGGTGAACAACCTGGCATCCTTCACCTTATCCACTAGTTCCTGTATCAAAGGCAATGGGTATCGGTCGGGGATTGTGAAGGAGTTCAGTTTCCGGTAGTCCACTACTGGACGAAGTTTTCCATCTTTCTTTCCAACAAAGAAGAATGGTGACGAGTATTGTGATTTTGACGGACGTATATAGCCCTTGTCCAAGTTATCTTTGATGTATTCGTCAAGCTTTTCTTGCTCTCCTTTAGATAACGGGTATATTTTGCAGTCTAGGGTTTTTGGGGCGTCCTCTGTAAAATCAATAGCAATATCCCATGGTTGGTGTTCCGGATACCGCTTCGCCTCTTCTTCAGAAAAGACCTTCTTCCATTTGTGGTAGTGTTTTGGGACTACCTGGTCCCAGGTTTTCTCTTCTTTTGGCAGCGCTTTTACTGCCATTTCGGTTGACGTCGAGCTTCTTTTGAGGATTTCTTCATCCATTCGGTGGACAAAGAGTTCTTCCCCAGGGGTGCATAATGATGCAGCCTTCTTGATCCACGCATCTCATATGCGGATTACTTCTGCATCCGTTGTGTATGAAAGGGTCTTGATGACAAGTGGTTGCATGCTTTCATCAAGGGTCGCGCTTCTCCAATCGATCAATGGCTGGAAGGCAGCGAGCCACGGATACCCTAACACCATCTCGTCATCTCCTAGATTTGTGACGAGGAATCTCATGTTCTGTTTCTTCTCCCCAGTCCGGACTTGCAGGTCAACGTAGTACTTGATGATCCCTGACTTATTCTGGGTCCCGTCAATGTTCCACACAATGCGGGGTCGTGGCAGCTTTAGTTTGCCAATCTTCATTCTTTTCAGGAGCTTGAAGTCGATAAAGTTGTCCGTGGCTCCTGAATCCACGAGAACTTTTCTTTCGGCCGTTGTGTGTGAAGTTTGTATCAGAGTTGGGATTTGGAGACTTCAATATTTACAAACAAACACATCCTTAAACTGTAACGCACGCGCCCAGGCCGCTAGGTTTGTGCGTTTTAAAAATCCTCCCCGTGCTCTTCTACCCAAGCCTCTTTGATCATTGCATATTTTTCTTTGGTTGAGAGGCTTTTGATGAGGGAAGATCGCACATCAGTAGGGGTGGATCCAGTTTCGGACTCTTCTTCCGATTCTTCCTCTGCTTCGCTTTCTTCGGCCTTTGCCTTGCGAGCCTTTTGAGGTGGTTTCTTGTCCTTCTGCTTGTCTGGACAGTTGCGGGAGAGGTGTCCTTGTTTGTTGCATGTGTAGCAACGGCCTTCTTTCTTTTGGACTTCAATGTCCGGTTTCTCTTTTGCAGTGGTCGCTGCCGTTCTTCCTCGGGTTCCCTTGTTATAGTTGGAACGGGAGCGGTCAGCGCGTGTGTCCATTGCATCTGGAGCAGGGGCTGGCATTTTAATGCCCAGCATCTTCGCCAATTGGGCGGGGTTCATCTTTCCTGCTCCCTTCTTCCTTGGAGTTTCTTCGTTGATCCCCCGAATATTCTGGACTGCGGTGTTGTCTGAGTGGTACTGGCGCACTCCGTCGGCCCATCCTCTGAAGTCCAGAGGGCGTACCACCTTATAGACGTGGTCCATCATGCGGTAAGGAAGTTTTGATGCGAATAAGGAGAGTGTCGACTGAGCATCCAGTGGATACGTTGCTTCTGCGGCAAGGGATTCAAACTGGGCGATAAACGCATCCACCTCATTTGGTATGAATGAGAGGTGGCGCAGCTTATCTTCTGCCCGTTCCCTTGCTCCCGTATCTTGGAATGCTTGTTCGAAGCCTTGAGACACTGCTGTCCAATAGAATTCGTCATTCGGAAGTCTTCCGTTATTCATTTCCGCAAGGATCCAGTTGGTCCATCTCTTAACCCAGTCCTTTACGTTTGGTCCTTTTATGAAACCGAGTAGCAGGGCCGCTCGTTTCATAGGTATCGCCATTTGTTCAGCGTCCAAATTTGTGATTCGGTACAGGTTGAATTCCTGCATGAATTGGTCTGCAAGCGATCGGGTACCATCAAAGTCGGTTGGGGGGTTTCCTCCAAGTTTGCCGTTTGCCGCTCCTGGGCCTGGGCCGGCACCTGCCCCGCCTCCAACAGGGGCGCCACCGGGAGGGGGTCCTCCGCCTCCGGGTGCGCCTCCGCCTGCTGGGGCACCTCCGCCTCCAGGTGCACCCCCACCTCCTGGGGGGCCACCTCCTGGCGGTCCGCTTCCTCCTGGTGGTCCTGGGGGCCCACCTCCGGAGGGACCACTTCCTGCTGCCGTAGCGCTAGCAGGGGGGTTTCCGCTTCCTGTTCCTGTCCCCTTCGTGAAGAATGTTTGTATTGTGGATGGGGGGACAGCCGTCGTTGTTGCGGTTGCAGCTGTGGTGGTCGTCTGTGTTGCCATTGGAGAACTTTTTGTATTACGTCTCTTAGCGGTTGGCACGGTATGCTGGCCTGCCTTCAACGGTGTATCGTCTGGTGGAATTGCTGATACTGTCGTTGGTCTGATCGATCTTCTTCCCAGGTTATACAGGGAGGGGACTGGTTGAGTAGCTGTCCAACTCCTAGTCCTGCTGTCTCGCTGTATGAAGTACCACTGCTCGGTACTTTCTTCGTATTCGATGGCTAGGTATGCTGCACTGAGTATGTCGTATACCCAATAACCTTCTTCGCCGTCGATTTCCTGCCAAAGGGCTGCTCCTTTTACGTGGACAGGAACTTCGTCTTCTATTCTCCTCTCGATGGGAAACGGTTTGAATCCGAGGACTGATCGGGATTCAGAAATTCTTCGTCCCTTAGCCAGAGTGGTTGTAGGTTCGATAGACTTGACTTAATGTTACGTCACGGTAGGGACGTTCACCTGACGTGGGTTAAGTCGTTCTACAGAGACGCTGCACTAAGGGGTCTTGGTTCTGGTTGTCAAGGGAAGTTCCGAGGAGGAACTTCAGTGAAGATGTACGAGTTGAAGAGTCAGCCTAAGCCAATAGTGGAACTTAGGATTCTTCAATGAGAGGGGAGTTCGGTGAGAGATGGAGTATTCACAGTCTTCGATTGCTCGAGTACCGTAGGATACAAAAAGTCAAGTCTAAGGCTACAAGCTACCTAGCAAGCCTGACTTTATAGTAAAGAGGGATCCTAGTACTGAGTCATAACAGCGTACTAGGATCGAGTCATCCGGACAATAAGTAACTGCGGCGCAGTCCGCAGTATGTATGAAACATATCTGAAACGAAAGATATAAAGCCCCTTAACAACGGGCTAGAGTCACCATGACTCGTATGAGAAATAAGTAAAGAGTCACTATGACTCTTATGAGAACGGTCACGTGAGATAAGAGAAAACGAGAAAGAAAAGAAATTGAGTCGTATCGTAACATGAGCGTATTTGATGTGGGTCTCGGGGTGCACCACGTACTGTGGTGCGGTGTACAGGGGTTTCGGGAACACCCTGTTGGACTCGTCGATCAGGCCAAGCATGATGGGGTCATTGCTCATGATGGCCTGGACATATTTTGCTTGGCGCGTCACGCCGTCGGGGGTGGTGATGGGGAAGGAAATGAAATCGGGTCCTCGATTGACCCGGAACCCGTGAGGCGTATGGGTGTTGGCAACGCTGGAGATGGCCTGGTTGGCGAGCTGGGGATGGATATGACCCCGGTAGAGGGGGGTCCCATCGGTGGCGAGGGCGTGGCGGGTTGTATGAGGTGAAGCATTAGCTTCTCTGCCATAGTGAATGTGTGGGTGCTCAGCTGGGTACCGCTCGTCCTCGCTGTCCATGACTTCTCCCTCTTCTCCCTCATCTCCTGCATGTGGCGTTGGGCTGTTCGTAGCTGTTCTTCCCTCCAGTCATCGGTCACCTCCCTCCATGACTTCTTTGGCCTCACCAGCTGCTCGTACCGCTCCTTGGCGTGCGCGGACGTCTGCACTGCGGTCGAGAGCTCATCAAAAGTCGTCGACTTCCGCGGTGGTGAAGGGTCGGTCTGCGATGGGCAGTCCGGTGTCGGCGTGGAGGATGTGCCACAAGGTGGGCTGCCCGTCGACGTCGGGGGACAGTCGGGCGCTGCCTGCTCCTCGTCCTTGAGTGGGGAACTGGGCGAGGGTGCTGTTGAACTCAGCTTTGGTAATGGGTCCCTCAGACCTGGCTCTGTCTCTCTCAGCCATGATGACCTCCTCGGCGTCAGTAGGGCTTGTTGGTGCCCGCTCTTCCTCCAGCTCGCAGGCAAAAATCCTTTCAGGGGTTCCGAGGTAGTATGAAGACAACGAGAGGGCGGCATTGGGAGTGAAAGGCATAAAATGGATGGGAGTGGTCATGATGGTTGTAGTGGGAGAAGATGGAGTGTTGTCGTGGGTCCTCCCACTCCTTATAAGTGTTTGTGAGGCGGTCCTTGAACTTTGGTACTCCGCAAGGGCTTCGTTGGCAAACAGGTCCTCCCGGTTGACCCACTGGTTTTCCGAGTCGGAGTAACCCTTCCATTTGACCAGGTACTGCTTCTTACGTCCTCTGCCGAAGTGCCGCTCATCTAGAATCTTTTCAATTTCGTATTCTTCCTCTCCATCTACCAGATCAGGCGGTGGTCGTTGGTAGTTCTTCCCATGGAGTGGAGTCTTGTGGTATTTGGTGAGAAGATCCACGTGGAACACTGTGTGAATTTTCCATTGCGGGGGAAGGTTGAGCCAGTAGTTGACAGGGGACATCACCTGTTCTATCGTAAAGGGTCCGTGCCTTCGAGGAGTGAGTTTCGCCATTGGTTGGTGAGTACGGAGATGACATCCTTCTAGCCATACAAGGTCTCCGGGTCAGAACTTCGGACCATCTTTAGCTTTGACCCATGACTGCTGCGCTTTGATGATCAACTCCTGGGCGCGTTTCTGCGCTTCTCGGAATTGTTCTGCCCTTAACGTCACCTGTGGGATTGGTGATGGCTTCTCTGTCCAGTCAGCTCACGGGTTGTACCATGAGGAGGTTGAAAGGTGACTCCCGAGTATATTCATGTGGCCAATTGTTATGCATGAATTCTGCGAGAGGTAGATACCTGCACCAGTTGTCCTGTCTTTCATTTGCCCAGAATCGTAGGTATTGTTCTACCCATTGATTTGTTCATTCCGATTGCCTGTCGGTCCGGGGGTGGTATATGGTGGATATATTTTGCTTAATGTCTAGTATCCTGCAAAGTTCCCTTGTGAATCTGCTGGCAAAACGGGGGTCATGGTCACTTATGATTTTTCTAGGGAGTCCGAAACGGACGAAGACGTGTTTTAGGTATAGGTTGGCAACCCCTTCTGCACTGATTTCTTCGTTACAGGGTATAAATGTCGCTGCTTTACTGCAATTGTGATCCATGATTGTCAGTATCGTGTCATACCCCTGGGATGGAGGTAACTTAGTTATAAAATCGAGTGATATGGTTTTGAATGGCATTGCTTCCGGTTTAGGATATATGGGGTTGAGGGGTGCTTTATTTCGTCCATGTTGAACCTTGATCCGTTGACATTCGGCACATCCTTTGACATATTCCAGGGCATCCTTGGCCAGTCCTGGCCACCAGTAGGTACGTCCCGCTAACTGGGCAGTCCTTTTAATTCCTGGGTGTCCATGAGCGGGAAGATCATGGTGATCGTGCAGTATACGTCGCTTATCGTGAATCCCCCCGGTTACTACCCGTCATGCGTCTTTGTACCAGATCCCGTTTACCTTTTTGAGGTGGTGTGTGTCTACCCACGGTTTCAGGACATCTTCGTTTTGTTCGTATATGGGGTCTTCCAGTGCGATATCTTCAGGAGTGAGGTGCTCCTTGTTGGTCCGTATTTTTTCCACGTGGGTGCCGCATATGAAAACCTTGTCCGGTAATACTGTGACATTTTCGTTGTCCTCTTCCCCTTGGTCGTAGTCCGGTCTTCGTGACAATGCGTCCGCTCTGCCGTTTGCTGATCCTTTGATGTGGTGAATTTTGAAGTCATATTCTGATAGTTCCAGTACTTCCCTTGCCACCCTTTGGCTTATCTTTTGAGGACTTCTCTAGTATTGCAGGTTCATATGGTCCGAGAAGACTTTCGTGCGGTGTGGCGACCCTGCGAGCAACGGTCACCAGTGTCGGAATGCCTTGACTATCGCTAGTAGTTCCAGGTCGTAAATGTTGTAGTTTCGTTCGGCTTCGTTGAGTGTGGTGGAGAAGTAACCAATGGGGTGTCTTTTTCCATCATCTTTCCGTTGCAGTAGTACCACTCCTATTGCAAATCCTGATGCATCAACCTCTAGTTCGAATGGTTTACTTAGCTGTGGGTGTGCCAATACCGGTTCCGACATAACGAGTCCTTTGAGCTTGTTGAATGTGTCATGTTCTGTTCCCGTCCATTTCCACTCGGCTCCTTTCTTGGTTAGTTGGTTCAGGTGTTTCGCATGGTGTGAGAAGTTTCAAATAAATGCATGGTAGAAATTACAAAAGCCTAAAAATGAGCGGACATCTTTGACTTTGGTGGGTGTCGGCCAGTCCTTGATGCCAGAAATTTTGATGGGATCCATGCGTGTCACCCCCTTTTCAAGGATTACCCCCAGGTAATCCATACGAGGCGCATGGAATAAGCACTTTTCTAGTTTGTAGTAGAGGTCGTGCTTAGCTGATATTTCCAGTACATCTTTGACTGCCGCGATGTGATCATCCATACTGTGTCCTATGTGTGTTGCGATACCGATGTCGTCCATATATACCCTGATTGTTGTTCCCCTGAGCTTGTGTTTAGCGATGATGTCCCAACATATGTGGTTCATCATCGTTTGGAATGTCACAGGGGAGTTTGTCAGTCCAAAGAACATTACCGTTGGTTCAAACAGGCCATATTTAGTTTTAAACGTGGCCTTCTCTTCGTCTCCTTCCTTGATTTGTATGTTGTTGTAACCCCACCGTACGTCGAGCTTGGTATATATGTGGGCGTTACTGAGGTCCGTTATGAGGTTGGTGATGAGGGGTAAGGGATATTGATTTCGTATCGTGAGCGCGTTGAGCCGTCTGTAATCCTGTACCGGTCGTAACTTGCTGTCCTTCTTCTTGACAAAGAAGAATGGCGATGCGTATGGGGATTTTGATGGTTGTATGTACCCTTTGCCGAGTTGTTCCGTGAGAAAGGCTTGAAGAGCTTGGTCCTCTTCCTGCATAAGCAGATAGACCTTGCAGTCTATCGCCTCGGGCGCTCCTTTCTTAAGCTGAATTTTGTGATCCCATACCCGCGAAGGTGGGAATCGGTGTGATGCTTCTTCATTGAATAGTTGGTGATATGGGGAGTAGACAGATGGTAACTCAGCTTTTGTAGTGTACTGCTTTGCTTTGATTGCTAGTTCCGTAGAGGTGGTCCTTCCTTCTACGAATTCTTCTTCTTCTAGTTGAGCGGTGATATGCTCCTTCTGACTTTTGGTCATTGCCTTTGCAATTGTTGATCGTGATTCTGGGGTTGACGGTTCTAAGGACCACTGGTAGTGCATCCTCCTTGATCACAGTGTGCCTCCAGCTGAAGGTTGGTTCGTATGTGGCCAGCCACAGATATCCAAAGACAATGTCTTTGCTTCCTATGTCAGTGATGAGGAATCTCATTTCCTTGTGGATCCCTTTTGTTTGTACGTCCAAATCTACATAATGGGTGATTAGTCCTGCCCAATTTTCGGTATTATCGATATTCCATATCTTTTTGGGCCGTTCCAGCGGCTTCATTCCAATCCCCATCTGCTTTACAAAAGCGGGTCGTAGGAAGTTGTCTGTGGCTCCTGAGTCCACTAATGCTCTGATGTCGGCCATGGCGTAATTTGTGCGAATCGATACTGGAATTCTCATAGAACGGTAGCGAGTTATGATCACAGAATTACATTTTACTGCCCTTACCCAGGCCGATGGGTTCAGGCGCTTTGAAAATCCTCCCTCTTCCATAGATCCTGCAATATGAGGTCTTTTACCTCGTCTTCTTCGGCGGCCACTCCTTTCATCCATTGGTCGGCTCGCTGTTGAGGGGTTTCTGCCCTTGCAGCACGGACAGGTTCTTCTTCCCTTTCGTCGTGGTAGGCGTCGGTCCTTCGGCTGCTACTTGGCTGGTTATAGGTGTGCTGCAGGCAATTGCAGCTGAAGTGTCCTTTCTGTCCGCACGTATAACAGGTCACTTCCCTTATATCCTGCCGTCCTCCTCATCCTTGCCCCATAAATCCTCCTCTTGGTGGTGGATTCCGAGGGTGGGCCCGGTCCCAATTACCTTGGATTTCTTTGGCTCCCATGAGTCTTCCTCATACTCGGTCTGCCGATGTATCCATAGCGTTTGGGTCTCGTAGTATATTACGAGGGGGTCCCCATCCGGTGTTCTTGGCGTTCCTCCATGTTGTGTTACCACCTCCTTGTGGTCTTGCTTGGTTACTGAGGCCTCGGTGTTGCTCCAGTCAGGCCTTCATGTGTATGTATTGTTGTTGCCTTCTGATAACTGCTTCCTTCCATTCCTGGAAGGTCTGTGGGTTGTCATATGTGTACGCTTTCTCGTACAGATCATGGGGTAACCTGTCCATGAACAAGTCCATTGTGAGTGGCGAGTCCAATCGGTAGTTAGCTTGTCATGCCAACTGTTCGAACTGCGTGACGTACACATCAATGTCCCCTCCTGTCATCCTGATCCCTCTTTTGAGCATAGCTTGGGCCTGTTCTTTCTCCAGCATGTTTGAGAATCGCCTGTTGAAAGCCGTGATGACTTCAATCTATAGGCGTGGATCGTTATCTGCGATTCTGGCAGATACCTGCCGGTTGAGCCATCTACTGGTCTCCGTGATCCAGTTGTTAATGTCCTTCCCCTGGATATAGGTGAGGAACAACATAGCTCGTCTATAGGCATTGGCCATGATAGGGTTATTGTTATTGATACCCCAGTACAGTTCCCATTGAGTGAGGAACTCCTCTGTCTTGTGTCAATCTCCTTTAAATACTTCTGGGGTGTTTCCCGCGAATTTGTTGGAGTGATGCCCCCCTGGTACTCCGATTGGTCCCGCTCCAAGTGGTCCTCCTCCTGGCGGTCCTCCTCCTGGCAGTCCTCCTCCTGGCGATCCTCCTCTTGGTGGACTTCCTCCAGGTAGTCTACGTGGTGGTCCTCCAGTGCCTGTTGGAGGGTCAGGTTGGTCTAGTCCAATTGCTCGGAATAGCACGGCGTTATCTGCTGTCATAACGTGTCCGGTTTCTGGGTGAATGGGAAGTGTGACTTCCTGTGTTTCTGTTAAGGTAGCCATTGGAGATCTGTTCAGCTCTTTCAATGAGCTCTGGTTCCAGTGGTTCTAGTGCCTGGATGGGTTCGTCTTCTGATTCGTTGTCTAACGCTCTGGGGTCTTCTGAAGGTGCCGAGATACTTTGATTATCTCCGTTGATGGGCCCCCAGTCGTTTCTTGCGACTACTTCTTCTTCGTAGATATCGCACCCGTATCTGTAAGGTAGAGTGTCAATGACCCTCCACTCGTCATCCTCTCAGTCAACTCTGCACCAGCAAGTTCGTTCAAAGTTGAACTCAACTGGTCGTGGTCCATGTACTCCTCTGATCAGGTACCCTTCTATCCTGTTGATACTTCCCCAACTGACTTCTTTGAGGTAGCGGGTTGGTACGTTCCTTATTCCCCTTCGTGGGATCTCGTAAGAGCGGAATCCCTCTCAGACCCAGAGTTCTCTTGTGGATACTCGCACCATGATGTTGAGATCTTGGTCTTAATGTTACGCTTCGGTAAGCGTGGGCCTTGCTTTAGGCGATAGTAAGACGCGAGTACTCAGCTGTATGGTGTCAAAGTCGAGCGTGGGATCTCTAAGTCCTAACATGCCGATATCTTGCAACTGGGAAGGCTCCTTGGTGAGCCTTATGCAGTGCTTCTCTTCTAGAGTCCTAGTACTTCGCAAAAGGAAAGAGAGTTGAGAAACCGATGATTCAAGAAGACCAAGATGGCGACTCTTGGTCTTCTGCGACTACTACTTATACACAATGATAGAGGGCTTTAAAGCGCCTCTCGAATGATGTCGACCTATAGTGTATCTAGCTCGAACCCTAGTATCGCTATCCTAGTAATCAGTAAGCTTGTAAGTACCATGTGATAGTACTGCTGACTGATAACACGTGAGAGAGAGTCCCTGACTAATGTAAGAATCACAAGCCTACTACCATAGTTAGAACCTAGTAGTAAGCGTCCAAGTCCGGTCCGTAACATTAGGACACATGACACCTTTTACTTCTTATCATGTGGTTGTTCTCATATGAGTCATGGAGACTCATTACCTTGTTTGGTTCCATAAGAGTCATGATGACTCTTGCCCGTTGCTAAGGGGCACTTTGTTTCATGTATATCTTGTTTCACATCTTATATGTGATTACTGTGGGCTGCGCGCTGCAGTTCTTATTGTGATTGCTCAGTGACCAGATCCTAGGATGCCTTTATCATTCTATCCTAGGATACCTCTTTACTTACTATAAATACAGGCTCACCAGGTAGTAGTAGCCTTAGACTTGACTTCTTGTATCCTACGGTACTCAGAGCAATCCAAAGACCTTTGATACTCCATCTCTCACCGAACGAACTCTCCTCTCACTGAAGAATCCTAAGTTCCACTATTGGCTTAGGCAGACTCTTCAACTTGTACATCTTCACTGAAGTTCCTCCTCAGAACTTCCCTTATCAACCCGAACCAGACCCTTAGTGCAGCGTCTCAGTAGATCAACTTAACCCATGTTGGGTGAATGTCCCTACCGTGATGTAACATTAAGTCAAGTCTATCAAACCTATTGCCACACTGGCTAAGGGATGAAGAATTTCCGAATCCAGATCTGTTGCCGGATTCAAACAGTTTCCCATCGAGAGGAGAACAGACGACGATGTTCCCACCCACATAAAAGGAGCAGCCCTTTGGCAGGAAATAGATGGCAAAGAAGGTTTCTGGGTATACGACATACTCAGTGCAGCATACCTCTCCATCGAATACGAAGAAAGTACCGAGCAGTGGTACTTTATATAATGAGACAGCAGGACTAGAAAGTGGATCGCAATCCAACCAGTCCCCTCCTTGTATAACCTGGGAAGAAGATCGATCAGACCAATGACAGTGACAGCAATTCCACCAGACGACACTCCGTTGAAGGCAGGCCAGCATACCATGCCAACCGCTAAGAGACGTGATACAAAAAGTTCTCCAATGGCAACACAGACAACCACTACAACCACAGCAACAACCACAATGGCCGTTCCACCATCTACAGTACAAACATTCTTCACAAAGACAGGAATGGGAACAGGAGGAAGCGGAAACCCCCCTGCTACGACAGCAGGAAGTGGTCCATCCGGAGGTGGGCCCCCAGGACCACCAGGAGGAAGTGGACCGCCAGGAGGTGGCCCCCCAGGAGGTGGGGGTGCACCTGGAGGCGGAGGTCCTCCAGGGGGTGGCATTCCTGCAGGTGGGGGCGCAGGTGCCGGCGCAGGCCCTGGAGGGGCAAACGGCAAACTTGGAGGAAATCCCCCAACCGACTTTGATGGCACCCGATCGCTTGCAGACCAGTTCATGCAGGAATTCAACCTGTATCAAATCATGAACTTGGATGCTGAACAAATGGCGATACCAATGAAACGAGCGGCCCTGCTACTCAGATTCATAAAAGGGCCAAACGTAAAGGACTGGGTCAAGAGGTGGACCAACTGGATCCTAGGCGAAATGAATAACGGAAGGCTCCCGAATGACGAATATTATTGGACAGCAGTGTCTCAAGGCTTTGAACAAGCGTTCCAAGATACTGGAGCAAGAGAAAGAGCTGAAGATAAATTGCGCCACTTGGCCTTTATACCAAATGAAGTGGACGCGTTTATCGCTCAATTTGAATCTCTTGCTGCTGAAGCAATGTATCCTCTGGACGCTCAGTCGACACTTTCCCTATTCGCATCCAAACTTCCCTATCGCATGATGGATCACGTCTACAAGGTGGTACGCCCCCTCGATTTCAGAGGATGGGCCGATGGAGTACACCAGTACCACTCAGACAACACTGCAGTCCAGAATATTCGGGGGATTTATGAAGAAACTCCAAGGAAGAAGAGCACGGGCAAGATGAACCCCGCGCAATTGGCAAAGATGCTAGGCATCAAAATGCCAGCCCCGGCTTCCGACGCAATGGATACTCAGGCAGACCGCTCTCGTTCCAACTTTAATTGTAAAGGGATGAAAGGAAGAGAGGCTGCAACCACTGCGGACAAACCAGATGTTGAAGTCCAGAAGAAAGAAGGCCGTTGTTTCAACTGTAACAAGCAAGGACACCTCTCACAAAATTGTCCGGACAAAGTAAAGGACAAGAAACCTCCTCAGAAGGCTCGCAAGGCTAAAGCCAAAGAAAGCGAACAAGAGGAAGAATCAGAAGAGGAACAGTCTGAAACTGAATCCACCCCTACCGATATGCAATCCTCCCTTATTAAAAGCCTTTCAACAAAGGAAAAATATGAAATGTTGAAGCAGGCTTGGGATGCTGAGCATGGGAAGGATTTTTAAAACACACAACCCCTCTGGTCTGGGCACGTGCGTTACAGTTTAAAGATGTGTTTGTTTGTAAATATTGAAGTCTCCAAATCCCAACTCTAATACAAACTGCACACACAACGGCCAAAAGAAAAGTTCTCATGGATTCAGGAGCCACGGACAATTTTATTGACTTCAAGCTCCTGAAAAGAATGAAGATTGGCAAACTAAAGCTGCCACGACCCCGCATTGTGTGGAACATTGACAGGACCCAGAATAAGTCAGGAATCATCAAGTACTATGTTGACCTGCAAGTCCAAACTGGGGAAAAGAAACAGAATATGTGATTCCTCGTCACCAACCTAGGAGATGATGAGATGGTGTTAGGGTACCCATGGCTCGCGGCCTTCCAGCCATTGATCGATTGGAGAAGTGTGACCCTTGATGAAAGCATGCAACCACTTGTCATCAAGACCCTTTCATATACAACGGATGCAGAAGTGGTACGCATACAAGATGTGTGGACCAAAAAGGCTGCATCGTTATGCACCCCTGGGGAAGAACTCTTTATTCACCGAATGGATGAAGAAAGCCTCAAAAGAAACTCAACATCAACTGAAATGGCAGTAAAGGCGCTGCCAAAAGAAGAGAAAACCTGGGACCAGGTAGTCCCGAAACACTACCACAAATGGAAGAAGGTCTTTTCTGAAGAAGAAGCAAAGTGATATCTGGTACACCAACCATGGGATATTGCTATTGATTTTACGGAGGACACCCCAAAAACTCTAGACTGCAAAATATACCTGTTATCTAAAGGCGAGCAAGAAAAGCTCGACGAACACATCAAAGATAACTTGGATAAGGGTTATATTCGTCCATCAAAATCACAGTACTCATCACCCTTCTTCTTTGTTGGAAAGAAAGATGGAAAACTTCGTCCAGTAGTGGACTACTGAAAATTAAATTCCTTCACAATCCCCAACTGATACCCATTGCCTCTAATACAGGAACTAGTCGACAAGGTGAAGAATGCCAGGTTATTCACCAAAATGGATGTACGAGCAGGATACAACAATATTCGCTTCCAAGAAGGCGATGAACCGAAAGCCACCTTCAAAACAAACTTAGGACTTTTCGAACCAACAGTAATGCCATTTGGGCTGAAAAATGCCCCCGCAGTTTTCCAGCGAATGATGAATACGCAATTCAATGACCTTACAGCAACAGGTCAAGTAATCATCTACATGGACAACATCCTTATAGCAACAAAAAAGGATGAAGAAGAACACTGCAAATTGGTTAACAAAGTCCTTGAACGACTTCAAAAGCTAGATCTCTACCTAAAGCCTAGCAAATGCCTCTTCAAGGTAGAACGCATCGAATTTCTAGGAGTAATCCTGGAAAAAGGAACAGTCACCATGGATCCGGTTAAAGTCGCTGGAGTTGCAGAATGGAAAACGCCGAAAACCACTAAAGACATCCGGGCTTTTCTAGGATTCTGCAACTTCTATAGGCGATTTATCCATGGATTTTCCTTCATTGCAAAAGCATTGAATGACCAACTAAAGAAAGGTGTTCAATGGAACTGGGGGCCAAGAGAACAAAGCACTTTTGAAACACTGAAAAAGCGAATATGTGAAGAACCGGTCTTGATACAACCGGACGAAGAAAAACCATTTGAGGTTGAAGTTGACACCTCAAACTATGCAATGGGAGCCGTCCTAATGCAACGAAACAAAGAAGGAGTGCTCCACCCGGTAGCATTCTTCTCGAAAACCATAAATGATGCGCAAAGAAACTACAATGTGTATAACAAGGAGCTTCTAGCCCTTGTGGAAATGTTCTGACATTGGAGACATTTCCTGCACCAACCCACTTTCAAAGTGAAGGTGCATACAGATCACGCTAATCTGTTATACTGGAAGAACCCAGGTGACCATAACAGAAGAGTAGCAAGATGGCATGCAGAACTCATGGAATACGACTTTGAATTGATCCATATAGCCGGGAAGAAGAATGGTCAGGCAGACATGTTGTCACGATGCCCTAACTATGAACAAGGCGAAAACAATAACAAGGCACTGGTGGTTCTACCACCTATCTTGTTCAGTTTTGCACGAATGATGGGATCAGAATATTATAATCCCTCAAACCAGAAAGAAAGGGAACACTATAGCAGAACTATAAACCACTGCAAGTATCAATCCCTCCAGAACCAGGTGGAAGAGGACCAACAAACAAACGAAAAGAGCCAGAAACAGCTCAGAAAATGGTCAAACACCTATGCACTCACCAAACTAGTCGGAATTTGGTGGAAAATCGAAAACGACACAGACCAGATCATCGTTGCCGGAGACAACGATCTGAAGAGGGGGGTAATTCACTTTTACCATGATACCCCATCCACCAGACACCCGGGAATTACAAACACCTACGCCCTGGCAAAATGAGACTTCTGGTGGCCAAAGATGAAGGAAGATGTGGAACAATATGTGAAGGGATGTGGAGCATGCCAAGCTAACAAAATCAATACGCAACCACTCAAACCAGCAATGATCCCAATCACTCCAACCAATTCCTTGCCATTCGAAACAATCGTGATGGATTTCATCATGAAATTACCATTGTCGGGCAAATACGACATGATCCTTACAATCACGGATCATGATTGCAGTAAAGCGGCAGTATTCATACCATGTCAAGAAACAATTACTGCGGAAGGGGTAGCAGAACTCTACCTGAAACACGTATATACCCAGTTTGGTGTCCCAAAGAAGATTATCTCTGACCGAGATACCCGGTTTACATCGCACTTCGCCAAAGGACTGTGTGAAGCGCTGGAGATACACCAGAATATCAGTACAGCATACCACCCAAGAACTGATGGCCAGTTAGAAAGGACAAACCAATGGCTCAAACAGTACCTTCGATTCTGGTGTGATGAACGACAAGACAATTGGCACAAGTACTTGCCAATGGCAGAATTCGCGCACAATCAGTGGCCGAATGCCACAACCCAAAAGACCCCCTACGAAATGCTCATAGGGTATACACCGAAGATTGAAATTATGACCAAGAGCAAGGTGCCTTCGGTTGAAGAAAGGCTTACAGCCATAGAGAAGGCAAGAACAGATGGCCATGAAAATATCATCAAAGCACAAAAGATGATGGCCATCGCACACAAAGGGAACAAGAAGTTCCAACCGTACAATGAAGGGGATCAAGTGTGGATTGAAGGAACACACCTCAAGACCCTGTACCCAGCGGCTAAACTCGGGCTGAAACAGCATGGACCTTTTAAGGTTCTGAAACGACTATCGGAGGCAGTATATCGTGTGGAGCTGCCAAGACAATGGAAGATTCACAACGTGTTTCATGCAAATCTAATAACTCCATATAAAGAAATGGAGCTCCACGGATCAAACTATACCTGACCACCACCAGAGATTATCAATGAAGAACCCGAGTACGAGGTCGAGAAGATTCTAGGTGTGCAGCAACGTGGGAAAGGGCGCAAGCTTCACTACCTAATCAAGTGGAAAGGCTATCCCATGAGTGACAGTTCATGGGAGAAAGCAGAAGATGTACATGCAGACAAACTGATAGCGGAGTTTAAAGCAAGGAAGGAACCAAACAAATCAAAAGGCCGCAAAATGTATATAAAATGGGCCAAAACGACAGACACAACAAATTCCTTCCATCATACTCCCTCCACTACTATCACGTCCACTACATCTGCTCCCTCCACTCCCACCATAGCTCCTCCAACTCACCCCACCAGTCATATGCCATGCACTCCTTTCCAATCCCAGGCTATGACTTGCGCCTCTATTCAGAAGCCCTCAAAGACCAAGAGGCACCCACCTATCCTCTTACCTTGGTGAGACGCGCACATTCGATCACAGGCCATCCTCCCCATAGTAGAGACCAAATTCTCAACCCCACGCATAACCGACTCAGAAATGGTGCCAGGCGGGCTCTCAAGAAAGCTGAGATTGCTGCTGGCAAGAAATACTGCAGTGGGTGCGGACGAGAATTCCCAGACCACATACGCTGGAGGATGGGACGACAAGAGGAGTGGGAGATGTGTTACTGTTGAAGACAGTAACTTGGAGGAAGAACATCCAACTTCAAGACAAAAGAAACCAGAAACACATAGCCGCAGTAAAGAGAGGTGCTACCCATCGACTGGCCTATTTGTTGAAGGAAGCGAACGTACCGGCTTCCTTCACCCCTTTACCAACAGATCCTGGAGGCCCCAGAAGATGTCCCAAATTGAGATTTGGGTCACCAAGACGGTCAAACAGGAAGAGGGAGGGGGGCCACTCAGAAGAACCACAGTTGAAGCTGGATTGAAGAAGACAGAAGGACTGAAGACGACGAAGAAACCAGAGACCCTCAATTGGACCAAGGGGGCTCTTAGATTGGCAAAGCTGAGGCGACTTTGCACTTGAAAGGGGGGCTGTGTTATGACACTGCTTATTTTACTCCCTTTATTTTGCCTTAGGACACATGACACCTTTTACTTCTTATCATGTGGTTGTTCTCATATGAGTCATGGAGACTCATTACCTTGTTTGGTTCCATAAGAGTCATGATGACTCTTGCCCGTTGCTAAGGGGCACTTTGTTTCATGTATATCTTGTTTCACATCTTATATGTGATTACTGTGGGCTGCGCGCTGCAGTTCTTATTGTGATTGCTCAGTGACCAGATCCTAGGATGCCTTTATCATTCTATCCTAGGATACCTCTTTACTTACTATAAATACAGGCTCACCAGGTAGTAGTAGCCTTAGACCTGACTTCTTGTATCCTACGGTACTCAGAGCAATCCGAAGACCTTTGATACTCCATCTCTCACCGAACGAACTCTCCTCTCACTGAAGAATCCTAAGTTCCGCTATTGGCTTAGGCAGACTCTTCAACTTGTACATCTTCACTGAAGTTCCTCCTCAGAACTTCCCTTATCAACCCGAACCAGACCCTTAGTGCAGCGTCTCAGTAGATCGACTTAACCCATGTCGGGTGAACGTCCCTACTGTGATGTAACATTTAGGTACAGTTTCTCTACACAGAATGCGCACACCCAGGCCAACGGGTTTGCGCTCAGGAAAAATCTGGGTTGTCAAAGAGGGAGTCGAGCAACTCCTCCCTCTTGGTGGTTTTCATAGCTCGGACTTGCATGGCGAAGGACGACTTGTCAATGTGTGAGGAGGTGGAGGCGGACGCAGCCGCAGACACAGATGGGGGAGGGGTAGGGACAGCCAAAGCGATGTTCACAACGGCGGGCGGTTCTTCAACCTCCACAGCGCACACTAACATGTTACCATGGCGTGAATCGCTTGAACAAAGGGTCATGGCGCCGGAAGAGGTGCGGGAAGTTTTCTTAGGGCAGTCCCAAGAGATGTGCCCTTGGCCGAAGCATTGGAAGCATTGGCCTTCAGAAGGGGATCGTTGCATCTCCTCCTCAGTGAGGACAATGCAGACATGATTGACGTCCATTGTGTCAGGATTGCGGGTGGGGGCATGGTAAGTGTTATTTTGGTTTCTTCCTCCAGAGGTTGACAGCAGCTGATGCCACTGATCCTTAGTTCGCCCTCCAATCTTTTTATCTCCAGCATGGTCAAGACCGACTCTTGCGCGCAACATGACGTACTTCCTTTGTTCCTTTTGTGCAGCTTTGACCCACTGGTCGAACATGTTGGGGATGCTATCATGCCTCAAGATGGCCAACAAAAGGCCTTGGCTAAGTCCTCTGGAATAGAGGTTGACGGTGGCCGCAGCATCGAGGGCGTAGCTGGCCTTTGCGGCAAGTGTGTGGAACTGGGCGGTATAAGAATTGAGGTCAGCCCCCTTCATCTGGAGGGCTTTGAGAGACTGATAAGCATCTTGCTTTTCAGTGACATTGCTGAAGGCCACGGTGAAGTCAGCGGTAAACTGGTCCCAAAGGACCTCCTCTGACTTGGTGAGGGAGACGAAGCCCATGTAGGTGGTGGTTTTGAGGCAAAGTGCCTCCATCTGGTGGTCAACCCAGTCGTTGACAAGGGGTCCTTGAATAAAGGACAAGGTGAGAAAAACACACTGGTAGGGATTCTTTACTAATTCTGACTTGATATTCATGCCTCTATAGATCTCAAATTCATGCACGAATTTCTTTATCTTGTCACAGGCACCCTTGAAGATAGTGGGCACATTGCTGCTAAGCTTCCCTCCAGACTGAGGGTTGCTTCCAGTGGTGGTTGACATAGTGGTGGGTGGAATGGTGATCGGAATGGGGAGGATGGGTGTGAGGGAAAGTGGAGCAGCAGTGGGGAATGGTGGGGGAGGTTCTGGTGTAGGATTGGGGAGTTCCTCAAACTCCTGGGGTGGTACGGCGGGTGGTAGAGTAGGACTGTTATTGAGAGTTAGCTGCTCTTTGAGAGGTTCTGTAATAGACTGCGGGGAGACATTCCCACGTTCAGAGTGACTAGAGTGTGCTGAGTGAACTGAGTCCCCACTACTGGAGGAGTCTGAGTCTGAGGAGTTGTCGTCTGAGCTCAAGCCCAGAGATGGTGCTCGGAATCAGTTGCTAGGTCTAGGAGGAATGGTAGCTTTGGCTTATGTCACACTACAGCGGAGCATGGTCTCTAGAGCGTTCTGTAACAAGTCCCAGCCTAAGACTAAGGGCACTTGAGTTGGTTCAGCACTGCATGCAATGACACCTAAGATCTGTGGAGACCTTGTTATAGCACAAGTCTCAAAGCTTCAAAGGGCTCCCTAACAAGGCAAGCAGTAGATGGGCCAATGAAGGCAAGGAGAGGATCACACAGATAAGACAAGTTCAACAAGCTGTGGATTGACAAAGCCAAAGCTAGGGAGCTAAGGCCTAAGGGTACAAGCTAATATACTCGACTAGTTGGTCCATGCGTATATGGTCCATGCACCAGAGGGCTTAAGGCCATTGGTGGATAAGTAAAAGAGCATCATAGATGATGGAAGGAAATGACAGCGCATGAAAGGGAAGATGTGTCATGTGAATAATAGATAAACACAAGTCTGCTCTGATAAGGGCTTGGGATAAGATGAAGATGAGATCCCAGATAAGATAAGAAAAAAGGAAAGAAAAAAGAGTACGCAGCAAAGAGTGCGTGATACAAGGGGCTTGTAATCTTTTGTTTCAAGTATTGGCTTGTGATTACTACAGACTGCACTCTGCAGTTACTTATTATCTCTGACTCAATCCTAGGATACTATTGTGACTCAATCCTAGGATCCCCATTTACTATAAAGTCAGGCTTGCTAGGTAGTATGTAGCCTTAGACTTGACTTTTTGTACTCTATAGTACTTGAGCAATCAAAGACTGTTGAATACTCCATATCTCACTAAACAAACCTCTCCTCTCACTGAAGAACTCTAAGTTCCACTATTGGCTTAGATGTTGCTTCAACTCTTACATCTTTACTGAAGTTCCTCCTTAGAACTTCCCTTAACAACCAGAACCAGACCCTTAGTGCAGCATCTCAGTAGATTGACTTAACCTGCGTTGGGTGAATGTCCCTACCATGACGTAACATTAAGTCAAGTTTATCGAACCTATTGCCACTCTGGCTAAGGGATGAAGAATCTCAGAGTCCTGATCAATTGCTGGATTCAAACTGTTTCCCATCAAGAGGAGAACAGAAGATGATGTTCCTAGCCATGTAAAAGGAGCAGCCCTTTGGCAGGAAATAGATGGCGAAGAAGGTTTCTGGGTATACGACATACTCAGTGCAGTATACCTCGCCATTGAATACAAAGAAAGTACTGAGCAGTGGTACTTTATACAGTGAGACAGCAGGACAAGAAAGTGGATAGCAATCCAACCAGTCCCCTCCCCATATAACTTGGGAAGAAGATCAATCAGACCAACAACAGTAACAGCAATTCCACCAGACAATACTCTGTTGAAGGCAGGCCAGCATACTATGCCAACTGCTAAGAGATGTGATACAAAAAGTTCTCCAATGGCAACACAAACGACCACCATAGCAGCAACCACAATGGCTGTTCCACCATCTACAGTACAGACATTTTTCACAAAGACAGGAACAGGAACAGGAGGAAGCGGAAACCCCCCTATGAGCACTACAGCCACAGGAGGTGGTCCCTCTAGAGGTAGGTGTAATATGCCAACAGTACCAGGCTCACAGGGGAGCCTTGAGGTGTGCTGACCAGTTGGTCCCACTCCAGAAGGATGGTGCTGTTGAAGTGGAGCATCACCTTGCAGCCAGAAAGGAAGGATGTCACCCAGTTTGTGATCAACTCAGCAAATCCAAGGTTCTGCAGCATGGAAGCGAGTCTCACCTTGTAAATGTGATCAAAGAAACCCTTGAAATCAAAGAGAAGCATGGCAACTTTGTACTGGGACACCATGCCAACTTGGACATCATAATGAGGCTGAGTCCAGCATCCACAGTGCAGCTGTGTGCTCTGGTACTGAATTGGGTGGTAGGGAGGAGGGCAAATTTGTCAGTGTCGTACAGAAGCCGCTTCGACACCACCTTTTCGATTAGCTTCCCCGTACAGTCCTGGAGTGAAATGGGTCTGTACACTTTCGGCTGAGTGTAATCGGGCCTGTCTGGTTTAGGGAGTACCATAACGATAGCCTTCTTCCAGATGCTGGGGTGATAGCCGACGGTAGGAGTGGTGAGATTTCCGCCTCGGTCACCTCATGGACCAGTCTTGTGGGTAGGGCGGGTGGATCATCCCACTGCCTCAGCTCAATCATGCCGCTATCTTGTTTGAAGAAGCGGCTCGAGAGCTCGTCACCTATTTCAGAATTGTCAAAGGTCAGTGTACCATCAGGGTGCCGTATGGCCGGGATTCCACTGCTCCGTCTCCCTAAACTCCACTTGGCTACGTCCCACAGTTTACCTTCGGCAATCATGTTGTCGTAGTATTCCCGCTTCACTCTGCGTGCTACCTTCTTGAGCTCTTTACGAGCGGCAGTGCGGGCTTCGGGCCCACTAGCGTCTTCAGGGTGTCCGCGGCCTGACGGCATTCGCGGTTCCACCATGGGTTTCCCTTTCCCCCTTTTGTTGGTGCCTTGATCTCCAAGTGCTTCTCGCAGGCGGCCGTGATGGCCGAGTGACAGGCTTCTGCGAAAGAGGAGATGTCGGAATGGGTATGGAGTGGGAGTAAAGGGGGGAGGGCCGTCTTGATGTCCTCCAGCCACGCTTTCTCGGCCTCGTCGGAGTCGAATTCGAATTTATACTTTCGTACTCCAGTTTGGCGTGGGCCGCGGTGCACTCCTTCCACGAGCCAGACCGTGCGGAGCCCGGCGTGGTCGGATCCCAGCGATGCTTCCCGGTCGATGACGGTGGGGGCGAAGGCGGCGTCGTGCATTGCGGTTTGGTTAAGGAAGACGAGGTCGATGGTGCTGTCGCGTTCGCCCTCTCGCCCTCGTCTGGTAACTTCGTGTAGCGGCGAGACCAGGGTCAGCGTGTTGTTGCCCGACCATTCATCAAAGGCGTCGAGGCGGTTGCGTGGGGAGGGTGGGATAGCGGGTGGGGACCACACCAGTGAGTGCATATTGAAGTCCCCCGCCACTAGGGTGGGCATGGTAGGATCTAAAAAGAGTGAGTATAGCGTCGTGAGGACACTCGGATCGTCTATGTCGTTGTAAACGTTAAAAATTCGTAGCGAATGTGAGTCTATGTGTAGGTCAACGATAAGCAACGAAGGGTGCGATACTAAGTCAGTACGCGTAATAGTGTGGATAGGGTGTAGGCGGCGTTTAGACGCAAGCCTGCTATATTTCCTAACATAAGTAATCACTTTTGCACGTCTAGTGTCAGTGTAGTATGGGTAGATAAGATGCCAGTCTGGGTGCTGTACGCCGCCTTGGACATCTTGACCGTCTCGCTCGCGATCGCTCCTCCTAACTCCGATCCTCCCGAACCACGGTTCTTGAATACATATAACATCGTCCGCCTCGTTAGTCTCCAGTAACGCGTGACACGCCGCGTTCATGCGTCTCATATTGACGCTGAGGATACTGGTGGGGTGACTAATCATGACGGGGGGAGGGGGATGGCTTCATGAACCCCGAGGGGATGGTGGTGTCGATGATGCGGTCCTCAGGGGTAGCATGGCTGATGTTGACCGTCGGGCCGCCGTTCAAGACCTCAAGGATGTGCTCGTCGATGTTCTCGCGTGGGATCTTCAACTCGCGCATGCGGAAGGTGATGCCGTGTACGTTGCGGCGTGCCCATCCAGCGTTATTGGTTGGATGCTTGTGCGCGACTCGCTGAATGGCGTGGTAGACTCGGACGGCAGTACCCATGTGCGCGTGTACATCTAGGTCTTGAAGCGAGTCTGACTCAGTTGGACCTTCCTCGGAGAAGGTGTAGTCGAGTCGGGTTTCGAGGGTGGGGAAGGCCTTGGTGATACGCTGGTGTCGACCTTGGCCAAAGAGGAAGTCCTTGACGTGTGCACCATTCCCATTTGCGCCCAGCGCGAGATCGTAATCCCGTCCGGCTGCGCGGAAAGTGCGGACGTGCTCGATGGCCGCGAGCGCCGTGGCGACGTCTAGGGGGTGTAAACGGTCAGCGTCTCCCTTGTTGTTGAAGACCGGTGCCATGAACGGGTCGAGATCGAGCCCGTCCCGGATTTTCTCGTCCACGATTTCTTGTGTGGGCTGGTCTTGGTCGTCTGATTCCGCAGCGCTGTAGTGTGATTTCTCAAACACCTGGAATCGCTCTATGCTCAGTAGACAGAACTTCAGGGGCGTTATCCGGCCCCAGCGCCTCTCTATCATCTTGATCCCTTCATCCGCTTTAGCGCGGCTCTCCGTTCGGAACATGAGCCGCTCATGGAGCAGGTGGAGCGTCTGGTGAGACGAAAGGGGCCAGCCTTTCTTCACGGCATAGCGGAATGGGGTCGATTGGTAAGAGAGTGCCGACAGGTCCCCACGACTCGTTTAACTCGGCAACTTTGTCAAGGAACAGCGCGGTCGTGGGGTGGGGTAGTAACGGGTTGAGAGCCTTGGAAGCGGCTTCTACGGAAGCACAGTCCCCCTCGCGAATTAACGCGGGCATCTCTTCGATACTAGACGTTGGCGGGGTGGACGCTTTGAGAGGGGCTCGCGCGTTGAGCGCGTCCGCAGCTTTCGCCGCTCTGGCCCTAGCGTTTCGTGCCGCCGTCGATTTGCGATTGGGCCGCTTCCGAACAACAGTCGTGAAACCGTCGTCGTAGCGTCCGCGGGAGCTCGTTAAGGGAGGGTACTCGAGTTGAGATCGGTGCCCTGCGCTGCTGCCGGTGGGGATGTGGTAAGTTTCTCCAGTTGGGGGTTCCCGACAGTGGCTGCAGTGAGTTTGTCCCAGAACGAGACCGCCGTTCGCTTGGGGCACTTGGGCGACCGTGCATGGTGCCTGCCGCCGCACAACAGGCACTTGAGAGGGCAATCACATTTACCCATTCTCTTGTGTGTCGCGCGGCAGCGCCGGTCGTGTTCTTCGCCTCTGTGACCTCCACCGCAAATCCAACAGCGACTGAGCACCTTTGGGATTTTGCAGATGGGCGAGCTGGCCGTGTGACCAAGCTCGTGGCAGCGTGAGCACTGCCGGACAGTCGGGGCGTCTCCTGTGACACAGAAAATAGACTGAGCACCGTACATATATACTCCCTCTTTCTGCGCTCTGTTGACGATAGCGCGATCTGCGTCAGCAATCGCGAACGAGACAGTGGAATAAGACCGCGATGCTACGTTCTCTGCCTTTCTCATCCAATGAGGTTGGGCGCAGATCACCGCGGTTTGGAAGCACAGGTTGCGGCGAATTTCGTTCTCCAGCTCTGCGTTGTTGAAAACCAACCCGTCGGACCCAGACGTAGGGACCCTCCTCAGTTGGAGGTAGGTCCACCCATCGTTGGGGACGAGCTCGCCATTCTTGAGCGGTGATATAAGGGCGCTACGGTACCGTTCGATGAGCTGGAACGGTACCTTGCCCGCTATAAGATATACAAAGTTATTGTAGTTAGCATTCTTAGACCATCGTCCGTTCAGGATCTTGATGGAGTCGACGTGTAAACGTTCGACCGCCTCCCGAGCTTTCAGGACAATGGTTTCAGCGGGGGTGCGCGCAAGTTCCTCCTCAGCCTTTCCTATTAAGGGGTCCGTACGCACAACGGATACGGAGGTGTTGCCCGGCGTGGGGGGGATCGCAGTGGGCGAATCTCCCCTAGGTCTGCCAGTATTAGTACGTCCCTGCTTGTTAGTAGTCTCACGGAACGAAGCGCGTGCTTTGTCGTGCTGGTCAATTATCCCCTGACGGAGAATACCAGCGAACGAGGGTGGTGTGTTATCCACTCTGGGCATGCTGACCCATCGGGACCTTTGGCTTGGGAGCCTCGGGCGGGGTCTTATCAGTGGCCGCGGGCGGAGTAGGGGGGTTGGGAGTGGTGGTGGTGGGGGCGGGTCCACGGGGGGAACCGGCTGGCGGTATCGAGACCGCAGGGGCGTTGGTCGGCTTCGGCTTAGCAGCTTTCGGCCTGGGGTCTTTCCCTGCGGGCGGAGTGACTTTGATGTCCAGTTTCTCGTCTTGGCGGTCGGGGCGTTGGGTTAAGACCCTGAACTGGTCGTCAAATTGTGACTTTATCAACGGCATAAGTTTGTTAACGAAGTCGAGCAGCGGATCTACGGGGGCGGACGGGGGCGGACGGGTAGTCTCCGTCGGTACCGGCTTAGGGGAAGTAGGCCTCCGTCACTCGATTGAGACGAGTCCCCCCTTCCAGGAGCTGCATTACCCGAAGGTGCCGCAGCATCGGCGCGGTATCGCGGGATTACTGGCCCTATGGGCTCAGTTGGCTCATGAGTTCCCGGCGAAGGGTTCCCAGTCGCCTCCCTCACGGTGCGTGTGTTACCAGCTGCACTTAGATTTACGGGCGGGTAAGGCCCAACCGTGCGTGCCTGCTCCCGGAGACGGTCTGTCTGTACGCTGTGAGGAGAGGGAGAGCCCTCTGCCTTGTCGTCGGTACCTGCAGGAGAAGGGGACGGCGGTGTGAGTGTAACGATGGGTGGGAGGTAAGAATCGGGCTCAGCCGGCGCGTGAATGGAATCGGTGGTTTTGCCTCGTGCTATGAGTACTTATGGCAAAAATAATATCTTATAAGCACTTGTAATTTTATTTTATTTTTTAGTTTTTTGCTGATGTGGCCCACACACTCGAGGCGTCTCGAAGTGACTTGTGAAAATGGAATAGCAGGCGGCAGCACATAACAAGGGAATTGGTTCAACATTTCTCCGAGCTACAAACAACAGCAAAGTATAATTCCCCATTTCGAATAACATAAGTTTTCCTGCAGCAATCCAAAGTCCGGCGTCCCTAGACCCGTGACCTATGCAACACAAAATTAGCCAACATCGGAAACGAAGGGATACAAGTCTGGCGGGACGGACGGGATCCCATCCAGGGGTGGCAGGGAACCCATCAGTGTTACAACCAGGATTAGAGCCACTCGTGATGTCTTTGATGCCCTTTCGCCCTTTGCCGTACAACCAGGGATTGAGGAAGCCAAGCGGGAACTTGCCCTTTAAAACAAGGTAGTCATTAAGCAGAGAGATTATTCCCGCCGCTACCTGGACACTAACGGTCAGCTCGGAGCTCGAGGATGGACGATGCAGAGTAGGGAGTCGGGAGTTGGGAAAGACGCACAGGCGCCGAGCAGCTTGTACCGCTCACGAGAATGTCAGCGTTTTTGAGGACTAATTGGAAATTGAGTGCTTGCGCGGAGATGTCTGGGATGCCACGACCCGTAGAGCTGCACAAATCTACAAAGTGAGAATTGCAGGTGGGGTCCGCCCACGGTAGCGAGCGCACTTGTAGTTTCCGTCATACTTGTCGCCGAGGAGCTTGAGGTATTGGTACACCGCGTCCTTCTGGTAGTTCGGACGGTCAAAGTGGTTTGAGAAGCCGCCTCCGGAGATGGGAGCCGCGACCTCGGGGAAGCTGGTAGTGCCGCCGACACTAGTGACCCAGGGGCCTGCAAAACCATGGTGGTCTGGTGAGCGACCTGTACTTGAACTTATGTAGTGCTTGCTACACCGCACGTACAGGATGCAGGGAATGTGGGGATGAACTGGACAAGTCCCGTGCCGTCGTCGCAGCTCCCACGGCCGACGCCGTCGTCGCCGGATGCGGCGAGGATGCTGACGCCACGCGCACCGAGCTGTGCAAACAATTTGCACAAGGCCGCCGAATATCCCTGCGGGCGTTGTTGTTCGGGAAGACCGTATGATATGCTGATGGTCTGCGGGATGTCCAGGTTCTGCTCGTCGATCATGTACCCGAGCCACTCGAGGTACCCGTCTCCAGGGAGGGGCTCGCCGCTGAGCCTCCTATAGTACGCACCTCCACCAACGCTGTAGAATCTGAGTGGGGTCGGGTACGCAATGGCTGCGGCGTACTGGACGTCGATGTTCGCCTCTAAGCCGGGGTTGCTCGGGTCATTCCCGCCGTTGTTCACCTGCAAGACGGTGAATCCCGCGTCTTTCGCTTCGGTGCGATAGGTGGCCATGAACTTAGTCAGATCGTCCGGGCTCGGGTATTCACCCCGGGAGCCAAAAATCCCAAGCACGTTCTTGCCGGTCGCGGCAGGTTCATATGTGCGCGTGTTGTACATCCAGCGCAGAATTGACACCGTGTCCTCACCTTTAGGGGTTGCCCGCGCCGACACGAGCTTCCCTGAGGCCGCCTCCGCCCGCGCCGCTACTGCTCCGACGGAGTGCCTGCGTGCTGTCTCTCGCGCCACGCGCGGGGAGGCGAAGTCCGTCGTTGGCGCAACGGTTTCAATATGCGTATGCAGCACCGCGGGGAGCGCGTAGCCAACCGTGCGGAGTATCGTGCTGTTCATCTTAGCGTGTCGGTAGAGCTGGTATGACGCGCCGAGCAGTTGGCTGGCCTGGGACACGACCACGTCTGTGACCGTCAGCCAGGCACCGCCGTGTGTCGTTGAGATGGAGGAGGATCGCACGCCGTTGTGTGCGAGCCAGGAAGTGACGAGTCGAAGCGTGTCTGGGTGCGGCGCAACGAGCTCTGCGACCTGGTCCCTAGAAAGATGTGCGCCATATCTGAAACAGAGCAGTGGTACACGTGAATAAGGGCGCGAGCAGAAGTGTGGTGAGGAAGACGTGCTTTTGATGGTCAGGGTCGCTGACTTCAAGGAGCGCATCAATGAGGGCACTCTCCCGGTGGGGCTTGAGTGCAATGTAGAGGTCGATCGTGGTGCCGGCGGCCGCGTGGCCCAGACACTCCCAGTCGGGTGGAACGGCATTCCAGGTGTGCATGACACGTATGTCATCCCAAGGTGCGGGGGGCGTCGCGAATCCGGCGAGAGGCGCGGCGACGAGGAAGAAGAGCGTAGAGAGCAAGTTGTGTCGCATGAGTACAGGCGATCGGTTACGAAGGTGGTATCTGCGGTTCAACGAGGTTGTGGGATTCAGAAGGCTAGAGGTCCAGAGATCCCTAAGCACCTGAACGCCAAGTACTTAACTGAGATGCAGAGCTTTTAGGGTGCGTTTTAGCGCCGGAACCGCGGTTGGGGAAAGACCACAGGTCCCACTATGGTACTATCAACGGAATGCAACCCGCGGCACCCACAAGCGGATTGAGATTTTGTGGAAGGGGATGAAGTCGGCGCAAGCCTGAGTTTGGTCCTACATGGAACACCTGAACCCTCATAGTGTAAGAACTAGCTTCCAGATGCTCCTGCTCCCGATCGTCTTTGGTCCGGTTGCTAAGGTATGAGCTGGATTTTTTGTCGTAGTTTGATTCGTCCGCGGAGAAAATAGTTCTCACTGTAAAGGATTTGGTAAGTGCCGAATTTTCTAAATTTGCTGACGGCAGTCCACCTCTCCTCAGAGGAACAACTCGATCCCTATTCTTTCGTCAAGTACATCAAGGTTACCGGAAGAGCGTACTGATGCCAGGCCATGGAACTGGTGATGTTATGCCATCTCTTCCTGGAGGATTTATAAGTTCGATTACAATTTCTCCAACATGGTGCGCTATTGCAAGGGCGACTATTTTTGGCCTCAATCGGTTCTACTTATAACGATCGCATAGAGTCCTGTTGGCATTAGATGTGACCCTGCGCTTTGCAACCGAAGCAGGGAATGAGGTCACATACCAGGCATCCAGTGCGTCCAATGTGGCCAAGATGACGCTTCTATATGAGAGGGCTGTTTACCCAAGGTGGTTGCAGTGCCTCCGCTTCTCAAATACATCCCACCAGGAAAAAACGTATTTTCCTACGGTCCAGAGAATGGCACGAGCAAGAGAAACCGACACGATATCGAAACCCCCTTCACACCCTCAGAGGAAGACATGATCCAGATGTAAGCCCTGGTCCTTACGCTAGGCTCGATCCAGGATGGGATAATAGCCAACTTTGCATTTGACAATCCAACACTCCCAGTAAATTTCGTGCACCTCCGCTCTTTGACAGGCCCAAGACCTCTCATTTTGCGTTGTAAGTATAGACACACGTAGGTTGCCCCCAATAATCTCATCATGCATCAGAGATTCCCTCTACCCGCCTGACCGTCACCGAGATTCTTTGGAACTTTGCCCGTTATACCAATGATCGACGCATCTTCCTCAGTCAGAACTCTCATAACTATTTGGATCTTCCCGCAAGTGAGGACGCATACGGCGCTGAATTTTATAAGCGTCCGGTAATGGATTTTGGCCTGAAATACAACGACACTTTCTACTTTCTCGTCGATAGGCCAGGCCCAAATCGTGTGTTTCATTACACCAGCTACGGATGTCGTATCTTTGGCAGCGTCTGGATGCCGAATGGTGTCCTAGTCTTCGTAGGTTTCCTCCACATTTACCCAACTCGTCGCTTGATCTCTGACGTCTTTCCAGATTCGTGTGGACGCCTAGAGGGAGAACGACTCGTTATACGTGATATCTCCGGAGGCATTGGCCACTGCGATCCGCTAGTAGTGCTCCTCCCCTCATGCCTGACAGAATCATAGTTGCAATAGTTGCATACCAGCGATCACAACAACACCGTCGACCAATCCTGCAGCCAGGACGACACCCAATAACTGGTGGATGCTGGTGCAGTCACTGGCAATGGCTCACGTTAACGTTCACATTTTTGGTGGTTCCGTTGAGCGAGGGTCGGCTCTGGTAGGTATAGTATACCCACCTCCACCGCCGACATACGAGCGACTAAGGTACTTTGTGCTATCGATACGCGCAACCACGATATATTTCTCACTATATCCAACTACTATAGATTGGATAACGAGATACATTTGAATACTCGACTTGGGTGGTGCAAGCTCTCTCATGTTTGTCGAAGATGACAGCATTCGTATAAGGATTGGCATTTGGCCTTGATATGCACATTTGATGTACGAATGGCATTTATCTGGTGCGTTCTCTGGTCCATTCACAACCCCTGCCGCTCGTCGTCGATTACTGGTATAAAACTGCGACCCTAGGCGTACGGGATGAGTTGGGGATATCCCATGTGCTCCAGCTGCGCGATCACGCGAGCGTGTCGCGTCCCCCAAATCACACCTTCGATTTTGGATCAGATAGTACTAGTACTTGTGCTCATGGATAGATTTTTTTCCAGCTCCAGAAAATCTTTCTCTCGTCCATAGTTGGCTCTGCTACTTCCCAAGACCTTCTAGCCCCATGTCTACGTCGCCTCACACCGCTCGACATTGGCCTTCCAAAAAAGTTGCTGTTGCTCCCAAACACCGTCTCCCTCGTCACACTTATGCTCACAAACATCCGTGACTTTATATATGTGTATACTTTGGCTGCTTTCTTCCCCCGCACTTGGTCATACGTCATTTTCCCGGCTCGAGGAACTGTCTATCGGCTTCTCCATTCTCCTTCCCCCGTCCCAGCTCTGAGAGAGAACTATTGCAAGATGTAAAAGCTCCTGTGACAGTCCCATTGGATAACTTTGTCGCTCAAATTAGGGCCCCTCTTCTAGAGCAGTCCAGTATTACACTATTCAATCAACTCTCCTTCGCGTTACCACACCTGTCCCACTTCACCAACACAACAGAAGGGCTCAAGCTCCCCATCGCAAAGATTATCTTCAATCATAACGCTGTCTCTATAGTCACGTATCACCGCAGGCAGCAATCGGACCATGGACACCCGAGTTTCAGCCCCCATGTGATGTTCAAGCAGATCGACTGGAAAATAGACTCCGCAGTGCGCTTATGGCCACACTGCCTGGCGACTTACTCCCGACTTTGAAGGGAAGAGGATGCCAGCGGAATGGCAGGACGATGCGGTCGACAGTGTGACATGGCGCGAGCTCCTCGGGGCGTTCACTGTGGTAAGGGAGCTTCGTATTTGTCACACGCTCGCATTGGGGCTGCTTTCTTATGCGCTGAAATGTGGCGACGTGGAATTGGACCCGGGGCTACTACCTAGTTGGAAGGGGCTCGCTCCCAAACTCGAAGTAGAGCACGCAGGCAATGCGTTCGCCTCGTTCGTCGAGGCATATCGGGTCGTGGCTCGCCTAGTGCTTCTGTTATCTTTCGCGGTGTCGTGCGAACAGCCAGTTCTACCGGAACTCCATCCCTCCCCACCTTGCAAATGATGAAGCAGGTTGCGGAGGACCATAATCAATCCAATTAGGCAGCGTCTCGGCTGGATTGGTTGCCACATGGCCGGCCCCGATCTGTAATCTGCAGTGTCCACTGAGCATACCTTGACCTATCTTCCATCTTCAGAACTGATACTGTGACGAGACAGTGATGGTATTAGTCACAGGCAAGACTGGTGTGCCTTTTGTTGTTCCTTCTAGACGTTTCTCGGTATATCTATGCCAGCTGCGACGGGAATGCTCTGGTATGAAGTCCCGATGATGACGACTTGTATCCTATCACGAAGGAGGTATTGGCTTTGTCCAGGTACCCGAACCTTTGAAACTACGCAGTAGAGCCCTGACCCTAACCTCCTACATGTTCTAACGATCACATTTACGACTGAACTCGAGTTTTCGTCCGAGGCGAAGGTTTTACCCATGACGCGCCATGAGTGCACGACCCGTGAGTATATTTGCCCACTTCCCACTTTCGAATACCGACATGCCTATCAGCGTAGCTCTGTTATGCCTATGGTACCTACTCCCTATAGTGGAAATATGTTGTTTACTCCGCCCAGACTCGTGTAAAGTCTTTCCACGATGTTTTCCCCAAAAGACAGATTCCTGAGTCCAGTAGCATTCATCGTGGCCCGCAGTATTCCCTGTATCTTTTGGCCCACGATAGGGACGAATCGTCCAACCTAGCCCGATGGGACCATCGACTTCATTACACCTTCTGGAAACGCTGCCGCCAAGGAAAGTGGCGTTTTGTTTTTGTTGCCCCTCGGAGATCGGTTTACCGTATCAACGGACGCCCGTCTTACAAGGAGTCGCTGAACGAGATGAATTCGTTCTCGGCGGTACTAGAACCGACTCACGTCCCAAACAACCAGAATGACCTTTGTGCCACCCAACGCCTCCCACGAGTGATCTAGTGATCCATCAGATAACTAAGCACGCGCCACGTCATTTTTTGTTTACTCAGTGGCGATTTGTGTATGATTGCTGGTACGAACAACCACTATGTGGGTGCCTTAAAGGCAGACTTTTTTTGGACATTACAAGTACTGCGGACATCATACAACAACTCTAGTTGAGAATTTCTGTTTCACCATACGGGCGTGCCTTGAAGTAGCTCTCATCAAAATGATGCACGCGTACGAATCCATCCTCTCCTCCAGAGGCGTAGGCGGTCCCTGCCGGGTGGACTGCGATCCTGGTTTTCGAAAATCAACCGTGGAGACCAATAGAGGATGTCCTCTCGACGTACGTGTTCAACGGGCCAAAGTGGCCCTTGACGCGGCCGACCTCCTCCTCGAAGATGCGATGCCAGAAACGCGCTTCGAACTTGCCCTGTCGCAGCGATGTCGTCGTGACGCTCATCGCCTCTTGACCACCACCCAGAAGAACCTTCGCGCACCCCAACCCAAGTTGAGCATGAGCATTTATTTTCTATAGGGACCGAGGGAAAGGTAAACGCACGTAAGGCATGTTCGGCGCAAGTGCAGCGCTATTGAGCGGCGTCTCGGTCGGGAACGTCTTGAGCACGGTGAGCGTTTTGGCGTCGTGTATGCGCGCCGTCTTGTCCTTGCTGCTCGTGATGAAGTAGGACCTGTCCGCGGAGAGCTGCAGGTCCGTGACGACGTCCATGTGCGCGCGCTCATTCGAGAGCACCTCCTCGCCTGTGTGTGCGTCGAACAGCGCGACCTTGCCCGACTCGTGTCCCGTCAGGATCAGACCCGGCATGTACGGAAACGCGCAGACGGTCGCCTTGCTACCGACAGGGTGGAACATCGACACCGGCTCTCGATCCTCTGCATCACACGCAACGAACCCAGGGTCAATGCGAGGGGAGTGTATAGGAAGGAGGGTATGCACGCACGTACGGTGCCGTCGCCGTCGCGGCGGACATTGAATATGCGTATGGCGCCCTGGTGGCCCATGCGTTGCTCGGTGATGCACACGACCTGCTCGTCGTCGTCGGAAAAGGTGACGCGCTTCACCGCCGTCGGGAACTCCCACACGAAGAGACACTTGCCCGTCTGCACGGACCAGAGCCGCATCTCGTTGTCCGCGGATCCAGAAAAGAGGAAGCGTGATTGTGCTGCGTACGAGATGACGGCCAGTCGGGGACGATCAGGATGGGGAGGCGATGAGGGGCAGGAGAGGATCACACACAATCGACATCAATCGTCCAAACGGTCCCGTTGTGCCCATTGTACGTCCCAAGACGCTCGCCATTGTGAGAGAACCAGACGTTGATGATGTGGTCTTTCGAGCAGGAAAACAGGAGATCGCCCTCTTTATTGAATTTTATTTGGGTCAGCGACCGCTCGTGGCCTGTGTAAAAAAGATGAGGAACAATGAGCGAGATTTGAAGCAGGATTGTAAGTACCTTGAAGGAGGATTGGCCTCTGTTATATTTTATTAAATCAGTAAAATAAGATGAGGACACGGGGACGCACCATCACTCTCCGCTCTGTTCAGTCTGCCGCTGCCGCAATTCACTCCCAACATTTTTTGCCGTCTATTGGCTCCGGGCCGGTATTACTTCATCTACCACCCGTGCTCTAAACAAAATTCATAGTTCCATCCATGTGCATGGGGAGTGTAGATATACTATTGCTCCCTTCGGGGATGCATACGAAAAAATTGGAACGATACAGAGAAGATTAGCATGGCCCCTGCACAAGGATGACACGCTGTTTCAGAGTGGTAGACCTACGGGTCTCAATATTTATTTTTCGTCTTATTTTTGGACCCGCCTTTCATTGTTGGCTTTGGTCCGTAGTGCGTGTCTCCCCCGGTTCTCAGGTATTTACCACTCAGGATGTCTAGTTCAAGCACCGCTTATCTATGCTAAACAAAATGATATTGCATCCTTGTACAAGACCCGTGTCACGCCAATACGACATAAATCGGAAGGTCATTGGTTTTATTCTGCCTTCTGTCGACGACTGACCCAGGGGAAATCCGTCATCTGATATCCCTCACAGGGATGTTATCCGTTCGTACAGGACGACATTTGCCGAGATCCCGGAGCGATTGTGTAGAAGTAGACACAGCACGACTATTCCACAGGGAAACAGGGTTGTGCACAGAGTCGGACGCCACGATTCAAATGTATCTTCTCGTGTAACACAGCCAGGAGAAGAACCTTCTCTGATAACCTCGAAAACCACCGTTCCCTGTCAATACAGAGCTTCGGAATCGCGTCCTCGCACCAGAACAGCTGCGTCTCGTGCGTGAACATCAGGTACCTGAAGGGTGTAGAACACGCGACACAGATCGTAAGTCTCGTGTTTCGGTACTTGGTCCAGTTGAAACCCCAAAACAGTCGCGCTTGAGCTCGTCCCTTTGTCCAAACGGACCATTCAAAGTCCACCCAAGGGATCGAACCACAGAGACAGAATGATACCGTCCGTCCTTGCAGCTCGATATACCGATAGCGCTTCTTGGGCCGCCAACGATGCCCGTATATTACTTGCGTCCTATTTTGACGACCGTCGATGGCATTGGGCTCTTCATCACGGCCGGTGGATATCTCTGCATCTTTCAAGTCCTGGCCGGTTAGTTTCGTCTCACAGCACGCGCTTCTGTCAAAAGACGGATTATTGCGTTTTGCGTTCCTGGTCGGCCCTTCGTAGCCCACTAAAAATTCGCGTCCCCTCATCCACTCGGAACGCAAGAATTGCCCAGAGGAGACGAAGCTGATCCCTGCAGAACTGGAAATCGACAAGTTCGACGTGTAGTTCTACGATTAAGCTATCGCGGGGGGTCCTTCCTGAGCCGAGTGGCCATCTGTTGAGTACAGCGCCGTTGGTACAGCACACTAGCCCGCGTTCGCTGCCAAAGGATTGTATCGTGCCATCAACTTGTTTGTTCAAAAGCTAGTCATTGGAATGTGCTCCGCGCGGAATATGCCAATAGCCCCCCCCCCCCGACCGAAGTTTGGAGAACCCAAGCAAGTAGCGTTGCAGGTTCGGGGGTGAGACAGTATATGACTCAGATGAGCCGCCAAAGAGCAAGAATTTCAGGTGGGAGCGCTGGAGCTCTTGAACAGCCAATATCAGCCCGGTGTATCAGAATCCAGGTCCGAACAGGACACCCCCAAGGTAACCGGCAGGTTAAAAAAAGACTCAAGGATTGCGGTGGGTTCGCGCTACGCACCTTTCTACGTTCCATAATCGGCGTCCGAGGGTAGCGTAAGAGGTGCTCCGTTTTGTTGGGGTGCCGACCCCACCGTTGATACGTTGATAGCCGCCACGATGGTTCCTCGTACCATAAATTAGTATTTAACTTATTCGCCCACGGTACACTCCCGGCTGACCAGGCCGCGCCACCGCCACTGGAGCGCAGCAACGGCAGTAATTGAAGATATCACCGACACGTTTCACTTCGGATACACTCGGTCGGGCGGCGAAACGAACCATAAACATAAACCATCAACAAGCGCAACGCAGCGGTTCTTTCAAAGTTCACAACCACCTGCAGTGCGGGTACAAGACGCCGTGGAGCTTCATCATACAGCGCGTTTTACAGTCTGAGTCTTGATGCACGTGGTTCAGGCTGTACTTATGCACTGTGCGGAAAGCAAATGTGTTGTGCTTAATAAGCGTATCGCCAGTGTCTTCTTCTCTTGTCTTAGGTTGCTGTAAATTAACCAAACACCATCCTGCGCAATACAATGGACCGGGAGTCCCTACAATTGATGGTACGACAGTATGGGTTTACCTGTAACCGGAATATGTCATAAGATGAGGTGCCGTTCTGAGTCACACTGACACTGACTGAACCGTTAATACATATTGTATTAACGAACATCACCATTGGTATCGGTTCATCAGTGACCGTATGCATTAGGACTAATATGTATTGTATTACACTATATCTATCACGTCGACCGAGCAGAACCCGAAACCGTCATGCCGCGCCGTTCAGTGATGCGACAACCAACTCTTCCGCGTGTTTTGACCGTGGGCGAATCGCGCACGCGAACACTTCGGGATATCTTTTGTTTTGCCACACACGCCAGATCAACAAAAAAAAAAAAAAAAAAAAGCGTCACACATCAGAAAGTTGTCCTCGTGCTGAGGCGATACCCCCCCACTCACGAGATCACTCCCGGCTTGTAGTCCTCTCTCGGCATCAGGGGGACCCCGTCGTCGTCAGTGATGGGTCTGATTTCAAAGGTGGCCAAAACAGACGCGATTGTGATCCACATTGATGAACAGGCCATGAATCGCCCTGGGCATATCCGGCGGCCGAAACCAAAGACGGCTTCGGGCAGCTTGACATTGGGATCGAGGAAGCGCTCCGGCCGGAACTGACTGGGTTCCGGGAATACCGACTCATCGTGGAGCACGGCCCTGATGTGGGTTAAATCAGACGCCCCGCTCAATCAGCACGTGATAGCGAGATGCTTCTTTGTTTTGTATGGACATGGCTCACCAGGCGTTGCCAATCACCACGCTTCCGGCAGGCAGGAAGTAGCCTTCATAGACATCGTCTGTGACAAGACGATGGGGAACCGCTGTCGTACGTGAGGTTAAGAAAAGCCTGCTTTGCTACCAACAACGCGTACCAATCGGTGCGACGGGGTGCCACCGCATTACCTCCTTGACCAGCGCCGAGACGTAAGGGAGAGACGCCTCATCCCCAAAGTCGGGAAGACGGTCCACCCCCACAACATTGTCGATCTCCATCTGTGCCTTTCTTTGCGCGTCGGGGTGAAGGACCATCGCCAGGAAGAATGTTAGAAGAGCGGCAACAGTCTATCGGATTCCTTGGGTGTTAGATGATCTCACTCTCATATTCCAAAAAGATAGGACTAACGGTGTCCGCACCACCTGATAGGATATCGGATAAGACTACGGAATGAAGAATGTGTACACGGAGAAACTTGCCAATATACATCGTTGCGGGAACAGCCATTGATGTTAATTCATCTTCGCGTGATGGTTTTTCACGAAGACCAGCAATCATGGACGCCGCAACAGACGGCACTGCAGCGCCTTTTGCCTGGACCGTGACCGTCAGCTAAAGCGTATCATAGCCCAGAAACAAACACAGTTAGCGCACAAGAGCGTCCTTCACAGTCTGATACGGCTTGTTGATCATTTCGTCGATATGTGGCGCCCACTTTGCGGCCTCCTTTTTGAAACTGGCACCAGGGAACCACCAAGGAAGGTGCATGTCTACACAACCTTGTTTATGGAGGGAAAAATCACGAGTGTCATTGGTGACCTACAGAAAGGAAGCATGTCGAAAGTCCAGCCTGTTATGGACGCTGATTCGACCGCTTGGAGTGCCTTCTCTGCCAAAGAGACATATGGATCGTCGTGTGGGGCGATGTCGATGCCGTATGCGATGCCCATGATTATCTGCCCTGACATGCTGCGAGGCAACGTAAATCGTTGATCAGCAGTCAAAAGAGAAATGGTAGTGGTGACTCACAACCGCAGGTGGTCTCCATAATGTTCCGGAGTACGTAGCAGGTTCACGAGAAGCTGACGAGAGGCTTTCAGCTCTCGGGGCCGATACTGTCGCGTTGCGCTGGGGTGGAAGTGCTCGTGAAACACTTTGCGCCATGTTCGCCATCTCGGACCATATGGAAGAAATGCGATGTTCCAGCTCATGCGTATTCTATATAGAAGCCGATCAAGGGTCGGCGTCGGGGAAAAACAAAATTCGAGCACTTACAACCGGGTCAGAGAAGGCAGTGGGGGCCTTGAAAAGTATATCTTTGTTAGAGTCCCTAGATGAAGCAGAGGCACATCCCGCACCTATCAGAATAAATCGAAGATCGCTTCTCGAAAAGTTCGTGCACGGCTTTTGCGGAGTTTAGGACGACGATGTGTGTGCCGAGAGCCGTAGCGTGCACTATGTCAGAATCTACGGTTCCTAAGTTGTGAGGTATCTTCTCGATCAAGAGGTGACAAGTACCCACCATGCTGCTTACCCCATTTCCAATATGTTAGCCACTGGTTCCTGCTGGGCATGTCTAGAACATTTCCGACAATGGGCAAACCCTTTGGACCAGGGGGAAAGGGAAGAGCATGCCGCCTCCTGCGGACGGCATGAAGGAACAGGACGACGCAGAACGAGATGACGGGCATCCATGCTCGAGCGCGGCTCGAGAATAATCCCATATCTGGCATTTCCATGCTGGCCTGATGTTTGTGTGTTGAAATGGAGAAGAGCTGATGTGTCTGACTCCAAGTGCTTCTTCCTCAACCAACTTTTATATGCGTCCCCTGTTGCGGATGAGGAGACCAATCTCGGGAGTACAACAGAAGCCCCGTATGGAGCACTGTATGAGAACCCCGAATTGATGCGCTGCCCAGGTTCGCCGACCACACGGACAAGACAAGGAATTAATCCCAGAGAACGACACCAGATCTACGGGACCACCAAGAATGACCAAAGACGCCCCATAACGCGGTGCCCGGGGATTATCCCATCGAAGTGAGAAGGACAGGCGCTGAGTCAGCCAGGTTCCAAGGAGAAATACATCGCTGGGGTAACATTGGGTTTGTGGCGTGTCCAGAAGGAACAGATAGATGCGACTCCGAGGGCAAAGGTCCGCTTTCCGGCTGAAATTCTGGTTGCGGCCAAGTGTCAGCAATTTGGTAATTGGAAAAATAAAAAAAAGTGTGCCTGGGTGCAGTGTCTTGTCGCCGTGCTGAACGAATCCGGAGTAGACCGATAATGAAAGAAGCTAACCAGCCGGATTTCTGATTTCGCGCCCAGTGATCCATTGTTCAAAACGGTGATAAGGACCATACTCTGTTTCGAATATGTGGCAGTATCTAGAAACAAGACCCGAGGAGGCGCTTGCCAAGTGAAGACGGACGAGTAACATACAGTAATGTCAGAACTTATCGTGATAGGGCACTTCGGAAAGTCCCGCAGGCTGTAATGGTCGTGAGGACCGGGCTCGGTTGGCAGTTATGAGGCGGTTCCACTTCTACACGCGCACCTCAACTACATCAACCATTGGAGACAATTAGTGTCATCCTCCACACATTTGCCGACAACCCGCGAATGTCGTGGCGAGGACCTGAGTGGGCACAGCGATTCCCTAGGCGCGACATCAACCGGCAGAAAGGGGACCATGTTCCAGACGGATATAGTGGTTGATAATTGAACCGCACGCCCTCATAACAGAGCAGACGGATATTACGTCGGTAGGGTGTGCGATGCTCTGCTCCCGTGTAAGTATATTGGCGCATCTGGCCACTATCATAGATGGGCTGGGGCGATTTGATTCCCTGACAGTCAAAGGGCCGGCAATGACAGACGTGGGTGATCAGGCAGGGTTGGTCGCAGCAATGAAAAACGCATTCTTTCTTGCGTATTCATCACCGAGAATGACACTTGTCTGGGTAACTAAACGTAACAAATGAACTAAGATCGAGATGGGCTTTGCGCTATTTGCTGTCAAATATTGATATAGTGTTGGGATTGGAATTCTGACCGGAGGTGATATCGCAGGTACTGTACGTTTTACCAGGTTGAACTGGAGGGAAAACCGGGATTTCGACCAGGGTTATGAGCCCGAACAATTACTACTGATGCTATTCGGTCACCAGTTGCGACATACAGTATCTACACCAGTGTTCCAACGCCCATGACCTAAACTACAAAGGCTTCAAAAGTTGGCGACTCGTGCGACGATTCCACCTATAGTAGGTACCTTTTTACGTCTGTTTACTGAAACAGATTCACGTATTTTCCCTTTCGACCCGTGGCCCCAAAGTTTTTTCTGTGTCAGCCTTTCACGAGTGCAACGGAGGTATCCGCGTAGGAAAGTCTTTCTCAAGTTACCTCTGCCCGCCGTCGATCCGCGGATCGCAGCATACATGTTAGGTGATGTTTTCTCACCGCACGAGAGCCCCCCTTGCCTCTATTTTTAAAGATCCAGAATAACCTGACGTCAACGGTACTCGGATGCAGTGCCACTACGCAAATTCCAGACTTGATTGACTGGTCAAACGAACACCTGAGTCGCCACGTTCCCTGATCCTCACTCGATGCACATGGCGAGCGAGGTTCTTTGGTTGTCACCTGTCCTTCTCCTATTCTCCCCTGTTCGAAGGGTGATCATCCTATCTGGTTGTTCTGCCGCGGATTGTACAGTGGAGTGTACCTGTGGCTCCAAGTAGAGCCCGAGCCGTCTTGAAAAAAATCGGATTGCCAGCCACTGCGAATAAGCGGACGATCCGGCACTCTTACGGCCTTAGGTCGCGGCAATGCGAACACGGATACAGTATGTTCCCTCTCTTCCTTTCCCGTGTGTACCGACCGAATGGACGCCGTTTCGGAGAACCTGACATCGAAATGCCTACCTCGTCCGGCTCGCGAGAAGCTGGGGCAAGAAAGACCCAGGCTTGGCAAGATCGTCCAGTGACCCTGAAGGGTAGAGGGTAGCATGTGGAATGGCTGCTCTGTTCTGGCTCAGGCTCAATTGATTGCACCGTGTCCTTCCCTGATAAACTAGTACGTTATCAAAGGGATGCTACAGGTCAGTCTAGGGACAGAGCACTCGTCACCTGTCGCGTCGGGGACAAGCCAAGAGTAAACAACGGTCAACACCGCGCGTGTATGTTCTTTGCCCGATGTGGGATAACTGAATGCGGGGTCCCCGCACTGGTTGCGCTCACCGTCGTAGGTTGGTACGTGAACGTTCCCTTAACTGTGGTTTCAGACTACACGTGTTTTCTTGGCTTCGGTCAGTATTTGGAAGAGGAGGCCCAGGTAAGCATAGTCTAGATGGGTCGACAGTACCTGAGTCGCTTTGTTTTTCCACGACATTCCACGGCATGAGTTTCAGCAAGCCTTCTGAGGGGCAGCTCCATCAAACCGTTGCTGAGAAGGGGGTCATTTGAGCTCTTTCTAGTCTTTCCCGTTATTTCCCCCCACGGTTGAGTCTGCATTCGACGTCGGGGGGCATATTCAACTGTACGAATCCATGTGTTATGACTTCCGAAAGGATGCCGGTGTCTACGTTTCCGTCTCCCTGCAGGGAGAATGTCGTCGCCCAGGCTCATCTTTACTTTGCTGCTGGTGCCGCCACGGACCCACATGTGTTTCCGATCGTTCGGAAACGTAATACAAACCAAAACGAAATTCAAATTATTCCCTCGAGGTCCAGATGGGCGCTTCCTCTCTTCCCTTATTTCCCTTATCAGCAGCGATGGCCAGCCCTATCCTTTGACTTTGCCATCGCTAACCACGTACTGTGCTAACTGATCTACCTCTGAGCAAGGGGACCCCCTTAACCATGAGTCCTTCGGCTTGTCACCCTCTCCCTTATCTACCTACGGAGGTGGTTTCCAAGATTCTGGGCCTGCTCGAAACTGAAGAGCTTTTGGCCTGTCAGTGCGTGAGCACCTCTCATCCTACTGTAATGCGAGTCCACCTTTACTGAGCTGGCATCCGCAGACGTCTCGCCGCCTGCGCGCGATAATCTCTAGTTCGTTGCTACTGCAGTACCACATCCGCCTTGCCGCGTCTGGTATGCGCGATGGGCCACTGAGCGACGCTAGCACGGTCGAGCGGATGGCAGCGCTGCGTGCGTACACCGACGCCTGGCGGGACCTCGCCTGGTCCGCATACGACAAGATCGACATCCCCGGCTCTGCGATGCCGCAGTTCTCGGACGGCGTCGTGGCATATCTCTCTGATGACCGGCGGGCGCTCACCGTGCACCAGCTCCCGTCGAAGCTGCGCCGGCTCACCGCGCGCCACTGGACGCTCGCGTTCGACTTTTCGATCGCCCGATTTGCCCTCGACGCCGCGCAGGACCTGCTCGCCCTCGTCCCCACCTGCGTTACGCCGAGCCCCTCACAATGGTACGTGCACTGCGCGCCACCACCTGCGCCAATCAATTCATTCTGAACCGCTCGCGCCGCCTCACCGTTTATGTTTATCAGGTGCGAGCCTCGTATCCTCCTCCGCGAGCTGTCGACCGGCGAGCCGCACCCGCTCGCTTCCCCGAACGCAGCCACAGCGGGTACCATCGAACTGGCCGATAGCAAGCTGCAGCCGAGCATGGACGGCGACACGACGAGCATCCACGGCCCGTACCTCGGCACTGTGGTGCACGGTGGTGCGACGGACGAGCTCGCGATCTGGAACTGGAAGACGGGGGCGCGCGAGTGGTGCATGCCGCTAGACAAGGGCGTGGGCCAGTGGTGCTTCCTCGACGACGCGCACATCCTCTTCCCCAAGAACGTCTTTACGGGGAGCCCCGTGCTCCGCGCGCGGCAGCGGCGCTTGCACGTGTGCCGCTTCCGCAGCGCGCACGGCGCGGTACTGCCGGCCGCGCAGGACGACCCAGTGCCCGAGCGGGTATACGTGCTTCCGGACCCGCGGTACCCGCACGGTTCGTCGATGGGCGCGCGGCTGCTCTCGCGTCCGACGCCGGACCCCTCCGCCTCGCTATCCGCCTTCGCCGCGGGCGAGCTCTTCCATCCGAGCGCGTCGGACCACCTGCTGACCGTCGAGCTCTGGGCGTACTACGCGTCCGGCTGGGAGGTGACGGACCTGCACATCCCGACGCGCGTGCTGCTGGCCCCGCCGCCCCGTTCCGCCGCCACCACCACCACCACCACCGCCACCACCGCCGCCGCCGCTACCGCCGAGCACGACGCACCGGCCCGCGGCCCGCGCATCGTGCCCTGGTCCGCATGGCGCCACGCCATCACGCAGTCCCCGCCACTCGAGCATCCGCGCGACATGGCGCCTCTCGGCCCGCTCGCGCACGGCATGCGTAGGCTCTCCTGGAGCTGCGGCGCCAATTCGCGCATCCGCGCAGTGCGCTCTGCCGCTCAGCACTCGCGCTCCTCCTCCTCTTCCTCCTCCTCTTCCTCTTCCTCTTCCCCCACCTCCACTACCTCTAGTGCGTTCCTGCGCCGCAAGACCGTCTCTGTCTGGGATCTCCATCCGGGCCGCACGGAACAGGCGCTGGCTGCGTTCCTGCGCAGCGGTAGCGGCAACAGTAGCGACGGCAGTGCCGGAGGTGCGGCCGTCATACAGCTCGCCTGTTCTTGCGGTGGAAGTGGCAGTGGCGGTACCGATGATAACCGTAGTCGCGCGACGGCGGCGGCGGCGGCGGGGGCATCTCCGTCGGAGGGGCAGCCGCCGCGGGCGCAATGGCCATACATTCTTTCCGAGGTGCCGCTCCCGCGGGAGATCCAGGAGGCTGACCCAATCGGAATTAAATTCGCCATGTGCGGAGACGCGCTCGTCGTCCTCGAGGTGAGCAAGCACATGATTCAATCTTTTCTTCCATTATCTCCTAACTGCGGCTCGCCCTTAGCTCGGGGACCACGAAACGAACAGGTTGCATGTTCTTACGTTTTGACCCACTTCTCTCTCACCTACCACATCACACATCACCTACCTTATAAAACGAACCGGCCATGGTCATCCTCGCCGCATGTGTCGTAAAATTCAGTAAGTTACGAGGAGGTTTGTCGATTTAACGGAATTATTACGCTACACTATACCATCCCTATACCGAGCCCCGCAGGTACAAACGATATACTATGCTAATGTATAATGGCAGCCCGACCGCCCTTGCTCGCGCCGGCACTTGTGGCCTCGTTGAGCAACAACACGCAGAAACCCGACAGTGCGAATACTACTATGCTCGCGTACACCGGGAAGGATGTATCGATCATCAACAACGCCCCTCCTGCCATGGGCGCGATCATCCCGCCTCTGCATTATCTCAGTGAGTATATATTGCAGGTATGACAAGGCAGTTGAGACGGAAAGAAAATGGGGACGTACATTCGAGAGAGCGCAGAGGCCGCGCCGCAGGCCGTTCCGCGAACTGACGAGATAGAGACACGAGTAAATCATTTGGAAGGACCCAGCCGCGATCGGGGCTCACCTCTTGTCGCAAATATCTCAGGTGTCCACCTGGTTTCATAAGCAAGAAGGGAAAAGTGTGCCATATAAGTGTTTGTGATCATTAATATGTCAGCGAACTCATCGCGTACCCATATAGCACAGCCCACATGGTCTGTAGACGGTGGCGTGTCAACAAAAACTCGGAGCCAGAGAACAGACAGGAGACATAAGTACGGACCGTTGCGCTCAGGCTGATCCCGACAGTGCTCGCCGTGACCGCGATCGGATCATTCACGAGCACAAAGACAACACAAAGCAGCGCCGTCAAAAAGGTGCTCCCCGCAAGGGCCAGCCTCCTGCCGAGCCGAGGCCACTCTATCAACCACGCACCCAACTACATACGCCGGGACCCAGGCTTAGTCGTCAGCGATTGCTGGGCTCGGAGCAAGCGACGCACCACTGCGCCGGGGCATCCTCCAATAGTGAAAATGACGACGTCCCAAAGGGTCCTCTCGAGCGTGTCCATCGCCTGCGCATGGGCCTGGCTCGGCGTCTGCTCGAAGCTGTTCGTGCTCACGTCGCCCTGCCGGGTCTCGAGCAGCTTGGGTAAATACACATTGAACATCGTGTACGCGAGCGACATGCCCCACCACGTGCCCCATACGAGCACAGTTGTGCGGCGCCACTCAGGCGCAAGCACCATCGAGAACCGACTAGACCACGCGCGCAGGGGCCGCCGGATGCTCCGCGGTAGCGCCCACCAAGCGCGATCGGCCACTTCATAGAGCGACGAGCGCACTGAGGAGCGTGTATCTGCGCGCGAACGCCGCACGTGTGGCGGACGCGGGCGCGCGGGCGGTACTGGGGTCCCGTCAATGAGGTGGTCTTCTTCCTCTGTCGACGGCCTGGATGGCGGCGGCAGGGTGACACTCGGGAAAGTCGCGAGCGGGGACTCTGGAGTCAGCTGGTACGAGAACGCTTGGCGCTCGGAGTTGACGAAGGCGTGGGCGGCGAGGGGTGCGTCAGACTCGCCCATGGCGGCGTAGTCCTTGATGAGTGGCGCGTTTTCCGTGCCCTCTGGCGGGGATGGGGTGAGCGGCATCGACGCGTTGGTCGGAGCCGACGGGGCTACGAGGTCCTTTGGGGAGTTGAAGATTTCGCCATCGGCATCGAATAAGGGCGTAGAGCTGCTCTCGGTGCGAATGGACGGATACGGCGGGTGCGAGGAATCCAATGTAGGTGGGACGCAGATACGGTCGACGACGTCCTCGAGGTCGAGTTCGAGCTCGGAGCCGTTAAATCTAGATATCATCTGAAGTGACTCGAGCGCGTCTTGTGGGCGACCGGCATGCACCAGGTAGCGCGGCGACTCGTGCAAGCGGAAGAATACGATCCGCGCGAGGAACATCGTGAGCGTCTTGGTACACACTTGTAAGCGAGACAGGACCGACTGCGCGATGGGAGTAGAGCACGTACGATGAGGCCAAGTGCTACGAGCTCGTATTTCCACCCAAGGTTATTGTGCAAGTCACAGGGAGCAGGCAAAGGCTGACAGGAATTCCTGGGTATAAGTACTATGGCTACAAGGGCAGCCAGCACTGCCCCAAAAGAGAAGAATACAGAGAGAGCAGTGACGAGATACTCTTTGCCGCGGGGCATATGTTCTAGAAGAAGAGTGCCATCTGTGGGCATAGACCCCTTCGATAACGTCAGCATACATATTGCAATGGGAGAGAAAAAAAGTCAAACGTACCCCGACGGCGCTGCCGAGGAAAAATAGTGCGACACAGAGCATTGGAAATGTCGTTGCAAATGAGGCGGCTATGCCGAAAACGGATGTAAAAAATAGGGTGGCGTTGAAGGCAGTGCTGCGACCCATGAGGTCCGAGCCTTATGTTGCTAGATTCATGACTCGTTAACAATTAACCAAAAAAAACAAACTCACAGGTCCCCCAACCGACTGCACCAATCATCATACCAGCGAACATTGACGAAGATAGAATACCGATACGGTTATCAGGAACTGTAAAAGGGTGCGGGTGCAGGCGCAGGGGAAAGGAAGAAAGGTGATGGAGTGTATGCGCATAATAGTCTGAGACAACCACGTTCTGGTCGGAGAAATTGCGGAGACTTACGCAAAAAGTGACGCTGTATGCGGGGAAGTATTATGGCCATTGCTTGTATCCACATCTAACATTGCGCTGAAGAGGAAGCGGGGAGAAAGTTTGTGAGGTCATGCTCACGTTATCGGCCATCCAGCCTTTGGGGGAGAGTATTAGGCGATGCGAGAGAAAACCACGAACGACGAGGAGTGAGGAGAGACTCACCGAAACCACATAATGAAAGGAGCGTCCACTGGTAGGTGCCTAGGAAAAAAAATGAGCACCACGAAACAGGAAATGGAGATAGGAAAAGCGTGCCCATGCCAATACGATCTATAGTCTTATCGAGAGGGGTGCGGGAGTCGAAATCGATTGCCTCTGGATCGTCGGTATCATCGTCGCTGTTCACCCTCGAATAAGTCATGGCTGAGTGGTTCCAGAGACCGGAAGCGCGGGGGGTGACAGCCGCCATGTGTAAATGGGAATTATATAAAGAAGCGAGGAATAGGGAGAAAGATTTGCTAAGCCAAATTGTTGCATAAAAGGGGAGGAAAGACGCTGCTCGGCGTCAAGGTGCAAGTGCTAAGGCCTAAGGATGTGACCGCGGCAAAGGACGAGACGAGTGTGAGTGATCAAACAACGCTGGGACGTACGTATGTGTGTGTGTCTCTGTTTCTGCCCTGGCTTCGTCTCCCTTCCTTCTTACACATCTCGCCGCGGGTCTCTCCGTCATTTCCCTCACGCAGGTTATACAGTACGACGTGATCTTGACCCACCGGGGTTAAACCAGTGCCTTTCTGGAAGATAAGCTTGGGCGGTACTCGCTTGTCTACTTCGCAGCTACGGACACATGATCTCGTTGTGCTGGCCATCTAAAAATAAATCGAGGGTGTTTCGTTTCCGCAGAAACTAGGCCAGGGATCCGGTGATGTAAATGCCCTTCGCCTATCCTTACCATTCTTTTCCCTTATAAAAACCCCTAATCCATGAACCATTCAAAAGAAGAACTCTCTCCTCCGTCCCTCTCCCAAAGCCCTGCTTCACAACACCTCTAAGATGGAAGCCGCCTCCAAGCCGTCCGCCCAGCCCGTTGCATCCCAGCCCCAGCAGGCCATCCAGATGGGTGCGTAGCCCATTCTCTAATTGACCGCGGGGTCGAACAACGAAAAACAAATTTATACCCAAATGAATTCTGTAGATGCGCTGAACCCTGCAGCGCCGGTGAACAGCAAGCAGCAGCACCACGAACACCAACACAAGGCACGCCGTCTCCGCGGAGGGGGTGCAGGTCGCGTACGTCTTCCATTCTCCGCGCTTTACTCCACTCTCCACTCCACTCCACTCCACTCCATCCAACCTCCCACGTGTACTTGCTCTCTGCTGCAGCGCACCACCGTTACGGTGCTGCTGCTGCTCCACCCGACGCGCTACGCCCTGGCACTTTCCCATCACCTCCTTCTCCAACTCGACCCGACAGAAATGAGCGCTGACTCCGGTTTTTCCCTTTTTCCCCATTTGCCAAAAATAGGATTGCTTCATCGGGCTAATAGAATGCTTCATCTGCTTCGGTAAGTAGCCGACCATATCATGTATCTTGAGCACGAGCACTGACATGCAACCTTCCACCTTTCATTCCATTTCCGATAGAATGCTGCAAGGTCCGTTTGTCTCCCGGTTTCTGCCTACGCGCCTGCCCTCGTCCTCGTTGTCGTTGCTACTATTTTTATATCCCCCGTCTTTCCCCATTCCCGAATACTTCTCATTTAATGTCATGCGTCGCCGTGCACAACCGTTAACACCTCTTTTCTCCTACAGGAATGCTGCGAGTGCTGTGCCGACATCATCTGTAAGACTCCTCCGGCCATCATCTCTCCCGCATGCATATTGACGTCGTCTTCACAGGCTGTCCCTGCGAGATGTGCTGTTAACCGTACAAACGAGAATCGCGAGATGTTAGGGTAGTTACTGGACCCAATTGACGACGACGGGTGGACATATCACACACTACCAGAAATATTTGTTTTCTTTTTGGTTTTTGGTTTTGGGACGTTGCACGCCGCATTGCGCTCGTGTTAATTTTCCGTGAAGAATGCGCGATGTAGGACGAATACGAGTTTATTCCCTTTTTTTTTTTTGGTATCCTCCAACGTCCCAACCGGCCCCAACCGGCCTCTTTTGACTTACTGCTTTGGTGGAAGTATTTCAATATGCTGGATTGCGGCGACGCCCTCCGGCCGTCCTAAGATTGATATCTCCGAAGCCGAGATCCGGCGGTCAACTTTGCGGACGTCCGCGACTGGGACCTAGGGCCGTTCTCGAACGCAATATTTGTGCTTCCAAGTCAATTCGAGATCGGAAGCGGGTTCCTAACAAAACCCATACCGTCGCCGACGCCTTCCCAACAGATCTAGAACAACATAGACACGACATGCTTCGTGGTTCTCCCCCGTTCTAGAATCTCGGGCGAATAATGCCGAGCTTATTGACCATGACCTCTTTGGGTCCAGATTCTCCTGTCCGTACTGTGCGCTAGGAGAAGAGGAAAATCCAGCCATGGTCGAGCCCGAAAAAAAAAGGCCGGGTTCCACTAAATATAGCTTCGCATGTCCCGCACTGGCGTCGTGCATAATACGCTCGTGACCAAATCACAATCAATCAATAGTCACTGCGGGAAGTGATGAGGTGGAAGTGTCGCCTATCTAATGCTATTAGACCGCCAGGTGTAATGGGGCTGAGATGGTTGGGATGGGGGATTGAGAGCTATGCGAAAACGATGTCAACCAAAAAGAAAAAATAGCCAAAATGCGACAGATCGATAGCGAAAACGTATCTATAGCACACGAACAAATCGAGGAAAGCCAAAGGAAAGGGGTGAACATAGTCGTTTCAAAATAGTAGAATTGTAAGTCCTGCTGTGGTCATTGGTCCAGAATGAGACGAGGAAGTTTAGCATAGCATACGATCAACCGCGTGTATAGGTTGTAAAAAGATAACCAAAAGAAAATGAACACGTTTAGAGCGAACCTCCAATTCCATGATATCATTGATGACCGGATGACCCAGTGATGCATTGTCCGCAATGTCCCTGCGTAAAAAGCTTAAAAAGTATGAAAGAATTATGGGGAGTGTTTTGTGGACTTTGGACCACGACGTCGCACTGCAGCGGTCCGAGAAGGGCCCGATAAGTTGTCGCCCGCTACAAATGGCTTATCCCACTCATCCAGCAGCTGCTGACCGACGGTCGGTTCCAGCTCCGTTCCGTCCCGTGATACCTTGACTTCGCGACCATGATTCCATGGATTCCGCAGATGCCGCGTACGAAAGAAGGGCAGGATATCCGTTCGGATCCACTCGATGTGAAAAGGTCGGCCCCAAGCTGACCCTGCGTCGTCCCTCGTGTCACGATCCTCGAACGGTACTTCGGAGACAGATTTCGATCTGTCATCTGATTCAGTTCCGGAAACCCCGTGGCCCACCGGGATAGGCACCGAAATCCCATCATGCTCAGCCGACTCGCGAGTGGCTGTACGGGGGGGACTCGGACTGAGGTTTGGCATGGAGGTTATCCTATCGTGTGGCTTACGTGGTTCAGCCGACGCAAATGATGGCTGACCAGCAGGCGCAGAATGAGGCGACTGTTTAACAACTCGACGCTGGTCAGGGGGTAAGATGTAGAGTGGGTCCCGCTGTTTCGCACTAGTACCGTCCGGCGATACATAAGCACCTGTGCCCATATCGCGCAACGACGATTCTGAGGGAGGAGGGGTGGTGGTAGACACAGTAGCAGACGCCAAACGCCCACCAGTTTCGTCCTGTAGGACTGGTCCTGCCATCCTATGAACAAATTAAGCAGGCATAGAAGGTCAAAACGAGAATGAGAGCTAACCGGGCGTAGCCGTAAAACTCGCCACTCTTATTAACGCTGAAAATGAGGAACACATCCTTGCTGGTGCGATATGCAAGGTCTAGAATCTCGTCATTGTGATGCTGCGTTGCCCAGGCAGCCTTTTGAACGCTCAGGTCCAGATCGTGCTGCCAAAGTGTGAATATGAAATACTTGCGGGCTTAAGAGAGGTGGGATACGCTACCTGCGTCAAGGATTTTAGAATAAAATACCGTTGAGGGAAGTAACGCGATAGGACGTCCGAGTTCGTACTTGCGATAGAAGCCGAGCGCGAGAGGTTCGAGTGAGTATACCCCTCCCCGGTCCCCCGGCCGTCATCACTTGATACCGACAAAGGTGATGACAGCCTCATCATGTCCCTCGGTGAGCCTACCGAGTCTGCCTGTTCGTGCCGAACTTTTGCTTTTTGTTCCTTGACCCACTTGATATGCATGCCACTACCACGCTGCGCACCGACGCCAGCTATTAATTCGTCTGCCCTCCTCCGAACACGGCACACAAGGCGGGGGCACCGTTGATCATCGGGGCGAATTGGCTGGCGATTGAAACGCGCCGTCGCTGCTTCGAGTTGTTCCTCAGAGTCGAAATTGATGAAAGCGCAATTAGACCGCGAGATTAGGAAAACACTCGAAACACCGCCGTAGACTTGCTGTCTATCCTCCAGGGGCTCCACTTGCTTTGGAGATAGCGCAGGTAAAGGTTGGTTGAAAAACTCGCGCAATGCGTCAAGTGTCACATCAGAAGGCACATTTCCGGCCCACATCACCCAGTCCGACCTATGTGCAGGGGGGTCGGGATGGTAAGACCGGCGCTCCTGGTGCTTATTCTTGCTCGATGGTGAAGTCTCAGTGGTCATGGTCCTTTTACTTGGGGGTGACGTGGAGGGAAAAGGCACCTGTGTGGCCGCTTGCTTCGCGTCGTTTAAAGGTCCGCCTATAAATTTCTGATTTATTGGCCTCCGAGTGGGCTGGGGATCAGAAGGTAGTGACGCAGTATTCCGCTGGCCAGGCTGTTCACCCTCGAGTTGTCCGGCTGGGGGATAACCAGAGGTCAACCATGGCTGAAACTCAAGTTGCGTTCCCCCAAATGAGTTCGATGCTGCGGTGGCACCCGAAGGTAAATACCACAACGCCCCTTGACCCTCTTGTCCGGTGGGGAAACCATACGGACGGGCATAGTGAGGAGGGGGGCAGTGTGGCCCATAGATAGATAGTGCAGGCACAAACGAAGTCGGAGAAGGGTAGGCATATGGAGGCGTCGTATACCCAGTGGGCGTATATGCGCCATGCATATCATAGGGTGTGGGACGGTGTGCACTGCTTGAAGAACCACTCACTGCATGTCGCGGGGATAAGGGTGAATTGGGGGGAGGGGACGTGTTGATAGGAGACTGTAGGTAGATAGGCGATGTCGGGGTAGAAGCACTGGGTGGGAATATGTGCGAAGGGGTTGGGAAGTGGTTAGGACGTGTCTGGTAGTAGACGGGTGCGTTGGGGGGAAGCGTGGCCATCATGGAAGGGGATATGTATGCTAGGTGATGCATGTTTTCTTCATGTCCGGGTGGGCCCATGTGGCGAGGGAAGCCGAACGGTGGTGAGTGGACCATGTGTGGTTGAGGACGTTCATTGGACAACGTATGTTGGTGTCCGACGAAGCTTCCGCGCTGCGTGACTGGGGAACCGAACACAGGGTGAGGGGAAGGGTCAGTGAGGGCAGACGGAAGACCCTCAGGTCTGGCATGCGTCCCCGCACCTTGGTGTAGTGTGAGATAGGAGTTTTGTGGTGGAGGGAAGACCGGAGCAGTGGACGGATGACTTTGAAGAGGGCCCGTGTGGGGTTGAGACAATTGGCGAGACGTGACCAGGGGCACGGCAGACTCAGATGATTGTGTGTAATCCATGTCCATGTTCACCGAGCAGGCAGTTGCACTACCACCACGCATATATTCTGTTGGAGGGCGGGTCCGGACACGTGAGGAACGTTCTGGAACCGAGACGCAGCGTCTGTTAGAAATGCCGGTAGAAGGTGGAACCGTGTCATGAACTAAAAATTCAAGGCGGTCAGAAGAGTGAACGACGACGGAGGGTTTAAAGAAAGTTATACTGTACTTGAATTAGCCCGCGAGGTGCGCTCGCAGCGGAAACGACCATCTTGCAAGAAACACTCAGTCAGACAACGCACATAAGAAAAAATAGAGAGCGAATAAGGAGGCGGACAGATTCCACAGACATCGGCTCAGCACGTGAGTACACGACGAAAGTCGCCCGTGTAATCGCTGGTCGACCGGGACGACGCAGGTGAGAGGAAAGTTACGAGTGGTAGAGCACGAAATTAGGATAGAGTCAGCCCTTACAGCCATTTTCATAGCGATGGAGCCCTTAGCGAAGCGAAGTAGGCGGAGTCTCGGGAATTCCCATTGGGAGGGACGCCGGGACTTACCATATTCCGTTTTTGTAAAAGTAAAATAAAATGAAAAAAGGCCCAATGGACTTGATAAGATCCTAGATAACTCGACATCTTCATTACTCTCGTCAAGGGCTCCATCGCTATGAAAACTGCCAATCGGGTATTTCCGAACAAAGCAGGGAAGTGAAGAACGCATATTTGACACTCACCAGAGCCTGCGGAGGTGTTAGTTGCTGTCATCATGCCCAGGCAGTGCTCTTTCTGCAGATTGCATTTATATGTTTTTTCTGAGTACATCAATTTGAGGGTACTCCAGTGACTGTGCACCCTGAATCACCAGGGGTTGGGGTCGGTCTTACTTGATCTCCAAGCGCGAGAGATATGGATGTGGAGCAATGAAAAATGTGAGGGTTGTGGATTTGAGGTTGGATCCAACAGATAGAGGGTGGGGAGGAGATGATCTAACGCAACAGGAAGGCGACATATTATCGGTTCTTCGGTAGTTGTTGCAGCTCCACAACTGCGATGTCTGACCTACCTGACCTGACCCATCGCTTTGGAGTTGCGTCCCCGAAGGCAGGATCTATTCCAGAGATCAAGTTTGCACAAATCCAATTCCAAGATGAGTGGACGCACACCCCACAACGTCTAACGATAACGTCATACTCTCCACCCTCTGACGACTCGAAACGACAGTCACCCTTTTTATGTTACTTACTAATCATGTCTCCGCTATTTTCGATTGTTGAACCTGATTTGGGCCTTGATTCAGTCTCAGCTCAGCAGAAGACCAGAAGAGTCAGAGTCACCTATAGGTCAGACGACTCATAACAAACGATTGATGGGTCTAATGGGATACTCAGATCCACAACTTGAGCTGAGGACCTGAGAGAAGTTTTGTTTTAAAGAGCCAAGTTGTCGACATAGCAACTCATCGAGATAGAGTGGGCTAACAGATGGGGAATTACTACCGTCCACGGAAGTGTTTTTCTGAGGAAACACGGACCCACCACCAGTTTTGGGGACTCTTACGGTAAACATGCGTATATCGGAAGTTCTTCGGGCCGACAATCCGAATCCCCCTGTGTGGAGCTACCAGAGACTGATTAGATCGCACATGCCTTTCGGAATTTTTAAAAAACCCACTATTTTGCGGGAAAATTATCCTATGCAGCACGGTTTTGCAACCTTTCGGATATGAGGGATATCCCCCACTCTGATGAGTAAAAGGCCATAGTGGTATCACTCAGCTGCTCCTGGGAGTGCCTCGCGTGCTCAATGAAGAAAGGTTAAGCAGAAAGTATCAGAAATTTCACGGTAAATTTATTCTGACTAGACTGCGCCGCGTGGGCATATAACTGAGGTTTTTATGTTATAACAAATTCGAAGACTCCCATCATACAATCGCCAAAATATCAATATCCTACTTATCAATATCCTACTGTACGTGCTATCCAAGCCAATTCGAGATACTATTCAGGCACTCGAAGCCAGTCCGAAACGCTTGGGAGGGATAGTGGGGTATTCTCAGAAAGTACCCTCCTTGCAGCAATGACATTAGTCCGTGGCGCTTCTATTGTAATCCAATTGAAGGTGAACGAACCTCGCGCTCTCGACCGCGGGCTTGCTTGCCCGGGTCCCCCATAATCTTTCCCGCCATCTTCTCAGCAGCGCCTAAAACCCCACCGCCCCACACATCAGTTTGCGCCAACGCGCGGCTCCACAGCATCAGAGAGGATGACGTACCCTTCACCTTACTCGTCATCGACTGTTTTACCGGGTGCCCACCTGCGCCAACCGCAGCACCATACTCATCGTCATCCCCGGGTCGCCTGTCGCCACCCTCTCCAGTGATGTTTCTGGGGTCCGTGTACCCAGCCGTCTGTCTGGTCGTGACCTGCTCCCGGCCCGAAGTCTTGTACCGGTCCGGTTGGGTGCCACCCGGGTCGGTACCGGTCTGGCCGCCTCCAACGGTATTGGTTCCATGCCCGTAATCGCTCTGGTCAAGATACTGTGTGTCTTCTAGAGAAAGAATGATTAGCAATGATAGAGCGCGCAGCGGTGGATGGCCGCGGCTACCCGTACAAATAACTCACCTTCTCCAGACCGGTGTTCCCACTTGCCTTGGTTACCCTTGCTTATAGGATTGTCCCCCTGTCCTCCAGTGCTAGTGTTGTCGTCGCGCATGTCGCCTCTCTGCTCATAGGTCTTCCTGCTGCTATGTTCCATGTTGTTCGGTAAGTGGTAGTACGGTGAGTGGTAGTTCAAAAGGTGCGGGTGGTCTGAAGAATCCAGAAGTCAAGTTTGCTATTTAAGGAACTTGGAGCTTCGTACTTGTCTACATTGGGCGACGTGGTGATCTCAGGATGACGCATTGCTCCTGTACAATTTGACAAATCAGGTAAGGATGACGATGTACTGACGTCGAGTGATGATGCGTTGCACCCCGACAAATATGTCTATGGCAGAGGTTTGGCCCATGTAACGCTAATCTCCTCGCTATTAATCTGAGAGTAGTTTGTTACGAACTTTTTTGGCCAGTTTTTGTTAGGCGGCATATGTCCTCTACCTCTAGTGCGCCCAAGGAAAGTTCACAAACATAGCAGACTAGATGACCTAACATGATTCATAATTGGGGTTCAGCAGGGTTCGATCAACAACGGTCAATGAAGATGAATATCGTTTGGTCACTAACGACTTTTACCGTGGCGATTCCCCAAATTTAAAGCTCGTGAAGGATCTCAAAGGGAAATTACATTACGATGTTGAACACCAATAGTATCACATCATAGGCGGGACGAGGTAAGTCTTTGTACAGCCCTCGGCGATAACTATCTCGCGATGGGTAGCATGATGTGCAAGGCCGCAAATGCATCGTACATGACTGGCGTTTGGGAATAGAAGGCGTGGTCGCTGTCTTTCGGACGACACGCGCCCTGAGTTCAAAGAGCACGAAAAGCAACCAACCTCGATCTGACAGTACGCTGGGAGTCGTCCGGGCAGACTCTTGGGCCAGTAGGGGATTTTCCCCTATGGCCTCTCCCTTCTCATCTTCGTAGCGTTCGGCATGTGACGCGGCGATGGGTGGAGAGTTGAACGTGGAACGTTGTGAACGGCGAGCGTCGACGTCATAAGTCCGATTATATAATCTACTCAATCGCCAGAAAATTAGGACCGACCATTGTCCAACCTCCGGGTAGGTGCACTTCCACACAGCGCACGGGTGTCTTACGGACGGTACGAAATCAAGTGAAATAACAAGGCATGTGCGTCCATGTGGTAGACGCGACCAGGAAGGAAACCCATGTCCACACAATCCAACCACGACGACCATAACCGGTAGGAGCGTTACTGACTTACGGTCCACCACAGGGAGCGAAATCCCTGACCAGACTTACGAAGGGGAACTCATGGAGGCGAAGGTCGGAATGACCATACACGGCGGATGGCAACCAACAGTACGACGGTAACAGAGGAAGTAGTGCCAATGGGAAACATCATGATCCAGCCAGCCCTACCCGAGGCACCCGTGCACGGCCCACGAGTAAGAAGAGCTTTGTTGTACATGCCTCGTATGTCGCTTAGAGGGGATATCGGGGTAAAAAGAACCCGACCAGTGATCTAGTGACTCAAACAGGACTGGTGAAAAGAGCGACGGTGAAAATCATAACGGAACAGCCGGAAGGATAGCGGCAAAAGCTGGCTTGGGTTCTAATCGATTATGAGGCGGCGTTGTTGGAGCGGTGTATGTATGCATGCATGTGATTTTTGTGATTCAACAATACCTGCCTAAAAGCCTACTTGGAATGTTTATATCTGTCATTTAAGGATTGCGCGCTCACATCTAGAGTCATGCAGGGTAGTCATGCTAGTCATGTGTTAGGCTTTGTTATACTGATAGCCTGATCCAAGGTTTGATCGATTGATCTGGCGATGACCTATACGTCGACAATGAACAGTTTCACAAGATGGCTGTAATCTCGGTAGTAAATCTCCACAGTGGGCCTATTGTTCTCACTGATTTTTTAAAACATAGTTCTGGGGGAAACAGTCTATTCTGCTAGCATTGCAGTTTAGAATGGGAAGTATACAGCCAACAGCTCGATCCGAAAGGTTGGACGAAGATCTTTACAACGAAATCTGAGGCATGAGTTATACGTAAGGCGGCTATGAAACTAACGTGCGCGCTTACGTGTAGGAAAGCCAACGGAACGCAGGGCACACACACGTCCCGGGTTTGCATCCATTTGGGCTCTACAGCCCTGCACAGACGCTTTCATGGGCGAGTATAGTAATTTTGTGTACGGAGTACCCAAATGCTGTACTACCATATGGGGTGCGGACCCGGGGCAGCAACGATTTGGAAGTCGTGAAGACGGCATCAGTCCATGCCCCACGGACGACTGCTTGCTATTGACTTGGACAATGACGAAGACTAGTTTGGGGATAGCGAGAGTTGAATCGGTTGATCACTTGCATCTGTGCAGCATGACGAGAATTAGTGGGCTTGGACCTTGGGCACTTGGGTGTTGACTCTGGGTCCAACAACGGAGAATGAGTGGGTCTCAGCGTTACTACGCGTACCTGATCTCACAGCGCTGCGCCTGCTATACCCATTGACATATTCACATGTCCGGCCTTGTGTACAGCAACACGATATCGTGACTACTGTAGGTCATTGCTCTTAGAAAAATATGGCTTACTCGTGTTCGTGGTTGGAGATTCCTTCATCCCGTGAGCTAGCGACGCTCGTGCTACTATTCCCGGTGGGGAGAGAGACCACATCATAAACTTGAAGCATCTCTATAACTTTATAGGCGCTACTGGCGTAAAGCCCGAAGGTCCTGATCTAGGACTAATCTGGAGTGTATTTCCGGGCTGGTACAGCAACTTGAGCATCACCGTGTCAACTGGTCGGGAACTGTGTTTCCGGCTTTACCTCGAGTTACCACGAGTCACATTACTGGATGTCTGCATTTCAAAACTCATGTTGCCCGGCACCTTGTCAATGCTGTGCGCACCCCAATTCTCTGAACTACCCTCACCAAATGCATATAAGGCTACTGCTTTCGTGCAGCAGCTGAACACAATCTCAGACTGCTTTTACAACAAGTGGCTTTCTCGTCATGATAAGCACGCGCTTGGTCTTGGCCTTGCTTGCCACGCATGCCCTTTTCTCTCTTGCCTCACCCGTGAACTCTCTCACGGTACAAGACCCTAGTCATTATGTGGAATCGGGCCATACCTGCGGCAACAAAGAGCCGGCTGCATCCCTCAATTCTCAGGATCCACAAGTCAATCTCGACGAGGCGACCTTCATTGGTATCGCAGAAAGAGAAACGCAACAGTTCCTGGGGATCCCTTTTGCATATCCTCCGTGAGCCTCCTTATCTGTTCACCATCCAATATAATTCATGCAAACGTGCGCCAGGACGGGCGAGCGGCGTTTACGCAAGCCGGAGCCCCTCCCGCCGTATGGGGACCTTAAGTATATCGTCCAGAAATATGGAAACTCGTGCCCACAGCAAGGATTAACTCTCCCGGACGTGGTCCATAGAGACCCGGAGTTGGTTAAGACTTTCAACGACAGAGTCATGAGTCTGTATGCCGGTCTTATGCCTGATAATGAGGACTGTGAGGCCCATGTTATATCTCCTGACCTTGCATATCCCAACCACTTCTAAGGCCTAACTGTAAATGTCGTGAGGCCTTCCGATGCTACCCCTGATTCCAGGTACCCCGTCCTAGTTGTACGTGATTTTATGCTCCAGAGTTTCCATGGCGTTCATGCGACACATTTCCAGTGGATATATGGCGGTGGATTTGAGATCGGTGGCCCCTCTACGTGTGTACCCATCCTACTCTGTCTACCGCTTTGTCTGACAACCGTTTCTGCAGTTACGATGGCGGAAAGGTGGTCGAACGTTCAATTGAGCTCAAGCGGCCGGTCATCTACGTTAGCATCAATTATCGGTGAGGTTTTGTATCCTTTTCATATTAGGAAGCACCCCTCTGATACCGATGTTTGTAGTCTTTCTGGTGTGTTTATTGATGTCCTGTCGATACTCTCCTGATCGTAATCTTTCGTCTTGACAGCCTTGGGTTTTTTACCCGGGAAGGAAGTCAAGGAAGCGGGAGTCGGCAATCTTGGCCTTCAGGATCGTAAGCTGATAATTCTCCGGTTCAAGTCACTCGTTCATTCATGCACCTCCAAGAACGCCTTGCGCTGAAATGGGTGCAGAAGTACATCTCAGCATTCGGTGGTGACCCCTCAAAAGTTACGATGTGAGTAACAATACTAACCATCTTTGGCTCCATCAACTCAGTTTTCGCCAGCTGGGGAGAAAGCGCCGGTGCCATCTCGGTGGCTCTGCAAATGATCACGAACGGTGGAAACAATGAGGGCTTATTCCGCGGCGCCGTCATGCAGTCCGGCGGTCCGATTCCCGTTGGTGACATAGAACACGGTCAACAATACTACAATTTCATGGTTGAGAACACCGGTTGTGCCAAATCTCTAGACACTCTCGAATGCCTTCGTAGAGTTCCGTACTCTACCTTCAAGAAGGCTATGGATGACTCCCCGAACATGTTTTCGTACCAGGTAGGAGCACATGTTACACTCCTCTGGTGTGTTCGGAGGCTTCATGGTCGTCTCACAGGCTCTGATACTGGCCTGGTTGCCCCGTGTCGATGGTGTCTTCTTGACAGAGCAACCTCAAGTCTCCGTGAAAAATGGTCGCGTATCTAACGTACCGATGATTACAGGTGTGTTACATTATCGCATTCGCTATGGGGCTCATCCACTTTTCAGGGAACTGTGACGACGAGGGCACTGTATTCTCGTTCTCCTCATCGAACGTCACGCAAGTATAAATTCTGCTCGCTATCGTGTCAGAAGCTCACGGCCTCGATAGCACCGATGCCCAGTTGAAGACCTACATGAAACAGTACATGATGTCCAGTGCGCCAGACAAACACATAGACACGCTTCTGAAGTATTATCCGAATGACCCGAGGGCTGGCTCTCCTTTCGACACTGGTATCAAGAACATGTTCGGTACGTTTTCTTTCCCGAGTCGGAATGATCGAAACTGAAGTTGATCACTAGGAGGACAATTCAAGCGGATTGCGGCTCTTCAAGGCGATTTCGTTTTCCATGCCCCCCGTCGACTGCTATTGGAGAGCGTGGCCGGAGAGCAAAATTCGTGGGGATTTAGTTTGTGTCTTATCAGGTGAAATCGGGCTGCAGATCGCTGACGATGCGCTTCGCAGTCCATAAGCGTGGCAAGGATATGAGATACGTTGGAGCGGTATGGACGCTCGCCAGCTTCCCATATCCAACTTGAAGAAAACTGACTTCTCGCTTCTAGTTCCACGGGTCCGATCTCGCCAACTCGTTTGCGGAGCTCGAGCCAGCCGAACTGTCAGACCTGATGGACTACATTATCTGGTTTACCAACGACCTCGATCCCAATGGCGACACCCGGCCCGGGCCTAAGGTGACCTGGCCCCAATGGAAATCTGAGAATCCCAAGGCACTTATTTTCCAGGACGATACGTATATGCCCCAGATAATTGGCGATGACAACTACCGCACCGAATCCCTGAAAGTCATGAAGGAAATGTCTCTGGCATACCCTATTTAATAAACGGGGAATTGTTTCTTTGATTAGTGTTGATTCGTTCTGTACGTGAATAGTGGGGGGGCCCTCTCCAGAGAGAGATGTCCTAGCTAGTCACTATACTGCAAGTGATCTTGATCTTGGATTTTACGATAACCGTTTCCAGCCCAGAGCACGTACGGTATTTCAACAGTCGAGTTTTGTCAAGGTAAGGTGCGCAGCAACACAAGGCACGAGACACACTCCCCGCTTCGTTAGTTGAAAGAAAGGCAATACGCTACCGATACCGGTCTGGGTGATATGACATGATCCGCAAGATACAGGGCCAGGCAAGCGAAAATGTGTGCATTCGTATCGCCACACGCCTCGGCTTTGCTTCCCCGACCTGCATGTCTCAACACCCGCGCCCCCTTAGTACTGCGGGAACAGTCGGGCCATCAGTATTGTGAGTAACGTTGGCACGCGAGGCCTTGGTCGCGATGGGTCGCTGCATATTGGACTGTGTCCGCCTGGATCCGTGCGTTGAGGGCTGTAAGGATAGTCCATTCCACGTCGGCGTCTACTTTGTGAAGAACGTTAGTCTACGCTTCAGAGTTGACGATCTCTGCATATTTCTCAGCCCGACGAACAGGCTATACGGGGATGAAATAGGAGGGAAAAGGGAGGCGTATGGCGAAGCTTAGTCAGAGTCTGCGCGTTCGAACATAGAGAAGCGGGTTGGCACGCCTTTCAGGCATCGACAGGTCGGGCAATCCGTCCTGGAGAATGGGGTTGGCCACACTCATACAGAAGTCATATATGGGTGTAGACCCACGAACGGATATGAGTGGAAGCCCTCGGAATCTGCGATATTAGCGCTTTACCCGAGCCGTAACTCTCCCTTTAAGCTTTAAGCCCCTCTTAAGATGAAGATGAAGGAGAGGCATTTCTGTATTGAAGGGAATTGGACGCGTAAATACGACGTAAGGTGTAGTGCTACTAGCACTCTACTCTCAGGCGCACAAAAATGGATTCAAATAAAAAACTTTAAGCCCCACTAAGTTAACCGTGCATCACAAGAGTGCATTCGCTGAGTGTAGGAATCCTGAAACGTGTAGGAAAATCGCCCGCGGCTACACGGCTGCAGTTAGCTTCAGTGTGCGGTCAAGGCAGAGTGCAGGAGATCCACATGTGTCTGTGTGGTTGGTGCCAAGGATCTGTACTCGCCTGAGCCATAGGCCACTCTGGGCCACTCAGCTCAGCACTCAGGCCTCCCTGTGGGAAGTGCGTAGTCTGAGATCGATCAAGTACGACTATTGTAGACCCGACCTGTATGGGTTGAAGAATCAATTATTTGTTCAATATACCACATCTAATTTTGTCTGATTTTGATTGACCTTGGTCACCTTGTGCAATGTCCACTGCAGTCAATATCAATCAAAGCTGCCACCACTGAGGGTTTCTGAGATCGGGCACTTGACAATTGCTATGAATCGACCACAGCACATCAATTTAGATTCAATTTGGCTACCATATGTTACTATAACATGTCTATACACACTAATTCACATCACTGAAGGGACACCATATGTAGCAAAAGTACTGTACACCTATAGCTAGAGCAGTAAAGTTGCAACACACAGTGTACCAAAAAGAGGAAATGGGTGTGGGGTCCCTTGTCTACTCTGGTGCCACAACTCCCGTGTTTGTGGCTATCCTAGCAGCCTTTCACTATAACAAAGAAAATGTCAGTATACAGAGTTGCAGATATAATGAGAACATACTGCAGCACCCTGAGCTGTGTGCAGCTCCTTCATGAAAGGCTGTACCCAAGGCATCAGGAAAATGGAATGTTGCTAGGGGCCACTAGCCAGCACTAGCTGGAACTAGTGGCACCAGGTCTAGTGTGTGCTAGGTTCCTCTAGTAACCACAAGTCAAGTCCATTTTACTGATGGGGTGGAGTGGTTAGCATGTTTTGTGGTATATTTGGGTAGACCCTTGTACCTCTTTGTCTCTGGTAGATAGCACCTTGAAGTATGTATTGAAGTCAGCACCTAGGCCTTATCCACCTGGTTGCTGGGTGTTCCAATGTCGCATATATATGTTTCTAGACTGGGGCATTAGACAGAGCTGTCCCAGCTCCCCCCCCCTAATATGTCATATGATAGCACATGACTGTCACATGACCCATCTTGTGCATTAACAACAACCTTAACATAATTTTTATTATTTCGGAAAAATAATTATGTAATCAAGTTATGTGATTAATTAAATGAAATATTGTAGTACACAATATATGTAGTTAGGTCCCCAGTCAAAATGCCACCTACCTTAAATGTTGACTTCACCCTGCTGCCTGAGAACAAGGGCTCCCAGTCAAAGTGTAAGGCTGTCCTTATAGCTAGTTATCAATATAAGACCTGTGAAAAATGCTGAATTGTCAGCAGGCTTAGTATGCAAAAGAAGTAGAAAAGGGAGAAAACTGATGAGGGTTTATGCCACTCACCAGCTACAGCTTCAGGAAGCAACTGTTTAGAGGAAAAGGGTGTTCAAAATGATGAGGAGCAGACAAAGGTGAGTAAAATCATATTTCCGTTTATCATGGGATAATTACCTACTAAGTTGTATGAAAATGTCCCTGTCAAATTTAAGCATAGGATTGCGATCATGAAGTAGCTAAAAAGCATATTTGAATCAGCAGAGGACATTTTCTTTCATGGGTGCTATAACTTACCTATAGACCTATTAATCTCTGAGAGGGCTTATGTCAAAGCAACTAAATATGACATATGGAAGGTCACTAGTTATCACTTTATATGAGAGAAGCTCCAAATAATAAAAAGAAAGAATAACTCACATGAAATAGGGTCAAAGAAAACCAGCCACTGAAAAGTGGCTATATGTTACGTCACGGTAGGGACGTTCACCCAATGTGGGTTAAGTCGATCTACTGAGACGCTGCACTAAGGGTCTGGTTCTGGTTGTCAAGGGAAGTTCTGAGGAGGAACTTCAGTAAAGATGTACAAGTTGAAGAGTCAGCCTAAGCCAATAGTGGAACTTAGGATTCTTCAGTGAGAGGAGGGTTTGTTTGGTGAGATATGGAGTATTCAATGGTCTTTGATTGCTCGAGTACTGTAGAGTACAAAAAGTCAAGTCTAAGGCTACAAGCTACCTAGCAAGCCTGACTTTATAGTAAATGGGGATCCTAGTACTGAGTCATAACAGCGTACTAGGATTGAGTCATCGTAACAATAAGTAACTGCGGCACAGTCTGCAGTATGTATGAAACAAGTCTGAAACAATAGATATAAGTCCCTTGACAATGGGCTAGAGTCACTATGACTTGTATGAGAAATAAATAAAGACTCACTATGACTCTTGTGAGAACGGTCACATGAGAGAAAAGAAAATAAAGAAAGAAAATGAATCGTATCATAACACTATAAAACCCAAAACTGGTGTTGCCAGAACAAGAATAGATAGCAAGTAACTTGGCCAAGCTAAAGGGAGGGAGTGAATCATAGAGATACAATTGGCATGCATTGGTGTTATGTTCACACCAAATGTCTAGCACGACTCATGCTAGGGGTTCTCAGAATGCTTGTATTGCACACAACAACCAAGGCAAAACCACTGCAATAGTGGTTGCAACTGAGGAACAAAAGGGGAAAATGAGGGAAGTCTTGAACACTTGAAGTTGCATGGGACTCAAGGCAATACCACTGCAATAGTGTGTTACGCCTTGCCGCGGCGCTTGTTCGACTTGAACAGGTTTCTGGGCGAGAGAGCAATGAGCACGGTATTGGTCGAATGTAGAGGCGACTTCCTCAATACTACAACAGGGCAAGCAATGGATCTTCTAAGTCACATTGGCCCAAATAGACTTCAACCTGCCTTTGTACATGAAGGATCAGGTGACGCAATAGCATGATAGTGAGAGAGATGAGAAGGGAGAAGAAGACTTGAGTTGTGAAATCAATGGCAATTGAAGAAGACCAAGATAGTGAATCTTGGTCTTCCACCACTACTACTTATACAGTTACACAAGGGCTTTGAAGTGCCTCTTGAATGGGAACTATCCTATGGCATAAGTAGCTTGAACCCTACTACACCGATCCTAGGAATCACTTAGCAATCACATGCGATTGCTGAGTGCTGACTGATACTATGAGTCTGTGACTAATTACTACTTACTACCATAGCCACACCTGGTAAGTAAGAGTCCAAGACTCCGAATCACGACATCACTATTATTCTGATAAGTCTGAGGGGCCAACCATAACATCACCCCCTTTTCAAGGGGCAACACCCATGTTGCTCTCACAGGGACTGCGACCAATTCCTCATACCTTGGCCAAGGCCAATCCAACCTCCCATGCGCTTCTCCACTTCATCCATCAGGTTAGTGTTCTCCATATGGTGTATTACCCCCAGCTCCTTGGTACTAAGCCGACCCCACTCTTGCTCCAGCTCGCCCATCCGCTGCTCAATTTGGGTGATCGCAGAATGGACCACTCGGTAACATTGGACCTCCATGACGAATGACATGTCCTTGCATTCGTGGAGGGTGCGGTTGATGCACATGACCTCGTTGTAGCTGCCATCGAGGATCATAAGGTCCTCGCGCAAGTAGGAGGGGTGCTCTTCGTGCTGCCTGAAACGGTGGGGTCGCGCATACAGCAGCTTGGGGTAGATATGGTCAGACTTGTCGATGAGTCCAAGGACAATGGGGTTAGGTCTGTAGATGACCTGGATGTATTTTGCAGGGCGCGTCACGCCATTGGTGGTGGTAATGGGGAAGTGAACGTAATTGGATCCTCGATTGACCTGGAACCCATGTGGGCAATGAGTGCTGTGGATGGTGGAGGCGGCTCGGTCTTCGAGCTGGGGGCGGATGTCCCCACGATACATGGGTTCTCTGGAGGTGGTAAGGGCATGGTGAGTGGTGTTGGGTGAGGCGTTAGCATCTCGTCTGTAGGAAATATAGTCATGTGCATCTGAGTACCACTCGAAGTTGCCATCGCCCTCAGTCTCTCCCTCCTTGCCATCATCTCCTGCCTCTGGGTCTTCGCTTCCAACAGCTGTTAGTCCCTCCAGTCAGCTACTACCTCCTGCCACGGCCTTGTCGGTCCCAAGCCTTGGAGGTATTGGGAGAGATGGGGACTTGGCCTGTCCATTGCCGTCACGAGCTGCGCAAACCTCGGCTCCTTGGTCCAGTGCGTCCCTGAGAAGCTGGATTCTTCAGGTAGTGAAAGGGATCGGAGAGGTGGGAAGGCCATTGGCATCAAGGATGTCCCACATGGGACCTCCATCATCGTCAGACAGTCTGGTGGCATTGGCTGCGGTGGCTTGAGTGGGGAACTGCTTGAGGACTGCAGTGAACTCAGCTTGGGTGATGGGGGTTTCACGTCCCCCTCGGTCTTCTGTAGCCACGATGGCTTGCTCGGTATCTTCTCGCTGGTTTTGTGCATGCTCTTCTTCCAGCTTGACGGCAAAAATCCTTTTGGGGGTGCCGTGGTAGTATTGGTTGATCTGTGAGAGGGCGGCATCAGGTGTGAAGGGCATGAGATGAAGAGAAGAGGTGTGGGTGGATGATAGTCGAGCAGAAGTGGGATGAGATGACCCGCTGCAGTTGTGCGACTTTTTATATCTTTGTTGCTCTTTTTCATACTCCGCTATGGCTTCATCAGCAAATGTATCTTCCGTGTTGACCCACTGGTTTTCTGAATCCGGATAGCCCTTCCAGGCCACAAGGTATTGCTTCTTGCGCCTTCTGCCATAATGCTGATGGTCTGGAATCTTCGAGACCTCATATTCTTCCTCTCCGTCAACTAGATCCGGCAGAGGGCGCTCATAGTTTGGTCCATGCGTGGGTGTCTCATGATAAGGTGTGAGAAGGTCCATGTGGAATACCGAGTGTATCTGCCATTGTGTGGGAAGCTCCAATTGATAGTTGACTGGTGACATCACCTTTATGATCTGAAAGGGGCCATGGCGTCTTGCGGCCAATTTTGTGGTTGGTTGATGGGTGTGCAGATGCCGTCCTTCCAACCACACCTGATCTCCCACCTGATACTTTGGCGCTGTCTTGGCGTGGACCCATGATTGCTGCGCTTTGACAATAAGGTCATGTGCTCTTTGCCGTGCTTCTTTTAGTTGATTAGCGCAGATCTCGACTCAGGGAATAGGAGATAGCTTATTGGTCTAATCGGCTCACAGGTGGTATCCCATAAGGAGTTCAAAAGGGGTATTCTTGGTGGTTTCGTGGGGCCAGTTATTATGCACAAATTCTGCCAGTGGAAGATAGTGGAACCAATTGTCTTGCTGTTCGTTGGTCTAAAAACGTAGATATTGCTCCAGCCACTGATTGGTTTGTTTAGACTGTCTGTCCATTTAAGGGTGATAGGTGGTTGAGATGTTCTGTCAAATTCCGAGCACCCTACATAGTTCCCTTGTGAACTTGCTGGCGAACCAGGGGTCCCTGTCACTGATGATAGTAGAGGGTAGTCTGAAGCGAGGGAAGACGTATCTCATGTAGAGCCCAGCAGTTTCTTCTGATGTGATTTCTTCAACACAGGGTATGAATATGGCAGCTTTACTGCAGTCATGATCGGTGATGGTCAGTATTGAATCACATCCCTGCGATAAGGGTAGCTTAGTAATGAAGTTTATGGCGATGGTCTCGAATGGGAGGGCGTCAATCTTCAGGTATATAGGTTGGAGCACAGCCTGGGTAGTGTTATGACACTGCCTATTTTACTCCTTTTTCTTTAACCGCCTTAGGACACGTGACACCCCTTTTACTTTCTCATCATGTGGTCATTCTCATATGAGTCATGGTGACTCTTTACTTTTATTTATATCTTTGTTTCTCATATGAGTCATGACGACTTCTGCCCGTTGTTAGGGGGCTATATGTGTTTCAGACACATCTTCGTTTCACTTATATCTTTGTTTCACATCCTACATGTGATTACTGCGAGCGGCACTCCGCAGTTCTTATTGTTTCTATTGTGATTGCTCGATGACTCGATCCTAGGATGCCATTATCATTCTATCCTAGGATGCCCTATTACTTTACTATAAATACAGGCTCACCAGGTAGTAGTAGCCTTAGACTTGACTTTTTGTACTCTATGGTACTTGAGCAATCGAAGACCTTTGAATACTCCATCTCTCACCAAACTCTCCTCTCACTGAAGAATCCTAAGTTCCACTATTGGCTTAGGCTGACTCTTCAACTCGTACATCTTCACTGAAGTTCCTCCTCGGAACTTCCCTTGACAACCAGAACCAGACCCTTAGTGCAGCGTCTCAGTAGAACGACTTAACCCACGTCGGGTGAACGTCCCTACCGTGACGTAACAGATAGGCCTGGTGTTGACCTTCATCCTCTGACATTCCGTGCATCCCTTCACATAGTCTTGTATGTCCTTCCTCAGTCCTGGCCACCAATAGCGTCGTTCAACAAGCTGACTTGTCTGTGAAATCCCTGGGTGTCCGTGAGTTGGCAGATCATGGTGAGCCCAAATGATACTTCTCTTGTTGTCAAGTCCTCCTGTGACTACTCATCGTTCCCCATCCTTGTACCAGATATCGTGAACCTTCTTCAAGTTATGTCCGTTTACCCAAGAGGCTAATATTGCTTCATTTTGACCTTTGGGGATGTCGGAATCCTCAATCTTGAATGTCGTGGTTCCTCTAGCGAACATTTCATTGGGTAGGACAATGATGTTGTCATTGTCGAGGTCGCCTTGGTCGTAGTCTGGCTGTTGTGATAGTGCATCCGCTCTCCCATTACCCTTCCCTTTGATGTGATGAATCTCAAAGTTATATTCAGACAATTCTAGTACTTCCCTAGCAATGCATCTGCTGATCTTCTGTGGCGATCACCAGTATTGCAGGTTCAAGTGATCCGAGAAGACTTTGGTTTGATGGGGTGACCCTGCAAGCAAGGGCCTCCAGTGTCACCGCCTCCTACGACGCGCGGGCGGAAAGGCTAAAGCGGAGGAAGCCATCCGCTACGTGGAGAGAGCCGCCGGAGGCCAACTGACCCCCCTCTACGTGTGCCTAATGAGCATAGAGCGCTTCCAAACATTCGAGAAGACCATGTACGCCTCTCGGGACGCTGACGATCAACCCGACCCCACGCCAGAGGTGGTGAACGACAGAATCCGGGACGGCGTAGCTGATGACCCGTTCTTCACCCCGATAACATCCAGCCCCAGTGAATCCAGGAGGCTTCACCCGCTCGACATTGCGTACTCCCTCGCTCGCACCGACGACCTGGGCGTCTTCCGCGCTGTAGCCCGCGACTACGACCTCGCGCTCGGCGGCACTGGGAGTGGTCACCACATCAAGGACTTCCTCTTCGGACGGGCCCACCACGAGAGGGTCACCAAGCAATTCCCGGAGACCGAGGCCCGCATGGACTACGTGTTCTTCTCAGACGAAGGCAAACCAGACACTGATGCACTCCACGACCTAGCTACCCATGCCCATATGGGTACGCTCGTCCGGGTCAAGCACTCGATCCAACGTGTCGGCCTGGCCCACCCCACCGCAAACATCGGATGGGCTATGAGAAGCATACACGGCATTACAGCGCAAATCGTCCAAAACAAGATCCCGCGTGTGGACACGGACGAGTTCGTACTGAACGCGATCAAAAACGGCCCTACCGCCCGCGTAAACCCCAGCCACCACCTTGACCGCATCATCGACACGGTTGTCCCATACGGGATCATTAAACCCACTCCGTCCCCTTCCCATGACTGAGCACCCCACTAGCATCCTGTGCGTCAATATGAGGCGCATGAACGCGGCTTGCCACGCGTTGCTGGAGGAGTGTGAGGACGACGTAATATGCGTACAAGAACCCTGGTTTGGCCGAATCGGAGTGCGAAGGGCCAACGCGCGGCGAGACGGGGAGGACGTCTTGGGCGCGGTCAAGCATCCTGACTGGACACTATTTTATCCCTACTATACAGACGCTAAACGCGCAAAAGTTATTACATACGTACGGAAGTATAGCAGACTCGCCTCTAAACGACGACTACATCCCGTACACACCATACCACGTACTGACCTAGTACAACACCCATCCATACTCATTACTGACCTACACATCGGACAACGCTCCTTACGATTGGTTAACACCTATAACGACGTAGATGACCCTACCACGCTTGCTAACCTCTACGCTCTTTACTTAGATCCCTCAATCCCCACTCTCTTCCTTGGGGACTTCAACATGCATTCCGCAGAATGGTCCCCACCCGCTATCCCCCCCTCCCCTCGGACCCGCCTGGACGCCTTCGAGGAGTGGCGAGGAACTGCCGGTCTCACAATGGTATCGCCTCCTCACGTCCCCACGCGCATCGGACGGGACGACGAGCGACCAAGCACCCTTGACCTTGTACTGGCCAACCTCACCGCCTTCAACTATGAGCTCTTCACTCCCGTTGAGGTAGACTGGAGCGCCTCCTTCGGTTCCGACCACGCTGGTCTACGCACCACATGGATCATCGAAGGGACGCACCGTGGACGCAAGCAAGCGACCAACAAAAAGTACAAGTTCGACTTCGCCAACGACGAAGCACGCGAGCTGTGGGTCCAGCAGATCAAGGACACGCTGCCCAACATACATCCCCTACACACTCCCGACGACGTCGAAAGAATGGCGCTGGCGGTACATGACGCTCTGTCCAACGCCTGCGACACGCATCTGGAAGCCAAGCCGCCACCCAAGGGAGGAAAGGGCAACCCATGGTGGAACCTAGAGTGCGGGGAAGCGGCGAAGACGTTAAAGGCCCTACAAGACCCCGAAGAGCGACGCGAGGCCCGCAAAGCCTTCAAAAGGCTGGCCCGCCGCACCAAACGGGAATACTACGACAAGATCATCGCCGAAGGCAATCTCTGGGAGGTCGCAAAGTGGCGCCTGGGACGACGCTCCGGGGGCATACCCGCCATTCGCAAGAGTGACGGCACGCTGACCTTCGCGGACGACGAGATAGGAGATGAGCTAGCGGGGAGGTTCTTCAAGCAAGACAGCGGCAACATAGAACCTGGCCAGTGGGACGACCCCCCACCCCGGAGCATCCGAACATGTGACCGGATCCAACCTGCGGAAATCGACCCGCTGCTCCGGGAAGCGTCGAACACCTCGGCACCAGGAGAGAACGGCATCAGCTGGCTCATCCTCAAGAACGCCTACGAGGCCATGTCGGACCATCTAGCGTGGCTGTTCGACGGGTGCCTCCAAGTCGGTTACCACCCCTTGATATGGAAGAGGGCCGTAGTTACAGTGCTCCCCAAGCCGGACCGTCCGGACTACACGCAACCCAAAGCCTACCGACCCATCTCGCTTCTCGACTGCGTCGGCAAACTACTGGAGAAGGTCGTCTCCAAGCGTCTGCTTCACGATGCGGATAAGTATAACCTCTTACCCACGTCTCAATTCGGCACTAGGGCGCACAGCTGTACCGTGGACGCCGGGCTGAGCCTGATGCACGACGTCCAAGTGGGACTTCACTCTGGCTACAAGGTGGCGGCTCTCTTGTTCGACATCAAAGGCTTCTTCGATCACGTCCACAAAGATAGACTGGTCGCCACTCTTAGCAACCTGGGCTTCGCTCCCTCGGTCACGCGCTGGGCCCACTCTTTCCTATCCGACCGCAAGGTGATGCTTCACTTCAACAGCGTCATCCTCCCTGAGCGAGACCAACCGGTCGGCACCCCTCAGGGCTCTCCCGTGAGCCCGGTACTGTCGGCATATTACACCTCCGCCTTGCTTCGGAAGTTCGCGGACCCTAGAGGCGCCAGTCTCGGCATGTACGTGGACGATGGCATCATATGCGCCCGGGGCCGGACTTGGCTGCAAGTTGACCAACAACTTCGGGACGCTTACGAAGCCTGTGACGAGTGGCTCCGGAGGTCTAACCTGCTCATCGAGGCCGACAAGACGGAGCTGATCTACTTTATCCCTAAGGGCACCCGAGCGACTACATTAGCCCGTTCCCCTCCCCCCCATCGCCTTATCTTACGTGATCCGGACAACTACACGTACTTTGTAGTAAACCCCAAACCCGTCATTCGTTATTTAGGTTTCTTCATCCACCATCGTTTAGACTGGACTCCCCACGTTACTACCATGTGCAACCGCACCTGCGCATCCCTGCACTCACTTTCCTTCCTAGGTAACAGCCGGCGGGGCATCAACACCGCCAACTGGCGCATAGCCTTCAACGCTATCGCCCTACCCACCCTCTTCTATGGCTGCCAACTCTGGGCCAACGCCGCCAACAAGAAGACGCTTACCAACATGATCCAGAAGGTAATGAACGAGGGCGTCAAGATAGTGGCGGGGGCCTTCCGCACCGCTACCAGAGACGCCCTCCACGAGCTTCTGCGCATTTACCCCGCGCACATCTTCCTGGACAAGTTACTCACCACCTCTGCCCTCAGACTCCACCGCGTCCCCCTATCGTCACAAGTTCTGCGCCGGCTCGGGCCAGAGTGGCGAGAGGTCCAGAGCGGCCCTCACGTGATTCGTCACGGGGAGGTGCACACGGACGTTAACTGGTTGCGGTCTGGAGCATCCAAACAGCGCCCCACTGCCTTGGAGGCTCTCAGTTCGAGGACGGACCCCACGGTCCGGAGAACTGACCCATCTGCCGTCGCCCCGTGGGAGGTACCGGACCTCGGGGACCGGTTAGAAATTCTGGGCAAAGGCAATGCCCGGGCCGTGAAAGACTGGGTGGGGTATCTCTACGAGACCGCGCCCAGCTTGAGTATCGGCATATGCCAGGTCGGCTCTGACGTCACCAACACGGGACGCATGGACGACCTTATCGTGGGATGCGGCGCCTTGAGACTGACGGAATCGTTGGTCAGTGATGGGATAGCCGACCGCGATCAATTTTTGGAACGCGGCACTTTGGTGTCATCGTGGTGTATGGGCTCCAACGTCCTACGTCACGACGCGGACATGTTTGCTTTGGCGAAGTCGATGGAGTGGTTGGAGCAGCGCTACCGTACGTCATCACCGCCTCGCTCTCTTTACATCCTGCACCCGAACTTCGGTGCAATCTCTTCAATTTTGAACCCGCGCCCTCTAGCCAACCAGGCAGAGCGGCTTTTGTTTCATCATTCACTCCTTTCCCTTCTCTCTCGTCATAGGGATGTGAGCGTCACGCTTGCATGGGCACCTGCCCAACGGGGTCGAATACAGAACAAGGACGTTAGGCGCCTTCTGGAGGAGGCCTGCCTCTCGACTCCTACAGCCCTGGTCAACCGCGTCGCTACCCAAGCACACTGCAAAGCCGTAGCACGCCAAAATGCCTTCATCAAATGGGGTAGGGAGTGGACGCTCAAACGTAACACCGAGAATCCCTCCTCACGCCCCCGAGCCTACGGGATATCCCTTCTCCATCCCCCTGATGGCTCCAACCACCCACTCTTCAGCGTGTCACGCCCCAAAAAAGGCGACCGCTTTAGAGCCTCCCGCGCCACCACCTCCGCAGCATTCCAAGTCGCGGTCGGTCATTCCTTTACCCACGACTACGCAGTCCGGCACCGACCGGACCTACCCATCGCCGACTCCATGTGCCCCTGCGGAGCACCCTTCACCACCAACCACGTCGTCCGCGACTGCCGGCTCTTCGACAGTCTCCGAGAGAAACATGGACTCAACGACGTCACCCACCTCCACATAGGAGCCCTCTTCGGCGCCCTCGACGCCCGCTCCTACAAACACCCCCGTCATCGCCCTAACCCCGATCCGGGCTTTGACAACCCCCACCACGCCGCCCGCTCGTTCCTTCAGTTCATACAGGAGAGCGGAGCCTTTACCCGACCGGTCCCTGAGTTAGGCATCCTCAGGCGCCGCGTCTTTGACCCTGGCTAGTTCTGCCCCCGGACCCGACGTGAGTTTTATTTCACCGTCATCACTTTCTTTGCTTCGGCACGGACCTTGACTCGGTTACATACTGAGCCCACGATGTAATGGGCCTTCGCCCCCCCCACCCGTCTCCCTCATTAGGTGACTTACTACTCATTACCCTACGCCCATACGGGCACCACTTGCACGCTGCTCCGCCACTCGCTAGTTTACCCTCATTCATTGCACTGCAGTACACGTGCGACCGGCTTTGTACTAGGTACTGCTCCGGAATAAAAATTTTCCAAAAAAAAAAAAAAAAAAAAAAAAAAAAAAGGGCCTCCAGTGTCGGAAGGCTTTGACAATGGCAAGGAGCTCTAGGTCATAGATGTCGTAGTTGCATTCAGCAGTGTTGAGAGTGGAGGAGTAGTACCCGATGGGATGTCATTTACCATCCTCCTTTCGTTGTAGCAGTACTGCTCCTGTTGTGAATCCTGAAGCATCGACCTCTAGTTTGAATGGTTTACTCAGCTCTGGGTGTGCTAGCACAGGTTCGGAGGTTACGAGGTCCTTGAGTCGCTGGAAGGTGTGCTCCTCCTTGGTGCCCCAATGCCATTTAGTGTCTTTCTTTGTGAGGTGGTTGAGAGGTTGAGCATAAGTAGCGAAATTTCAAATGAATGTGCAATAAAAGTTGCAAAAGCCCAAGAATGAGCGGACATCTTTGACCTTGGTTGGTGTCGGCCAGTCCCTGATACTGGAAATTTTGATGGGGTCCATGCGTGTCACCCCCTTTTCAAGGATTACCCCCAGGTAATCCATTTGAGGCACATGGAAAAGGCATTTCTCCAATTTGTAGTATAAATTGTGTTTGGCGGAGAGAGCGAGGATATCGCGAATGGCCACAATATGGTCACTAAGGGAATGTCCAATGTGAGTGGCAATGCCAATGTCATCCATGTAAACATGTATCGTGGTGCCCAGCCATTCATGTTTAGCAATCACATCCTGACAAATATGGTTCATCATGGTTTGGAAGGTGGCAGGTGAGTTCATAAGTCCAAAAAACATGACTGTTGGTTCAAAGAGGCCATATTTGGTTTTGAAGGCTGCTTTGCCTTTGTCGCCCTCCTTGATACACATGTTATTGTATCCCCAGCATACGTCAAGCTTGGTGTAAATGTGTGCATTACTGAGATCAGTGATTAGGTTGGTGATGAGGGGAAGTGGGTACTGATTGCGGATAGTAATGTTGTTAATGCACCGGTAGTCTTGCATGGGATGGAGTTTTCCATCCTTTTTCTTGACAAAGAAAAAAGGAGATGCATATGGGGATTTTGATGGTCGTATGTATCCCTTCTCCAGTTGCTCCATTAAGAAGGCTTGCAAGGCCTTGTCCTCCTCCTAGGTTAAGGGATAGACCTTACAGTCAAGTGTGTCCAGTGCGTTGGGTTTGAATTCGATGGTGTGATCCCACACCTGCAGTGGGGGAAAGCAATGAGAAGCTTCCTCATTGAATAGGTTAATGAAGGCTGCATACTCTGAGGGTAGTTCCACTTTTACGGTGTATTGCTGGGCTTGGATGGCTAGTTCAGTTGAGGTGTTACGGCCGAGATCCCGAGTCCCCGAGAAAGCACGCCGCCGAGCTGCCCGAGCCGGCCCGCGTTGGACAACTACGAGCGAACCCTAGATTCCGAGGCATTAAGAGAGGCCTTGATGAGAAAGGGAGACCTGAGCATGTGGACATTGCGTCCCAGACCAGCTAAGTCCCACTCTCCTGTTGAGAGCAGCGACGAAGAAGCTGACGACCCCTACGAGCAAGATGAAGCTCGCGCGCGCGCCATGTACGCGCACTTCTACGGGCGTGATAGCCCAGAGTCACATGACTCATCACGTGAGGCATCACCTGAGCGTGTGTGCCTCGGGTATGCTGCAGCCGGTTACCCGGTTGATGACGACATGAACTAGGCCTTTGTGCCTGCCTTCTGATGGACTTTCTAATGGACGCCTCGTGTACTGTACGGGTGCAGCCTCGTGTCTGATGGATGTTGGTGCCTTTATAGGCCGGTCCAATTATGTTTCTCCTTTGTGTTTCAGCTTGTGGAGCCGGAGCCCTTATGGCTATTGGCTAGAGATAAGGACTTAAGGTTCGTGCTGAGTCCGAACCTTATCTACTAGTAGTATAAGTACTAGCTTGTCTTCGCATGTATTCCCTATCTTGAGTTCTTGGAGAATCCGCATCACAGTTCCCTCCTGCTTTCCTAAGGGCCTTAGTTGGTCTTCTCTACCAAACCCTTAGACGTCATCTTGTTGTGCCGCTTCTTAGTGAGCCGTTTCCCTTGGTCTTCCCTTCGTTCCTCAGTTGCAACCACTATTGCAGTGGTTTTGCCTTGGTTGTCACATGCAATACAAGCGTTCTGAGAACCCCAGTTCAAGTCGAACTAGACGGCCGGTGCGACCGTAACATGAGGTGGTGTGTAGCATGGTCCTTCCTTCATCCTCTTCGTCTTCTAGTTGCTGGACCGCTTCATCTTTTTCTTGCGTGGTTCATACCGCTGCTGTTACGTCTCGTCGGGACGCTGGTCCGACTTGGACCCTGGACAGGCGCTAGGGGGTAAACCGGCTAAGTCGAATACGAAGGGACTTCCTTAACGTAACGACGAGGCTATCAGCGGAGCTTCTGTGTCATGCTGGCCTAAAGTAGTGACTTGCTTCCAGATGTGAAGCACAAGTCGTCGGCTCAGAATAGCCCACAAAGAGAGGAGAAGAGAATAGAGAAGTCGAATTGGAAGAGCAATGACGATTCAAAGAAGACCAAGATAGTGAGTCTTGGTCTTCGACGACTACTACTTATACATATACGCGAGGGCTTTAAAGCGCCTCTTGAATGGAACTATCCTATGGCGTAAGTAGCTCGAACCCTACTACACCGATCCTAGGAATCACTCAGCAATCACATGCGACTGCTGAGTACTGACTGATACTACAAGTCCGTGACTAATTACTACTTACTACCGTAGCCACAACCGGTAAGCAAGAGTCCGAGACTCCGAATCACGACATCACTATTACTTCTGATAAGTCCGGAGGGCCGACCGTAACAGCTGCAATGGTGGCTGATTTTACCTGGGGATTGAGAGATTGTAGCACAATTGGTAGGGCATCTTCCTTGATTGTGGTGTATCACCATGACATTTGTGGTTTGTAGGTTGCAAGCCAGGGGTATCCGAGGACTATATCCTTGGTTCCTATGTTGGTAAGGAGGAACTGGAGTGTGTGGTGGATTCCCTTTGTTTGTACTTGAAGATCTACAAAGTGCGTGATCAGTCCTGCCCTATTTTTGGTGTTGTCAATGTTCCATATCTTTTTTGGTTGGTCTAAGGCTTATAAGCCCAGGCACATTCATTTGGCAAATGCGGGTCATATGAAGTTGTCAGTGGCTCCTAAGTCTACTAGTGCTCTTATGTCGGCCATTGCGTAATTCGTGCAAATTGAAACTGGAACTTTCATAGATCGATAGCACATGATGATAACAGAATTACATTTAACCACCCTCACCCAGGCCGATGGGTTCAGGCGTCCTAAAAACCCTCCTGCTTCCACAAATCTTTGAGGATCAAGTCTTTTACTTTGTCTGGCTCCGAGGCTACTCCGGTCATCCAGTTGGTAGCGTGTTCTTGTGGAGTTTGAGCTCATGATGCCTGAATAGGCCATTCTTCTGGCTCATACCGATCGGCTTTGGTGCGCCAGTTGTAGGTGTGCTGTGGGAAATATCTGCTGAGGTGACCCTCTTTTCCACAAGTGTAGCACATAACTTTGGAAAGGTCTCTCCCCTGTCCCCTGTTCTTCCTGAACCCCTGAGCAGGAGGAAGATGGTTCCATCGTTCAAGTATTTCTTTGGCTCCCGCAAGGTGTCCCCTGATTCGATCAGCAGAGGTATCCATAGCATTAGGATCTCTGGGGAGGTTCCATCTGGGAGCCCCTCCTCCTCCTCCTCCTCGTGAGTTATTTCCTCTGCTCTGTTGTGGTCCTCCCTGTCCACGATGTTGATTGAGGCGTGCTTTCATGTGAATGTATTGTTGCTGCCTCTTCATCACTGCAGTCTTCCAGTCTTCAAATGATTGTGGGTTGTCCATGGTGAAGACCTTTTCGTAAAGGTCCTTCGGTAGCCCATTGGTAAAGATGTCGAGGGTCAACAGGGAATCTAGTTGATAGCCAGCTTGTCGTGCCAGGGTTTTGAAGTTGGTAACGTACGTGTCAATATCTCCTCCTGTCATCCGTACTCCTCTTTTTAACGTGGCTTGTGCTTGTTCCTTTTCGAGGGTGTTTGAGAACCATTGTGTGAACACACTGATGACTTCATGCCATAGGCAGGGGTCTGAATCATTAATTCCTCCCGTTACCTGCCAATTAAGCCAACGACTTGTGTGGGTAATCCATTCATTGACATCTTTTCCCTAAATGTAAGTGAGGAATAGCATGGATCGTTGATAGGCATTTGACATGATAGGGTTGTTGTTGTTGATTCCCCAATACAGCTCCTACTGCGTGAGGAACTCTTCGCTCTTGTGTTGGTCCCCATGAAATATCTCGGGGGGATTGCCTACAAATTTGTCAGAGTGACCTCGTCCTGGAGTGTTACGGTCGCACCGGCCGTCTAGTTCGACTTGAACTGGGGTTCTCAGAACGCTTGTATTGCACGCGACAACCAAGGCAAAACCACTGCAATAGTGGTTGCAACTGAGAGACGAAGGGGAAAACCAAAGGGAATGGCTCGCTAAGAAGCGGCACAACAAGACGACGTCTAAGGGTTTGGTAGAGAAGACCAACTAAGGCCCTTAGGAAAGCAGGAGGGAACTGTGATGCGGATTGTTGAAAGAATGGTACGAATTCTCCAAGAACTCAAGATGGGGAATACATGCGAAGACAAGCTAGTACTTATAATACTAGTAGATAAGGTTCGGACTCAGCACGAACCTTAAGTCCTTATCTCTAGCCAATCGCCATAAGGGCTCTGGCTCCACAAGCTGAAACACAAAGGAGAAACATAATTGGACCGGCCTATAAAGGCACTGACATCCATCAAACACGAGGCTGCGCCCATACAGTACATGAGGCGTCCATCAGAAAGCAGGCACGAAGGCCTAGTCCATGTCGTCATCAACCGGGTAACCGGCTGCAGCATACCCGAGGCACACACGCTCAGGTGATGCCTCACGTGTTGAGTCACGTGACTCTGGGCTATCGCGCCTGTAGAAGTGTGCATACATGGCGCGCGCGCGAGCTTCATCTTGCTCGTAGGGGTCGTCAGCTTCTTCGTCGCTGCTCTCAACAGGAGTGCGGGACTTAGCTGGTTCGGGACGTAATGTCCACATGCTCAGGTCCCCCTTTCTCATCAAGGCCTCTCTTAATGCCTCGGAATCCAGGGTTCGCTCGTAGTTATCCAACGCGGGCTGGCTCGGGCAGCTCGGCGGCATGCTTTCTCGGGAGCTCAGAGTCTCGGCCGTAACATGGAGGAGATCCAATTGGTGGTACTCCCCCGAATGGTGGTCCTCCTCCACCCCCTGGGAATCCTCCTCCGCCCCCTGGGAATCCTCCTCCTGGGGGTCCTCATCCTAGGCTTCCAGCATCTGGCAGTCCTTCTCCTGTAGGTGGGTCTGGTCAGTCGGGCCCAATGGCCCTCATAATGGCAGTATCATTGGCGTTCAGAGGTTCCCCGGTGACGGGGTGTATCAGCATTTGTACTTGGGTTGAAGGTTCTTCAGTGATCGTGGCCATGGGTGGTAAAATATTGATAGACTCAGCTCAAGCTATCAAGGCCATTTCCTGTTTGTTTAGGGATTCAAACATGGGTGCTCCCTCATTTTGCTCTTCAGATGGGTCTTCCTCTGATATCTTGTGTGTGTTCTCTAAATGACTGGCATCTTCTTCGCCGTCGATGGGTCCCCAATCAGATCTGGGTGTTACTTCGTCGTGATAGATGTCACAGCAGTGATGGGATCATAGTACGTCGATAACCTGCCACTGGTCAAGGATGTAGTCCACCTGGCACCAGCAGATATGATCAAAGCTAAACTCAACTGGGCATTCTCCGTGTCATGTTTCGATCATGTAGCCTCCTTCTATCCAATACGCGTTTTTCAAGTAGTGGGTTGGTACATTGCGGGTTCCTCATTGCTCAATGAAGTATGGGTGGAAACTGTCAGAAGTCCACTCTTCTCTGGTGGTTACTCTCACCATGATGAAGGGTCTTGGTCTTAATGTTACACCTTGCTGTGGCGCTTGTTCAACTTGAACAGGTTTCTGGGCGAGAGAGCGATGAGTATGGTATTGGTTGAATGTAGAGGTGACTTCCTCAATACTACAACAGGGCAAGCAATGGATCTTCTAAGTCACATTGGCCCAAATAGACTTCAACCTGCCTTTGTATGTGAAGGATCAGGTGATGCAATAGCACGATAGTGAGAGAGATGAGAAGGGAGAAGAAGACTTGAGTTGTGAAATCAATGGCAATTGAAGGAGACCAAGATAGTGAATCTTGGTCTTCCACCACTACTACTTATACAGTTACACAAGGGCTTTGAAGTGCCTCTTGAACGGGAACTATCCTATGGCATAAGTAGCTTGAACCCTACTACACCGATCCTAGGAATCACTTAGCAATCACATGCGATTGCTGAGTGCTGACTGATACTACGAGTCCGTGACTAATTACTACTTACTACCGTAGCCACACCTGGTAAGTAAGAGTCCAAGACTCTGAATCACAACATCACTATTATTCTGATAAGTCCGAGGGGCCAACTGTAACAAGTGGCAGCAACAAGACTTTGGGGAAGAGGACATGGCTCGCTAAGAAGCAGCACAACAAGATGATGTCTAAGGGTTTGGTGAAGAAGACCAACTAAGGCCCTTAGGAAGACAGGAGGGAAGCTAGGATGTGATTTAGGAAAGATACAAAATCTCAAGATAGCAAATACATGCGAAGACAAGCTAGTACTTATACCACTAGTAGATAAGGTTCAGACTCAGCATGAACCTTAAGTCCTTATCTCTAGCCAATAGCCATAAGGGCTCCAGCTTCATAAGCTGAAACACAAAGGAGAAACATAATTGGACTGGCCTATCAAGGCACCAACATCCATCAGACATGTGGCAGTGCCCATACAGTACATGTGACGATTCGACGACGTCATCAGTGATGTCAGGGTGATGTCATGGCAGGGTGACGTAGGAGCTGACTGAGCACAGTTATGACATCAGTATTACTTAGGATTGCTCAGCCATAGTAGTACATTCCGTAACGTTCTTCATCTTTCTATTAGGTTCCGTATCGTTCCAGTCCATTCTCTAGCTACGACTCATAGTGACTAGCTAGTTGTATAAATACCGACACATGATAGAACTCAGACCCTAAGTCTGAGTCTCTTGAAATCTCAGCGTCTTGTACCCATTCCTCTCTGCTAAGACAAAAAGCATTGTGAACGCTTTTGGGCTTAGTAATCATCCCCTTCCTCTTCTGGTGTGTATGTTCCCACGCCACTGGATTCATCTGACCTTTGACTCTGAGACTAAGTCGATAAACGTCTCGTGTTCAAATCACCTGACCAGACGTCATGTGACCCGGCTCAAGTCAAGCAAAGTCGATAGCACCGCTGACGCTACATTAGACTCAGACTTCGTGTTCCATAACGCGAAGTTGAGATTCCTCTACCCTGGCTCAACAATATAACCTTGTTCCCCAACAATTTGAGCCGTTCTTTATCGACAATCGAGGCGCACGAAACGTCCCACTAAGATACCTCAGAAAAGCCTACTGGGCCGAACGCGAAGATAGGACTGGCTACTTTGCACGCCATCCCGAAACCAACCAAGAGATCGAAGTTGAACTCGAACGAAATGGAGACATCGTCTGTTGGGTAGAAATCGTGTATTCTTCACGAAAAAGACGATATTATGCACGTAATATCGCAGAACCCATTTATGGACTCAGAATTTGGCAGGAAGATATTGTACATCGTTCTGACGAAGGACCAATTGACAGAGAAGTACACTCTGATTCAGATCAAGCCCCCGATGTCGACCCAATCAACGACTCATTCACGCAAGCCAACGTACCTGACCCTCTTGAATTCCAAGAAGTATTACCCTTTGCCGACGATCAACAAGAAGACATAGAACTCGCTGATCAAATTGCCCAAATCCGTATACGATCCGATTCAGATCCACTCCTCAACACAATGACAACAACTGCAACAACAACAACAATTTCAACTGCACCCTTATTCCCGACTTTAGTTCAGGCAGGAGGATCCGCCAGAGGAGGTGGCCCACCGACGGGAGGACCTGCGAGCGGCGTGCCTGGCGGAGGCCCTGGTCCAGCCGGAGGACCACCTGGCGGGGGACCACCTGGTGGAGGACCAATGGCAGGCAGAGGAGCAATCGCGCCGGGGATCGGCGGACATACCTCCAAACTATTTGGACAAGAACCGACCCCATTCAATGGAGATAGAACTAAAGCCAACAAATACTGCCTAGCTTTTCAGCTCTATTGGGCAATGAACATGAATCATGACATCTTTACTGTGCCTTTTTCGCGTGCAGTACTTTTCCTCCAATTCATTGAAGGAACGGACGTCCAGGATTGGGTTGAAGCCCAAGTCGACTGGTTGTCCGCTCAAATTATGGCCCACGGACATAACCAAAACGAAGAATGGCTTTGGAATACTATTGAAGATCGCTTTAAAAGTGCCTTTACAGACACTACGGCGGAAACGCGTGCCCGCCACGATATCTCAAAACTGAAAATGGAGCGAAATGCACTTGATGACTATATTGCTAAATTCCAATCCCTTGCAAAAATGGCCGGTTACGACCTTGATAACCCAGCCATCCTTGAAAATTTTATGGACGGATTGCCGCAAGGCCTCGTTAGTAACATCATTAATATGGCCACGCCAGTCTCTTGGAACAACTGGACGCGAGAAGCTCGACGATACCATCAAAACTTTGTATTCTTACAGAACCGATTCAAGAAAAGCGACAACCGCCTGGCAAAATCGCTGCAATGGCATCCTTTCCAGAAACTGCGGGATCCAAACACAATGGACACCACACCCGACCGAATCCGAGCCCACGCGCTCACAACCGATGAAAGAGAGCAGTTTATGAAGGAAGGAAGATGCTTTTATTGTAAAGAATTGGGCTATATGAGCCGAGCCTGTCCAAAGAAAGCATCTTGCGTGGCAACCACCTCCACAACTGCAGCCACCATAACTCCCATTAAGGAAAGAGAAAACTCAACTCCAACTCAAAATTTGACTCCAACCAGTTCAACCTCGGACAAAACCACAGATGAGATTATAGCATTCATATCTGGTCAAAATGACAAATGGAGAGATGATTTTATCAGAAAAGCTTTCATGGAAAACCAGGATTTTTCCCAAGCCTGAACCCATCAGCCTGGGGTAGGGCAATAGGTGCTTCATCAAATGTGTACTATAGTCGATTCAAATCTATGAAAATACCAGTATCTTTTCGTACACAAAGCACCATGGCTGACCGACAAATTCTCGTGGACTCCGGCGCAACAGACAACTTTATCACACCTTCTTTCATTTAACGACTAGGGATTACCACCTTACCACTTCCGAACGCTCGAAAAATCTGGAATATCGATGGAACCACAAATCAAAACGGTTTACTAACGCACTTTACAGACTTGGAAGTGCAAACCGCAGGGCGAACTCAGCTCATGCGATTCCTTGTCACAAATCTAGGACCCGAAGATATGGTCCTCGGATACCCTTGGTTAGCTGTGTTCAAACCACAATTCCACTGGGAAACCGCCACTATCGATCACAAGGCACTACCAGTTGTTATCAGATCTGTTAACTGGAGACAAATGAAATTATGACACGTTGTCACTAATGAAACCAATGATCTGGAAGAAGGAGATGAGCTATGGATGGGAATTCGATCTATCGCCACAGATCTAGCTATTCAACATGGACACGAGGAGGTTGAAATCCCGTCGGAATACCAAAAATACGCCAAAGTATTTTCCGAAGAAGAATCCCAACGCTTCCCTCCAAGTCGACCTTGGGATCATGCAATAGAGTTCAAATTGGATGCTCCAGATGTTATCGATTGTAAAGTATACCCACTAACCACCACTGAAGACCAAGCATTGATCAAGTTCCTTGACGATCACTTACAAAAACAATACATAACTCCATCCAAGCCACCTTACGCATCCCCCTTTTTCTTTGTTAAGAAAAAGGACGGTAAGTTACACCCAGTCCAAGATTATCGAAAGATCAATCAATATACCATCCGCAATCGATACCCACTTCTGCTTATCCCCGATCTCATCTCCCAGGTCAAAGATTGCCACATCTTTACCAAGTTTGACATCCGATGGGGGTATAATAACATCCACATTAAAAAGGGGGATGAACCTAAAGCAGCCTTTAAAACAAAATATGGCCTTTATGAACCTCGTGTGATGTTCTTCGGACTTACTAACTCCCCAAGTACGTTCCAGACCATGATGAATACTATCTTCCGCCCCCTTCAACAACAATTCGCCCCACTCGGATCTGAGATCATTGTCTATATGGACAACATTCTTATCGCCACCCACACTTCTCTCATCGATCATCGTGCCGCCATTCATGCCATCCTTCAACTCCTTGATTCCCACGACCTCTATCTAAAGGCTTCTAAGTGTACATTTGAGTCACCACAAGTTGATTACCTGGGGGTAATCCTTGAGGGGGGGGTGATTCGCATGGATCCTGTCAAAATCGACGGAATTCAACAATGGCCAATCCCAAAAAACCTCAAAGATGTTCGCTCCTTCCTCGGCTTTTATAATTTCTATCGCGCCTTCATTAAAGGATTTGCCCATATCGCGCGGCCATTGAATGCTCTAACAAAGAAGGACGTACCTTGGCACTGGACCACAGAACATACTAAATCCTTCGAGGCATTAAAAGGCATTGTTACTCAAGACCCCGTTCTCGTCCAGCCAATCATCACCAACCAATTTGAGCTTGAAGTAGACGCATCTGGCTTTGCTACCGGGGCCGTTCTACTCCAACGAACACATGACAAAAAGAAGCATCCGATTGCATACTACTCCACGACGTTCACTGAAGCAGAACGGAATTACGACATCTATAATAGGGAATTGCTAGCCATCGTAAAAGCGCTCCATCATTGGCGGCATTATCTCGCAGGGTCTTCACATAAAATAATCATCTACACCAATCACTCTAATCTCCAGTATTGGAAACAACCGCATAAAATCAGCCAACGGGTGGCATGAGAAATGGTCGAACTTGCCGAATTTGACTTTGAACTACACCATATCCCTGGAATGGCCAACAAAAGAGCCGATGCCTTATCAAGACGCCCTGATTACAATCAAGGAGAAGAAGATAACCAAAACCAGATTGTATTACCTGAAGATGTCTTCGCACGATCGATTGTGCAATGGAAGGCCAAGGAGTTCAGCCAAGACTACAATATCCTCAAAGCATGGCTAGACCCTTACCAGCTAAAGAAAATAGGGGATTACTGGTGGAAGGATGGAAAAAGAGTACTAATGCAAGGGACGGATGACCGACATAACCTCATCAGGGAATATCACGATGCACCTCCCCAGGGTCATCCTGGTATCGCATGAACCATTGATCTCATTGAACGACAATTCTGGTGGCCCTTATTACGACAAGAAGTAAAGAGTTATGTGACGGGGTGTGCCCTATGTCAACAGAATAAGGTTAACGCCCATCGACTCAAACCACCTCCATTCCCCATTGCCGTACAACCTGAGACCATGCCTTATGAAGTTGTGTCAATCGACTTCATCACAAAATTACCCACCTCACATGGGTTTAATACTATCATCACAATCACAGACCAAGGATGTTCAAAGGCTGCAACATTCATACCTTGCCGAGAGACCATAACAGGAGAGGAAGTAGCTCAATTATACCTCTGTCATGTTTTCAGACTGTTCAGACTCCCATGAAAGATCATCTCCGATCGTGATCCTAGATTCACCTCTATCTTCATGAAAGAACTCACGAAAGGGCTTCAAATTGAACAGAACATCTCCACAGCCTATCACCCTCAAACGGACAGCCAATCTGAACGAACAAACCAGTGGCTAGAACAATACTTACATTTCTGGTGTAATCATCAACAAGATAACTGGGCTTCTCTCCTTCCAATCGCCGAATTTGCGCACAACACGTGGAAACATGAGAAGGCAAAAGAAGCACCTTCCATGATCTTAATGGGATACTACCCGTGTGCTACCTGGGCAGAATATACAACCGAAGTTCCCCAAACCATGTTACGCCTTGACCAATTTAAGAGGGCCCGTAAAGAAGCATCAGAAAACTTACAGAAGGCCTATCAAGTGACTGACATCCCCTCCACGTATAGGCCTCACGTAGTTGGCGATTTGGTATGGCTTGAAGGGCGTAACTTGTCGACTTCTCATCCTACGGCCAAATTGGCACCTTGGCGTTACGGCCCCTTCCCTGTCAAACGTGCCCTCTCCCATGTGACCTTCGAGTTAATATTACCACCACACTGGAAAATTCATCCCGTCTTCCATGGAAGTCTGCTAACCCCATTTAAGGAAACGGAAACGCACGGACCTAATTACACGAGGCCACCACCTGACCTTATCAATGGACAGGAAGAGTACGAAGTAGAACGAATCCTTGACAGCAGACGAACGGGAGTACGAAAGCGCTTGCAATACTTGGTACAGTGGAAAGGGTATACACCCACAGATAACCAATGGGTCGCATCTACTGATGTACATGCACCTGAACTGGTGAAAGATTTCTACAATCAATACCCACATAAAATCAGAGGGATAAAAGGCAACGGCAATGATACACAACCGACATCACTTTCTAGTCCCCACATGTCTTCTCCCAATGCCAGTTCTCCGCAAAACCAAGAAACTGTCCCGTTACTGGATGCCCTCTCACCCACAGCTGTCGGTACACCTGACGAAGGACACCTTTCACCTTCTCGACCTTTACTCCTCCTCCACCCCAACCAGAATGACCCGCAGCAAGACACGGCAGCTAGAAGCACAGAAGTCCCCCCAGTGTCCCGCAACGATGCCCCTCCCGGTTTTGTCTGAAACGAAGGAAATAACTATATTTTCTTCCCAGTCCTCAACGAACGCAACACTTTCGTCAATCCCCCCTTCGTTCAGTTCACTGGAGGAGGAGATCCAATGGTATTGGCAAGACTTACCAGAGAAGGTCCAATTTATGGGGGACCATTATGGGCTGATGAATATGCCATGGCAACAGCTGTCCCCGTTTACCGCACTGAACAGCTTCACGTGCTGTCCGGTTCATTCCGTCACTGCAACCTCCTGTTTCAAGCCTTGCGGGAGTTAGGTGATAGAGGGTTGTTAGCGGAGTTGGAGCGTTATCAGGTATCGTTGGTGGATCAGAAGAATATAGAAGATCAGATCTCGCAGTTGGAGATGTGACTCACCGTCCTTAAAAGGAAGCAACATGAGTGTATCCTATGAATGGAGAAGGCACGACTTTGGGAGCGTATGATGAACACGACGACGGGTGCACTTCTTTCCCTCGCCATCGATAATGAGGAACGACGTGGGCGTCATGCGTGAGGAGGGGGTCATGTGACGATTCGATGACGTCATTGGTGATGTCAGGGTGATGTCATGGCAGGGTGACGTAGGAGCTGACTGAGCACAGTTATGACATCAGTATTACTTAGGATTGCTCAGCCATAGTAGTACACTCCGTAACGTTCTTCATCTTTCTATTAGGTTCCGTATCGTTCCAGTCCATTCTCTAGCTACGACTCATAGTGACTAGCTAGTTGTATAAATACCGACACATGATAGAACTCAGACCCTAAGTCTGAGTCTCTTGAAATCTCAGCGTCTTGTACCCATTCCTCTCTGCTAAGACAAAAAGCATTGTGAACGCTTTTGGGCTTAGTAATCATCCCCTTCCTCTTCTGGTGTGTACGTTCCCACGCCACCGGATTCATCTGACCTTTGACTCTGAGACTAAGTCGATAAACGTCTCATGTTCAAATCACCTGACCAGACGTCATGTGACCCAGCTCAAGTCAAGCAAAGTCGATAGCGCCGCTGACGCTACAGTACATGAGGCGTCTATCAGAAAGTCCATCAGAATCAAGGCATGAAGGCCTATTCCATGTTGTCACCAACCAGGAAACCAGCTGCAGCATACCCGAGGCACACACATTCAGGTGATGCCTCATGTGATGTGTTATGTGACCCTTCTATCTCTTTACTCCAGAAGTGTGCATATAGCTTGCATGTGCAAGCTTCCTCTTGCTTGTAGGGGTCATCAGCTTCATTGTCGCTACTCTCAACAGGGGAGTGGGACTTAGCTGGTCCAGGGCATAATGCCCACATGCTTAGGTCACCCTTTCTCATCATTGCCTCTTGCAAGGCATCGGTATCAAGGGTTCTTTCGTAGTTGTCCAATGTGGGCCAGCTTAGACAGCTCAGCGGTGTGCTTTCCAGGGAGCTCAAATGCTCGACCGTAACAATTGGTATGACTGCAAAAGCAAATTGAACATATCTTGTTATGCAAATACAAGCGAAAAAAGCACTTATACAATTACTATCTAGCTCAAACATCACATCAAGCATATACCCTACCATGACATCTCTTTGCCCTCTGAAGCTGCAGCACCGATTCAAGAAAACCTGGAGTGGTCATGCCCAAATGAAGTTGCAAAAAGAGTTCAGATGACTTACCCATCTATAACAGTGCATCAAGTTCACACTGCCTAGACAACCATGAGTGAAACACTCTGGAAATGAGATATACAGCAAATACCTTCTGTTAAGGCCCTTCTAGGTGGACTTAGGGATGATGTGGCAGTTCTTGAGCTCCCTATAATAGACAGTGTCAAGCAAGTTGTATAGGTGATGAAATGAATTGCCTTACAACTCCAGGGCAAGTTGGTTAAGATTGGGATGGACACTACCTGTAAGAGACAATTCCAAGTGTCAGTAACAGTTGCACTAACTATGAAATAAAAGATAATACAAATTCTACCCACCTTGAACTATACACCATCCTTGGGGAATACAACAATATTGGATTCCCACTGTTATATTGTCTCTTAACAACAGCCTCTTCACTAGAGGCTAGAAAATGTACCAAAGCTTTAGAAGCTTGGGCAACCATCTTGCATGATAAATATAGCATCATCCCAAGGTTTGTTCATATGGATAAAGATATGGCCAAAATTGGCACAAGTTAACTAGTCTGGCCCAAGGCAAAATATCAACTCTGTTGGTGGCATCAGCACGAAGCACTCCAAAGGCACGTCAAGGGAAACTTACCCACCTCTATGTACAACACCCAGCATGCAAGAAATGAGCACCCATTTATTGATGTGTTACATCATGGTAGGGACGTTCACCTGACATGGGTTAAGTCGATCTACTGAGACGCTGCACTAAGGGTCTGGTTCTAGTTGTCAAGGGAAGTTCTGAAGAGGAACTTCAGTGAAGATGTATGAGTTGAAGAGTCAGCCTAAGCCAATATTGGAACTTAGGATTCTTTAGTGAGAGGAGAGTTTGGTGAGAGATGGAGTATTCAAAGGTCTTTGATTGCTCGAGTACCGTAGAGTACAAAAAGTCAAGTCTAAGGCTACAAGCTACCTAGCAAGCCTGACTTTATAGTAAATAGGGATCCTAGTACCGAGTCACAATGGCGTACTAGGATCGAGTCATCTGAACAATAAGTAACTGTGGCGCAGTCCACAGTATGTATGTTATGACACTGCCTAATTTAATCCCCTTCCTCACTCGCCTTAGGACACGTGATAACCCTTTTCACTTTCTCATCACGTGGTCATTCTCATATGAGTCATGACGACTCTTTACTTTTATCTTTGGTTCTCATAAGAGTCATGGTGACTCTTTACTGATTTTCCTTTGCGAGTCATGATGACTCTTGCCTGTTGATAAGGGGCTGCTGTTTCAGATATATCAGTTTCACTTATATCTATTGTTTCACATCCTACATGTGATTACTGCCGGCTGTGCCGCAGTTCGTATTGTGATTGCTCGATGACTTGATCCTAGGATGCCATTATCATTCTATCCTAGGATGCCCTATTACTTTTACTATAAATATAGGCTCACCAGGTAGTAGTAGCCTTAGACTTGACTTTTTGTATCCTACGGTACTCGAGCAATCGAAGACCTTTGAATACTCCATCTCTCACCAAACTCTCCTCTCACTGAAGAATCCTAAGTTCCACTATTTGCTTAGGCTGACTCTTCAACTCGTACATCTTCACTGAAGTTCCTCTTCGAAACTTCCCTTGACAACCAGAACCAGACCCCTTAGTGCAGCGTCTCTGAAGGTCGACTAAACCCACGTCGGGTGAACGTCCCTACCGTGACATAACAATGTATGAAACGAGTCTGAAACAAAAGATATAAGCCCCCTGACAACGGGCTAGAGTCACTATGACTCGTATGAGAACGATAAGTAAAGAGTCATTATGACTCTTGTGAGAACAATCACGTGAGACAAAGAAAGATAAACAAAGGAGAAAATGAATCGTATCATAACATGATGTCACCTTCAAGCCCTATGGCCATGTGGACCCAAATGATTCCAAGGGGAGTGTTCCTTGGAAGATCCATAAGTGAGAGGAGGTGATAGCTATGTCACTCACTAGCAAAGATGTTATGGTCAAGCATTTGAGCTCCCGAGAAAGCACACTGCTGAACTGCCTGAGCTGGCCCACATTGGATAACTATGAGCGAACCCTCAATACCGATGCCTTGCAAGAGGCAATGATGAGAAAGGGTGACCTGAGCATATGGGCATTATGCCCTAGACCAGCTAAGTCCCACTCCCCTGTTGAGAGTAGTGACAATGAAGCTGATGACCCCTACAAGCAAGAGGAAGCTCACATGCGCAAGCTATATGCACACTTCTGGAGTAAAGAGATGGAAGGGTCACGTGAGGCATCACCTGAATGTGTATGTGTTACACTTCGGTAAGCGTGGGCCTTGCTTTAGGTGATAACAAGACATGAGTACTCAGCTTGACAATCTGCTAAGTCGAACATGGGATCCTAAGTCCTAACACGTTGACGTCTTGCAACTGGGAAGGCTTCCTTGGTAAGCCTTATGCAGTGCACTCTTCTGGGTCACAATACTTCAAGTGAGGCGGGAGAGGAGTCATGAAACTGGTGATTCAAGAAGACCAAGATAGCGACTCTTGGTCTTCTGCAACTACTACTTATACACAATGATAGAGGGCTTTAAAGTGCCTCCTAAATGATATTGACCTATAGCAATACTAGCTCGAACCCTAGTACCGCTATCCTAGTAATCAGTAAGCTACAGTACCATGTGATACTACCACTGACTGATAACACGTGAAAGAAACTGTCCCTGACTAATGTACGAAATCACATGCCTACCACTGTAGTCAGAACCTAATGGTAAGCATACAAGTCCAAGTCGTGACAGTATGCCTCGGGTATGCTGCAGCCAGTTATCCAGTTGATGATGACACAGACTAGGCCTTCATGCCTTGATTCTGATGGACTTTCTGATGGACGCCTTGTGTACTGTATGGGCACAGCCTCGTGTCTGATGGATGTTGGTGCCTTGATAGGCCAGTCCAATTATGTTTCTCCTTTGTGTTTCAGCTTGTGGAGCCAGAGCCCTTATGGCTATTGGCTAGAGATAAGGACTTAAGGTTCATGCTGAGTCCGAACCTTATCTACTAGTAGTATAAGTACTAGCTTGTCTTCACATGTATTCACTATCTTGAGATTCTTTCAAATCACATCCTAGCTTCCCTTCGTCTTCCTAAGGGCCTTAGTTGGTCTTCTTTACCAAACCCTTAGACATTGTCTTGTTGTGCCACTTCTTAGTGAGCCATTCCCTTTGGTTTTCCCTTCCTTCTCAGTTGCAACCACTATTGCAGTGGTTCTGCCTTGGTTGTCATGTGCAATACAAGCATTCTAAGAACCCCCCAGCACAAGCCGTGCTAGACATTTGGTGTGAATGTAACAATAGTAAATAGGAATCCTAGGATTGAGTCATGGTACCATAAGTAACTGCAGTGCAGTCCACAGTAATCACAAGCTGAGTCCTGGAACAAAAGATATAAGCCCCTTGACAACAGGCTAGAGTCACCTTGACTCATATGAGAACATAAGTAAGGAGTCACCATAACTCCTATGGGAACATAAATAAAAGAGTCACCATGACTCTAAGACCATCACATAAGCCCAATCACATAAGCATGTAGTGGTTGTGAAGGAAGGGGATAAAATTTGAGCAGTGTCATAATAGGATGTCAGGCAATTCATCTGCACCTGCCCACATTTCATTGTAAGTTGATTTTTGATATGCAAGCACCTGGTCTAACAATTCCACCTGGTCAACCTATGATTCTTCCTTAAGGTGATGTGGAATTGTTCCATACCTTTCTGGACCCACCCTTCCCTCAAGCCCCTTTTGATAGCCATGGAGAGAATCGAGGTGGATCAGGTGATAGCTACAGATGGCAATGGTGACGATAACACAAGTGTGGAGGCATATTGCCACCTGAACGTAGCTGGGAATGTAACTGGCTTAGATTCCAGGTCTAAAGATGATGACATACTAATTGATATCTTGGAGAAAGGCGACTACAAGAGAAAATCGAGCAAAGGAGAATTAGAGGATTATATATGCATCATCTGAGATTTCTGCAATGGCCTCAAGTTCCAGGTCAAATTTAAAGACCCCTGGTTTCTGAGAATGTTGGAGAGGGAGGGTGCTGGGTTCATCAGGCTTGTGCAGAACTGCCTGAGTTGTGAAAGGCATTTTAATTTGAGTTAAACATCCTCCCCATTGACATGGGAAAAGTCAACAGCAAACACCCTCTTCTGTTGATCTTGTCCCTGCCATGATAATAGCACCTGAGACAACACATGGTGCTTTTTTAAGTAACACCTTACACTTCCTTACACATACTGTGTTATGCTTCAGTAAGCATGGGCCTTGCTTTAGGCAAGATATAAGGCACAAGTACTCAGCTTGATGATAATACTAAGTTGAATGTAGAGCCACAATGCTCAATACAACAATGCTGACAACTGGGAAGACCTCCACCTCCTTGGAGTCTTATGCAGTGTGATACTTGAAGATGATCTAGGCTAGGGAAGGAAGGTGAAACCAATGATTCAAGAAGACCAAGATGGCGATCCTTGGTCTTCCCTAACTACTACTTATACAAGAAGATGGAGGGCTTTGAAGCACCTCCTGAACTGTGATAGCCTATAGTGTATCTAGCTCGAACCCTAGTACCACTATCCTAGTAATCAGTAAGTGTATAGTAACATGTGATATGACTACTGACTGATAACACGTGAAATGTCACAGAACAGACTTGGACGCTTACTATTAGTGTCGTGATCCGGCTCACCATAGACTTTCTTTTTCTTTTACCACTTCGCTTTGACATACACTCGGACTTCCTCGGAGTACTAACTTGTTGACTCATTACCATGTACGCCTTCCTACTCCGATTCCCCTTCTATTCCTTTCCCCTTTTACGCTTCCCCTTGTTCCCCATTCTACCTCTCCCCATTTGCGTCTCCTATTGTTCTCTATTAGTACCCTCTTCATGGGACGGACCCGGAGTAGCTACCTATATAAGCTTGACCATGTATACGCTTATCCTCCAGTCTTGTCTTCGTTTATCATACTAGCGAATACCAGACCTGCTTACTCCTCCAACTGTGTGCTCCCTTCTCGTCGTCTCATCACCACTATCGGTCTTCCCTTAGTTGGGAGCCACCTCGAAGCTTTGCGCTTGTGCTATAACAACGTGCACACACAGACCCTAAGTCGCTTGACTTAGTCCCTCGTACTTCGGCCATCTGACCGAAGCCCCTTGTACCTCGTCACTAAGTCCATCGACTTACCCCTCAAACCCTTGCTCCTTGGTCATCCCTCGCGGACCTTCGTCTCTTAGAACTCCCTCGGCCTTGGTTACCGTTTACCAAGTACCTCGTCCTTGTACCCTGTCCTTGTCCCCTCGTACCCTCGGTGCACGTCGCACAGTAAGGCTCTGCTAGGCCTTAACATAAGACAAGACTCTTCTACCTTGTTGCAGTAACTTCGCTTGCTGCTCCCCCGTACCCACCGACCCACAGCACCCTGAAAACACCGTGGCTAGTCTATTCATCACCTTAGACCCCGTTCACCCCACCAGAGTACCCCGTCGCCTCAGAGCAGACCTCCCTGCCCACATTGTTGGCTCCGCCTACTGGACTACTTTCCCTAGCGATCCACAAGGAGGATATTACCTTAATCACGACGGAAAAGCAGTTCCAGTTGAATTTATCAACCACCATTGGTACCCACTCACCAGAGAAGGCGCAAACTTCTTCGCCTCTCCAGCACACGCTGTCCCAGCAGACCCAGCAGACCACGACCTAGGACTTGGTTGGTATTTACCCACCGATCCCAATAACCCAGACAACGCACTCCCCACCATCGAACCACCAGCTCTTCCCTCTATTCCACGTGTCCCCACTCCTGTCACAGCACCCACAACCACCACACCAGTCACAGTTCCTACTACCATGACCACCCGCACCATCACATCGGGAGCACTCCGATCAGTCGCCCCAAACACCTTCACTGGTGACCGCACCCTCAGCAGCACCTTCCTCAGCCAGTTCCATCGCTACTGGGCCCTCAATGACAACATCGACATCATGGCGCAACCTTACCTGCGCATCCTCACTGCCCTGTCCTATATCCAGGGACCCCTCGTCGCTGACTGGGTGGAGGCCCAAGAAAAGGGTCTCATCACTAAAGTCAAACACTCTACCACCCCCATTGCCTGCACTGACGAAGCCCTATGGGACGCCTTTGAGGCGGACTTCAAGAGTGCCTGGGCTGACTCCACCCGCGCCCAATCGGCCTATCAGAAACTTATGAACCTTCGCATGAAGGACCTCGACATTGACACCTACATCACCACCTTCGAGCGGCTCACCACCGCTGCTGAATGGGAGCCCACTGCCAAGGGCACCATCGCCCAGTTCAAAGCCGGACTCGAAGAGTCCATCCACCGTCGTGTCCTCTATAGGGATACCTGGCCTGTCACCATGGACGAGTGGAAGAATGCAGCACGAAGAGAAGTAGAGCGAACGCGCGAGCTGCGCAACTCCAATCTCCTCCTTAGCAAAAAAAGAATCCCGTTCCAGTCCACTTCGCACACCACACAGCCCCGTCACACCCAGTCCCACAACCATGGCATCGTCCCCATGGACGTAGATGCCACCACCAGCACCCCCCAAAAGCTCAAAAAGCTCACCCCAGAAGAACGTGAGAAGCTAGCAAAAGAAGGACGCTGCTTCCGTTGTCGTCGTCAGGGACACATGTCCCGCGAATGCCCCCAGCGCCAGAGCACCTCCAGTGCCCGTACCACTTCCACGTCGTCCACCACTGCACCCCCCACCACCGCTTCCACCATTGCACCCTCCACCACTCCCTCCACCAGTGTCCCCAAGAAAACCAAGGCTCAACAGATTGCGGCTATCATAGCCAGCATGACTGAAGAAGAGCAAGGAGAATACCTGGATGACCAGGATTTTCACGATGCCGAACTCTAACAGCCGAGAGCAAGGCAACCATTAGCACCATGTATAGTACGAAGAACGATTCAATGACAATCCCCGTTCAAATTTACATGTGGCATGGAAAGGCTGAAGTAGAAGTCCTCCTTGATAGTGGGGCAACCAACAATTTCATCGACACTCGCACCGTCTCAAAGTTACACCTGGGGACACAAGAACTACGCACCCCCCGCCTCGTCCACAACGTGGACGGAACCCTCAACCAGGCGGGCTCCATTACCCACCTCACCTACCTCGTCATCAACCAAGGGGCACAAGCAGTAAGAATGCCCTTATACATCGCCAACCTCGGACACGACCGCCTCATCCTAGGTCACCCATGGTTTAAACGATTCAACCCCAGAATCGACTGGACCACCAACACCCTCAAAGGAGGGGACCTCGCACTCCACTCCGTCTCTTATCACAAACGCGTCCACCCCCAGATCAACAGCATCGCTCAGAAATGGGCTGAGAAGGCTATCGCTTCTAAAACCCCACCAGTAACCGACATCCCCTCCGAGTACCAGCGCCATGCCACAGTCTTCTCCGAGAAAGCTGCACAACGCTTCCCCCCTGCCAGAGAAGATGACCATGCCATCACCCTCAAACCAGACGCTCCCGCCACCATCAATTGCAAGGTATACCCCCTCACCCCGGTCGAAGAAGAAGTCACCAAGGAGTTCATTAAGGAACACTTGGAGAAAGGCTACATTGTCGAATCTAACTCCCCCTACGCCTCCTCCTTCTTCTTCGTGAAAAAGAAGGATGGCAAACTACGCCCCACTCAAGACTACAAACCCCTCAACTCATGGACCATCTGCGACACGTACCCTCTCCCACTGATTAACACCATCCTCGAACAACTCCAGGGGAAGAAGATCTTCACCAAGTTCGATATCTGCTGGGGTTATAACAATATCCGCATCAAAGAAGAAGATCAGTGGAAGGCTGCATTCAAAACACCTTTCGGCCTCTTCCAACCCCGTGTCATGTTCTTCGGCCTCACCAATTCCCCCGCTACCTTCTCCCGCACCATGAACCGCATGTTCTGCCACCTCAAGGACAAATACCCCAAAGAACTCTTCATCTACATGGATGACATCCTCATCGCTACTCACGACGACCTATCACGCCACCGCACCATTGTCCATGAAGTCCTTGACCTCCTAGAAGTCGAATCTTACTTCCTCAAACCCTCCAAGTGCGCCTTCGAACAACCCCGCATCGAATACCTCGGCATCATCGTAGATGGCGACCAGATCAAGATCGACCCTATCAAAGCAGACGGCCTCCGTGATTGGCCACGCGACCTCAAAACCCTCAAAGAGGTCAGAAGCACATTGGGTGTCTTAGGATATCAACGCCCCTTCATCCCGAACTTTGCCAACATAGCCCGCCCCATTACCTGTTACGTCACGGTAGGGACGTTCACCCGACGTGGGTTAAGTCGATCTACTGGGACGCTGCACTAAGGGGTCTGGTTCTGGTTGTCAAGGGAAGTTCCAAAGAGGAACTTCAGTGAAGATTTGTACGAGTTGAAGAGTCAGCCTAAGCCAATAGTGGAACTTAGGATTCTTCAGTGAGAGGAGAGTTCGGTGAGATATGGAGTATTCACAGTCTTCGATTGCTCGAGTACCGTAGGATACAAAAAGTCAAGTCTAAGGCTACAAGCTACCTAGCAAGCCTGACTTTATAGTAAAGAGGGATCCTAGTACTGAGTCATAACGGCGTACTAGGATCGAGTCATCGAACAATAAGTAACTGCGGCGCAGTCCGCAGTATGTATGAAACATATCTGAAACAAAAGATAGAAAGCCCCTTGACAACGGGCTAAAGTCACTATGACTCGTATGGGAAATAAGTAAAGAGTCACTATGACTCTTATGAGAACGGTCACGTGAGATAAGAGAAAACAAAGAAAGAAAAGAAATTGAGTCGTATCGTAACATTACCGCACTCCTGAAGAAGGAGACCCCATTCCGATGGACTCCCGAATGTCACCACGCCCTCAACACCCTCATCTCCCACGTACTCTCCGATCCTGCCCTTTCTCAGCCAGATATGTCTAAACCCTTTCAACTAGAAGTCAACGCCTCCACATTCGCCACTGGGGCGATCCTTTCTCAGAAGGACCATAGGGGGAAATCCCGCGCCATCGGCTTCCACTCAAAGACGTTCACTGAGGCAGAACGAAACTATGATATCCATGACAGAGAACTCCTGGCCGTCGTTCGTGGCCTGGAGAACTGGCGCCACCTCCTAGCAGGATCCCCCCATCCCATTACCGTCCTCACTGATCACAAGAACCTCCAATACTACCGCAACCCCCAACGCATTAATTGTCGCGTCGCCAGATACCTCCCCAAACTGGCAGATTACCATTTCACACTCGTTCACCAACCCGGAGCCTCCAATAAAGCCGATGCTCTTTCCAGGCGCCCCGACTTCTATGATGGCTCAGCGGACAATGACCAGGTCACTGTCCTCCCCCCTTCGCTCTTTGTCAATGCTGCCCTCTCCTCCTCTCTCGATGATCGCGCTCGAGCCCACCAACTCAAGCAGCCAGACCTTCTCTCTAGATGGACGCTCTCTCACAACCTCACTCAGAAGGAGGGCTTTCTCTGGAATGGCTCACGCCTTGTCATCGTGGAAAATGACAATCTAAGGAGGGGGGTAATTTCCCTATATCACGACTCTCTCACAGCCGGACACCCCGGAATTTCCAAGACCCTTTGGGCTATCTCACGCGATTACTGGTGGCCAAACATGAAAATCTCCGTCACCAACTACATCAAGGGCTGCGCCACCTGTCAATCACGCAAAAATAACCCTACCAACCCAAAGCCACCGCTCTACCCCATTGCCACAGACCCCCATTCCCTTCCTTTCGAAACCATTGCCTTGGACTTCATTACAAAGCTCCCCCTATCCTCCAACTACGATACTATACTTACAATCACGGACCACGACTGCTCCAAAGCTTCCATATTCATCCCCTGCAACGAAACCATAGACGCTGAGAAAACAGCATTACTTTACGCTACTTACGTACTTCCTCATTACGGACTTCCCAAACGCATCATTTCAGACAGAGACCCTTGTTTCACTTCCGCATTTACCAAAGAACTTTGCAAATTACTACACATCGATCAGAACATTAGTACCGCTTACCACCCCCAAACTGACGGCCAATCAGAATGCACTAACCAATGGCTAGAACAGTATCTCCGCATCTTCACCAATTACAAACAGGACGACTGGGCGTCCTGGCTCCCCCTTGCACAATTCGCACACAACTCCTGGCCCAGTTCTACCACCAAGAAGACCCCCTTCGACCTTCTCATGGGACACACCCCACGCGTTCACCAAACCTTCCGCTTCTCCACTGTCCCCTCTGTTGACCAGCGCATGCAGCAGATAAAGGAAGCACGCCAGCAGGCACAAGATGCTATCAAGCGCTCACAGGACCTCATGACTAGGTCCCACACTCGTTTCACCCCTTACTGTGTCGGAGATAGAGTCTGGCTCGAGGCCAGGAACCTTCACACCACCCATCCATCTGCCAAACTATCCCCAAGGCGTTACGGCCCCTTCCTAGTCACCGCTGCCATTTCACACACCTCTTACCGTCTCAAGCTCCCTCCGCAATGGAAGATACATAACGTCTTCCATGCTTCCCTTCTCACCCCTTTCAAAGAAACACCCAAGCATGGTCCGAACTTTACGGAACCTTCCCCTGACCTAATTGATGGGGAACCGGAGTGGGAAGTGGAGCAAATTCTAGGGTCACGACGCAGGCACAACCAACTGCAGTATTTGGTCAGATGGAAGGGCTTCTCCGAGGCCCATGACTCATGGGAACCCTCGGCTCACATTTATGCCGACCAACTTGTCACCAACTTCCATCGGCAAAATCCTAGCTCCATCCGCTCCCTCAGGGATGGACCCGGAGTAACTCCATACTTAAACCCTGCCTTCTCCCCCACTCCGCTCATCATCCACTCTATCACTCTGTCACCCACCACTACTTGTCCTGCCACTATGTCTACCTCCCCTGCTACCACCAACGACCGCTCTCTTGCTGACCGCATCGGTTCGCGTGCTACATCTCCTGTCCCTTCTGAGGGAACCTTCGGTGCTCCTGGGTCTCCTCTAGGCAACCCCCTTCCGCTAGCTGAACGTATCCAGTCCCCTGCTCCATCCCCTGAACCTCTCCCTGTTCCCCCTCGCACCAACTCCCCTGCCTACCTCCGTCTCCACACCCCTGAGCCTAGTCGCCCCCTCACACCGTTCTCCCACTCCCCATCGCCTGCCTCTTCTATCGACCTGGGCAATGACAGGTCCGATGACGACCCCCCTGCCGGTTTCATGATCTATGACTCACGATGAGCCAACCACGCTCGTTACTCCTTCTCAATCACCGGGCTGGATGGCACCCCCAAGCGCCCCCATTACATTCGCTATGAATGGGACCGTGAGGGCCACAACCACTACGTCTTAGAACACCGCAGGGACACTGGCCGCTACCAGGACTATGGAGCTCCCCTCACCGCTGCCCCCTTCCACGGACCCCCCCCTGCCTACCCTGATAACGCCGACCTCTCCCCCTTCCACACCGACCACCCTGACAAGGAGGCCGTCGAAACCGGTCTAAGGGTCCTCAACGATGTTGGGGTCAATGCTGACATCGACAGGTACCGCTTCCTGGAAGAGGAGCACCGCGTCTTGCTGGAACGGGAGAGGGACTTGGCAGACGCTTGGAACAACTGGAGGAGGAGGTCAGGGGTCATCCGGCAGAGGCTGGTCACATCACAGGCGCGCACGCGCCTTCATCCTTATATTATGGGGAACGCTTACATTCCTCACCCACGCTATACCGACAACGCCATGGCGTCCTCCGGTATTCCCATCAGGGAGTACCTGGAAGCACAGCACCCAGGAGGGGAGCATTACACCCGCTTCCCCATGCCATGGCTTCATGATGAAGAGAAGCCAGGTGTGTCCCGCTGGATCCTGACCCAGGGTCGCGAGTCCCATGCCTCCCAGAAGGCCCCCCTTCCTAATCCTCAGCCCGTCCGCCCATCTGCCCTCAAGTGCACCAAGTGCCGTGTCCCCAACGTCACCCACTCCTCCAAGAACTGCCCCATGTGGCAGCGCTGCTTCTACTGCGACAACGTCGGTCACCCTGCATACAAGTGCTTCTACCCGCACTCCAGATGCTTTGATGGAGAGAGGTGCCGCGTCCCTCCCAAGCACAAGCACTTCAACGGCGGCTGTGAGTGGTATTTCAAAGCCTGGCAGTCCTTCTACGGGCATGACACTCACAACAACGACTACGACGCCTACGACGACGTCAATTGGGAGGCGGAGGACCGAGGTGATTGATGCGTGGAAGCATCTACCAAGAGCGGGGGTGATGTCGTGATCCGGCTCACCATAGACTTTCTTTTTCTTTTACCACTTCGCTTTGACATACACTCAGACTTCCTCAGAGTACTAACTTGTTGACTCATTACCATGTACGCCTTCCTACTCCGATTCCCCTTCTATTCCTTTCCCCTTTTACGCTTCCCCTTGTTCCCCATTCTACCTCTCCCCATTTGCGTCTCCTATTGTTCTCTATTAGTACCCTCTTCATGGGACGGACCCGGAGTAGCTACCTATATAAGCTTGACCATGTATACGCTTATCCTCCAGTCTTGTCTTCGTTTATCATACTAGCGAATACCAGACCTGCTTACTCCTCCAACTGTGTGCTCCCTTCTCGTCGTCTCATCACCACTATCGGTCTTCCCTTAGTTGGGAGCCACCTCGAAGCTTTGCGCTTGTGCTATAACAACGTGCACACACAGACCCTAAGTCGCTTGACTTAGTCCCTCGTACTTCGGCCATCTGACCGAAGCCCCTTGTACCTCGTCACTAAGTCCATCGACTTACCCCTCGAACCCTTGCTCCTTGGTCGTCCCTCGCGGACCTTCGTCTCTTAGAACTCCCTCGGCCTTGGTTACCGTTTACCAAGTACCTCGTCCTTGTACCCTGTCCTTGTCCCCTCGTACCCTCGGTGCACGTCACACAGTAAGGCTCCGCTAGGCCTTAACAATTAGGTTCTGACTACAATAGTAGGCTTGTGATTCTTTACATTAGTCAGGGACTTGTTCTTTCACATGTTATCAGTTAGCAGTAGTATCACATGGTACTTTAGCAGCTGATTACTAGGATAGCGATACTAGGGTTTGAGCTAGATATGCTATAGGCCAATATCGTTCAGGAGGCACTTCAAAGCCCTCCACCATCTTGTATAAGTAGTAGTGTGGGAAGACCAAGGATCACCATCTTGGTCTTCTTGAATCATTGGTTCTCACCTCCTTTTCTCCTCTCTTCTGAAGACCGACTCCAAGACATCGCACTGCATAAGATGTCGACTTGCGAACGTCTCCCCAGTTGCTGTTGATGTATTGAGTATCGTGACTCTATGTTTGACTTAGTATTTTCGCAAGCTGAGTACTTGCGCCTATTATCTGCCTAAAGCAAGGCACATGCTTAACCAAAGCATAACATGAAAGATATAAGTCCCTGACTAATGTAAAGAATCACAAGCTTACTACCATAGTCAGAACCTAGTAGTAAGCATCAAAAGTCCATTCTGTGACATGCTGCATATTCTCCAGCTTCTTCTTAGTCATAATATACCTGACTTAGACATGGTTGCTATTACATTGTGTATCACACATAAGTACAAGTGATAAGAAATTACAAACAATAAAATGCTAAGTCCTATAAGCCCACCTTGGACCAGCTAAGTTATGGTGAATGCAGCTCTCAAAGCTGAAGGGCAGTGTCCCAGACTAGCAAACTCATGGCAAACGCAACTCTTAAAGCTGAAGGGCCAACTTTGAGTTGGCAGTGCCCCAGACCAGCTAAGCTGTGGCAAATGCAGCTCTCAAAGCCAAAGGGTGGTGTCTTGAACCAGCAAAGTCATGGTGAACATGACTCTTAAAGCTGAAGGGCAGTGTCCCAGACCAGCAAAGTCATGGCAAAACATGACTCTCAAAGCTGAAGGGCCAATGTTGTACAAGTTATGGGGTTCGAGATGTAATTAAAAGTGGTAATGAGTGTGTTAGATTAATTGTGTGCGTGGGCTGTGTCTGTACGAACGGACAAGCCTTCTCAGTCTCTATGCATGCTAAGGCAGATACTAATATATTCACCTGTATGAATGGACAAGCCTTCTGGGCTGAGTAAGTACAGGATATGGTAAGTAATGGGTAATAAACTCACCTCAGTCTCTGCGCACACTAAGGCAGATACTGAGGTGTTACAGTATGAAAACGGGAGGCTTTATATACTAAATGTATCCTGATTAATATATCTCTGCATCTCTATGGGGCAACACGGTAGCAACTGTCGAGACAGTGGGTAAGGAATGTCAGGGCAACACGCAGGTTTGCATGACATCTACTCAGTACGAAAATATGCGTAGGTATGAAATAGTGTCCGAAATGAGATCTCACTTTAACAAATGTCACTTGACATTGGCAATGCCCTGGACCAGTGAAGTCATGGCAAATGTGACTCTCAAAGCAGAAGGTCAATGTTCAGATACAAGTGCATCTCATGCTACATACATCCAGACTCCTTAGCAGTGAGGAAGTGTGCCCTGAGGCATTGGAGGAGGTACAAGGAAAGTAGGCAAGTTGAGAGTATAGGAGATAAGCACAAGTGTACTCACCTGCTGCCTCCCTCTCTGCTTCTTGGCATTGTCACTGCTCACCTCTACTTGAACTGCAGCAGTAGCAGTGAGAGAGTGAGGGTGGTGGTGGTGGGTGAGGGGCAAGAGAGAAAGACAGCAGGGATGGAGATACAAGGGTTGACTAGAGGAGACGAGCACCAAGCAATAAGTGACAAGCAAGGGGCATAGAAGAGAGATAAGCAGTAGAGCTCAGAGGTCCAGGGCCAGGAGTAAGGGTCAAGTGGATGGCAGGGCAAAGTCAACATTTAAGGTGGGTGGCATTTTGACTGGGGACCTAACTGCATACATTGTGTACTACAATATTTCATTTACTTAATCACATAACTTGATTACATAATTATTTTTCCCAAATAATAAAAAATATGTTAAGGTTGTTGTTAATGCATAGGATGGGTCACGTGATGGTCACGTGCTATCACATGACGTGTTAGGGGGTGAGCTGGGACAGCTTAATTAAGACAGGTTTTACAGGAGTGGTTTTCCTGATGACACTGGAAACTACCCCACTCTTTCGATCAGATCGGTTAACGAGCGCATATGTGAATCAATACTTCTTCGGGGACGTGTAAGCAGCATTTTGGTTGCTACAGGCTTGGCAGCTTCTTCGCCGGCAGGGCAAGTACTCTTCCAGATACCTGGGCTGAGCACCAACCAAACGATTCACTGAATTATGGTTCTTCAAACGTGCCGCTCAGCCAGCTAGTGTGCGTGCCACGTCCCTCTGGGGAGAATACTCCAGACCAGGAAGCGACCGACACAGGTGCATGTCAAAGCTGGGATATTCAGTCGACGAGTCGACCGTCCCCGCGGTACTAAGCGAGGCGTGTCGGGGAAGCAAAGCCGATGTGTGTGGCGATACGAATGCACGTATTTTCGCTTGCCTGGCTCCGTATGTTGCGGATCATGCGATTTGCCTTTCTTTCGACTAACGAAGAGGGAGATACCTTTGAGCCCAAGAGTGGGGGGAACATTCCGAGCCTTGTGTTGCCGCACACCTTGCTCGCTCGAGAAAACTCGACCATCGAAATACCGTACGTGCTCTGGGCTGGAAACGCTCATCGTAAAATCCGAGATCAAGATTACAGTGACTAGCTAGGACATGTCTCTCTGGAGAAGGCCCCCCCACTATTCACGTACAGAACGAATCAACACTAGACTAATCAAAGAAACAGTTCCCCACTTATTAAATAGGGTATGCCAGAGACATTTCCCTCATGACTTTCAGGGATTCGGTGCGGTAGTTGTCATCGCCAATTATCTGGGGCATATACGTATCGTCCTGGAAAATAAGTGCCTTGGGATTCTCAGATTTCCATTGCGGCCAGGTCACCTTAGGCCCGGGCCGGGTGTCGCCATTGGGATCGAGGTCGTTGGTAAACCAGATGATGTAGTCCCTCAGGTCTGACAGTTCGGCTGGCTCGAGCTTCGCAAACGAGTTGGCGAGATCGGACCCGTGGAACTAGAGGCGAGAAGTCAGTTGTCTTCAAGTTGGATATGGTAAGCCGGCGAGCGTCCATACCGCTCCGACGAATCTCAGGTCCTTGCCACGCTTATGGACTGCGAAGCGCATCGTCAGCGATCTGCAGCCCGATTTCACCTGATAAGACACAAACTAAATCCCCACGAATTTTGCTCTCCGGCCACGCTCTCCAATAGCAGTCGACGGGGGCCATGGAAAACGAAATCGCCTTGAAGAGCCGCAATCCGCTTGAATTGTCCTCCTAGTGATCAACTTTAGTTTCGATCATTCCGACTCGGGAAAGAAAACGTACCGAACATGTTCTTGATACCAGTGTCGAAAGGAGAGCCAGCCCTCGGGTCATCCGGATAATACTTCAGGAGGGTGTCTATGTGTTTGTCTGGTGCACTGGACATCATGTACTGTTTCATGTAGGTCTTCAACTGGGCATCGGTGCTATCGAGGCCGTGAGCTTCTGACACGATAGCGAGCAGAGTTTATACTTGCGTGACGTTCGACGAGGAGAACGAGAACACGGTGCCCTCGTCGTCACAGTTCCCTGAAAAGTGGATGAGCCCCATAGCGAATGCGATAATGTAACACACCTGTAATCATCGGTACGTTAGATACGCGACGATTTTTAACGGAGACTTGAGGTTTCTCTATCAAGAAGTCGCCATCGACACGGGGCAACCAGGCCAGTATCAAAGCCTGCGAGACGACCATGAAGCCTCCGAACACACCAGAGGAGTGTAACATGTGCGCATACCTGGTACGAAAACATGTTCGGGGAGTCATCCATAGCCTTCTTGAAGGTAGAGTACGGAACTTTACGGAGGCATTCGAGAGTGTCTAGAGATTTGGCACAACCGGTGTTCTTAACCATGAAATCGTAGTACTGTTGACCGTGTTCTATGTCACCGACGGGGATGGGACCGCCGGACTGCATGACGGCGCCGCGGAATAAGCCCTCATTGTTTCCACCGTTCGTGATCATTTGCAGAGCCACCGAGATGGCACCGGCGCTTTCTCCCCAGCTGTCCAAAACTGAGTCGACGGAGCCAAAGACGGTTAGGGTTGTTGCTTACATCGTCACTTTTGAGGGGTCACCACCGAACGCTGAGATGTACTTCTGCACCCACTTCAACGCGGCGCGTTCTTGATGATGGGTGAACGCATGGTCCGAACCAAAGAATTATCAACTTACGATCCTGGAGACCAAGATTGCCGACTCCCGCTTCCTTGACTTCCTTCCCGGGTAGGAAACCCAAGGCTGTCGGGACGAAAGATTAGGATCTCGAGAGTATCGGCAGGACGTCAATAAACATACCAGAAAGACTACAAACATCGGTATCAGAGGGGTGCTTCCTAATATGAAAAGGATACAAAAACCTCACCGATAATTGATGCTGACGTAGATGACCGGCCGCTTGAGTTTAATTGAACGTTCGACCACCTTTCCGCCATCGTAACTGCAGAAGCGGTCGTCAGACAAAGCGGTAGACAGAGTAGGATGGGTACACACGTAGAGGGGCCACCGATCTCAAATCCACCGCCATATATCCACTGGAAATGTGTCGCATGAACGCCATGGAAACTCTGGAGCATAAAATCACGTACAACTAGGACGGGGTACTTGGCATCAGGCTCAACATCGGAAGGCTTCACGACATTTACAGTTAGGCCTTAGAAGTGGTTGGGATATGCAAGGTCAGGAGATATAACATGGGCCTCACAGTCCTCATTATCAGGCATAAGACCGGCATACAGACTCATGACTCTGTCGTTGAAAGTCTTAACCAACTCCGGGTCTCTATGGACCACGTCCGGGAGAGTTAATCCCTGCTGTGGGCACGAGTTTCCATATTTCTGGGCGACATATTTATGGTCTTCATATGCCGGGAGGAGCTCCGGCTTGCGCAAACGCCGGTCACCCGTCCTGGCAAATGTCTGCATGAACTCACGTCGGACAGTGAACGGGGAAGGAGACTCACGGGGGGTGTGCAAAGGGGATCCCCAGGAATTGGTCCGTTTGTCCCTTCCTAACACCAACGAAGGTCCCATTGTCGAGTTTGACTTCTGGGTCCTTAGACTCGAGCAGCGCATCCAATGCTTTGTCGCGGCAGGTATCCTCTGGTTTCAGAGATGGGCTGGAGTCCTGTACTGTCACTTGTACTGTAAAAGAGTTCACCGGCGAGGCAAAAGAGAAGAGGGTGCGAGTGGCAATCAAGGCCAAGGTGGCGCGTTTGACTAGCATGGCCAGGAAAGGCTTGTAGAAGGGCAGCTGAATTCGTGTTGCTTCACGAAAGGGGTCTTATATGTACTTCAATCCAGGGTAATGGTCGACATCTAAAGTGAGGGCCGTGGTAAGTACATCCGGAATCAGAGTTACTATAGCTGATGCCACGGAAATACGGAAATCCTCCGAGTTTCCGAGTCTGCTCAGCCTAGTGTGTTCCGGAATAGCATGCCGGGTCTGGATCTTTTGGATCCAACGCCAATAGCGGTTGTAGGGCCATTGAGATGATTCAAGTATGGGACTCCGAGCAAACCATATTTTCAGCAATACGTCGGTCACGATGTCGCGCTGCCTTGCATGTAAACACGTAGGAATCGCGATGGCCACAGGTACAGACTCGGAACTGAGAGCTCCGAGTCAACCCATTCTCAGCTGTCGCGCCTAAATTATAGGCCCACCATACAGGTGGTCAATATAGACCGATTTCCAAACATTCAACACCAACGCTTACTAACCCTCACCGTCCTAGGGAGTTAACGTACCTGGACGTGGAAAGTTGAATCAATATTATGAAGTGTACCTGAAGGACACTAGGAAGATTCCGTACGAACGACTAGAGGTCGTGAGCGTTAATTGTTGAGTGCCTGTCCAGCGCATGATTTCTCGCACGAGACATGGGCCAGACCAAAAATATTTTTGTAATTGATTGAGAAAGAGAATGAGATGTGTTCGGCACACTTTGTCTCGAGAAACTCGAGCCAACCAAAAAAAAGCCTGTCTCGAGAGTGACTGTAACC